>VWZU01012982.1:82178-258852 GCA_013397095.1 Sterrhoptilus dennistouni
CTGCGGAGGGCACCGGGACAGACCCATCTCCCTCCTGCTTGGGCGGCCGGGCGGAGCGGCCGCGGTCCCGGTGCGGTTCAGAGCCCGCAGAGCGGGGTCGCGGGCGACCCCGGACCCGCCGGAGCTCACGGCTGTGCACGGGGGAGGAAGCGGAGAGGTAAGTCGGCTTGAACGCTTTCAGCCCTGGCAATGAAGCTCATCACAAAGTTTTTGAAAGTGAATGAACTTCCTCCCTGACGGGATTGAAGGGGACGTTAGTCCAAAACATCCTGCAGCAGATACGTTTAAACCTGTTACAGAGCCTGCAGCGGGGAAGAACAAACAAACAAATAGCGAGATCTGCTTTAGCCTGAGGAGCTTTTCCTTCTGCAGTCAGGTTCCACAGCATTTGGTGGTAAGATAAAGGGTTAACGTCCTGACAAAGCCCCATTGCTCTGCTACATTATGTGTTGTCTCTGCTGTGGACATCTCTGGGAGAGGGTCATGTTTTACAAGAGGATATTCTTTTATCTCCTCTGTCAAGAGAACAGGAAGTAAGTGCTTCAGGCATAATGACCCTCTCCTTTTTGTTTCAGGATCAGTTTACAAGAAATGGGGTAGGATATGCTCATGCAGAGGGACCACTGAAAGAGGAGAGTGGATGTGAATCACTATGGCAAAAAGAATTGTGCATTGAAACCAGTGTTTTAGTCCATTAAAACTAGTGTTTTAATCCATTCAATCAAAACGTGTGTTAGATTTATATAAAATCAGGGGGACTTGATTTTTGACCTCTGCACTTCAGAACTCAAAAGCACCAAGGTTTGTGAATCATCTACACACTGACTGTCAAAGTCACTTGGCTGTTATGGCCAGGACACTGCTGACTGACTTCACTCCCAGCTCTCTTTGCAAGATAAAAATTCTCTCAGATGTTATTCTGCCAGTCCTGTTCCATTTCCATAACAAAATGCGAAGAAAACCATGAAATAACATCTATATAGCTGAAAAAACATAGGGTGCGGAAGATTTAAAATACACTACTTAAGTTACTTAAAAGGAACATCAGGTTTAGTGTTCTTGGTTGGCAGTTCAGCCTTCTCTCCCAGGCAGAGGGTGCCCTGTCCTGGGTCCCTTAGAGAAGTCTGTTTTCACATATGATGCCAGATAGAGTTGTAATTGTAGGTACCCATGCATTATATCAGCCTGATACTGCAGAAATGTGTTAAAATGGCACAAGGAGCCCTAAGACCTGGTTTCAGAATTCCACTGCCCACCTCTAGCTAACCAGTGTATGATTAGCTGTGTTATTATATTGTAGCAACAGAATTTTCCTGCTTTCCTCAGTCTTGTACAACCACCAGCCATATGCCCTGCTGAATAGCAGCTTTGTAAATAGAAACTTTTTTTAAAACAAGCTCCAGATTTTGAAGTTCTACTGCAATACAGGGAATGTATTTTATGTTGCTGTCATATGCATTTCTGCAAGTTGCTCACTGATTACTGAGGAACATTTTACTACATGCTCATCAAGAGGTCATGATAAAGGAGGAACCCAGATAAAGACAGTAACATCCAGTAAGTTCCAAAAGATTTTTTGTTGTTGTTGGTAGTGGATACAGAGCATCCCGGAAGGACTACAATGTATAAACCTCCTTTCTTGTACCTCTTTCCTTTTGACACAGCCACTGCAACATTTAGAGGAGTAGGCCATAGAACTATAGTTCCCTACTGGGGTAGAGTATCTTTCCCAGATTGTCAGGGCCCAGGCCCATGTGGTACCAACCCCTCACCAACCTGCTGCTCCTGGATCAATAAAGTCCTGTGGCCCACCAGTTTTGCAGGTTAAACACAGGTAGTGCAAAACCATAACCGCCTTCAGCACAACAAAAACAAGTAAAAACCTCTTTACCTTTGCATCCTTTGCTACATCACAAGAAGCTGATAAACCTTTTTCTTCAAGAAAGAATCCTTTAATAGAGTTCACCTGTTAAAAAAAAACCCCAATACTGTCCCCATCTTCAGCTGGGAACAATTTTGAATTATTTAAGCGAGGAGAGTTCACAGCTGTGTGAACTTTAGGCTCAGACATATCCCTAGCATCTTGTTTTTTTCTTTTCAGAACAAATGGTTCTCCACGGCTGGTTGTTCATTCAGACGTTTGGGGGTTTGTACAGCCCCAAACAAGTTTATTACAAGTTTTCCTAAGAGAAGTCAGAGAGTTATGTTTCCTATCTCTTCCACAAGGGTAAAGCAACATACTTTTGTAAATGAGATTGTGTATAAAATTGTAATTGTACATGGAAAATTTTTAACATTTATCAGCAATTTACACCAAATTTTGTTACAGAGGATTCAACGTATTTCAGGAGAATGCTTGCTTATCTCTTTCAGCTGGGCAGTGCTAGAAGAGATAAATGTAATGGACTCTGGATAAGGCACTGTCCCTAGAATACATGATAACAGCTTAGACAGAAGTCATGGGCCAGAAGTCAGGGAGAAATAATATTTACAGCCCAAGGATACCCCATTTCACTAATTGTTTAGACCAAAAGGAATGCTTTCAGGGGAGAGAGCAGGAGAAACCCTTCAGGCTGGCCAGCAGGATCAGTACCTGGGACACACAGAAAATCTGGTGCTGAGTTCCTGTGCCCAAACCAGTGCAACGCAGAGCCAAACCTGCGGTGCTTCCAAGGCTCACAGGCTTTTCTGAAAGTAAAAAACCCTTTCCATTCCTACTCAGCCTAAGGTTCTGGTGGTGTTAGATTGTGACTGCTTGGAGCACTCTTGCAGGATCTGGGGTTTAGTAGCAAGGTAGAAAGGCACAGATGAACAGATTTTGTGTTTTCCTGTGTTAGGAGACACATTTGCAAATCCACCAAAAATTTGCAGTTTCCACCTTGGGGATAGCTGGAAATGAGTTTGTTACACATTTGTTTTGTGGAGACACTCTGTGGCAGAAAGTGCTGTGAGCACACTCATCATTTCCATTGTGAATTGCCTTGTGTGATACCACTGTCACAGACTTAGAGAAGTTTTTTAAATTGTTGTTCTTCTTAAATTCTTGCCTATTAGAGGTGGATAAAGAGACTACAAAGAATGCAAAACTTTCCACCTCTTATGGGTTTGGCAAATACTTGAAAATCTTTATCTGTCTCAGGAACCATAAGCAAATCAAAATCAGACTACATATAATATAGGATAGTACATTTGACTGCTGCAGAGTCTGCATTAAAAGAATAACAAGACAGTAAATGTTTACTGGTTTATTGGCATTGTTAACTTTTTGGGTAGTGAAAATGGGTCAAGTATACCATTGTCACTTGAAAATTACTCACATTTTAGAGGTAGTAATGCTTACATCTTAATTAATATCTTTGTGGTTTTTTCTAGGGCAAACCACTGGATTTTTGATAGAAATTCTGCAAGAGTGACTAACCATCAGTAAAGATGTCATATTTAATGAAAAGATTTAAATGTCACAGTCCTGTGATGTGCAAAGTAGCAGGAAGCCTGTTTAAAGTACACACATTAAAGAACACATTAGGCATCAATGAACAACAATTCACAATTTCACGTGCATCATCTCATCTGAGCTCTGAAAAGGCAAACTCTTACAATTACATCATCGTGGGAGCTGGCTCGGCGGGCTGTGTGTTGGCCAACAGGCTGTCAGAAGACCCGCAGAGCACCGTGCTGCTGTTGGAAGCGGGCCCTAAAGACACCCTGCTAGGCAGCAAAAGGCTGATGTGGAAGATCCACATGCCCGCTGCCTTAACCTACAACCTCTGTGACGAGAAATACAACTGGTACTACCACACCACGCCCCAGAGGCACATGGATGACCGGGTGATGTACTGGCCCCGGGGCAGGGTGTGGGGCGGCTCCTCCTCCCTCAATGCCATGGTTTACATCCGCGGGCACGCCGAAGATTACAACCGCTGGAGCAGGCAGGGGGCCCTGGGCTGGGACTATGAGCACTGCCTGCCCTATTTCAAGAAGGCACAGACACACGAACTGGGGCCGGATCAGTACAGAGGTGGGAATGGTCCCCTGCATGTGTCAAGAGGGAAAACAAACCATCCCCTTCACCAGGCATTCCTGGAGGCAGCCCAGCAGGCTGGGTATCCCTTCACAGATGACATGAATGGCTATCAGCAGGAAGGCTTTGGCTGGATGGACATGACTATACACCAAGGTAAACCATAAAGGGGTCCTCAAGTAATTTCTATTTCTGACCCAGAAATAAATTTGAAATGTGGACATATAATCTGCACTGAATGCCATTTGAGTGTTTAGGTTACTACCCAGCTATGGCACTCTGTATTTACACCCTATTCATTTCTCAACAGCTTGCTATCATTGTACTGTGTATTTCATTGCAAGTTGCATTGGTAGGAAAGTCCTGATTCGCAGTTAAATCATGTAATTGTGAAATTATGTTAAAATTATATCTTTAATTATTATATCGAATCACATTTGCTTTGAACTCTATAAACTCTATGAAGACTTCCCCTCTGTAGACATCCTGGTGATTATTGGCCAAAATCTGAAGCATACTGAGCATGACTATTTTGATGTTTAATGTAAATATACATTGTAGGTCAAAGATGGAGCACAGCTAGTGCTTATCTTCGCCCAGCCATATCACGCCCAAATTTCTCAGTTGCAGAGAAGACACTTGTAACAAAAATCTTGTTCCAAGGAACAAAATGCATTGGTGTTGAGTATGTGAAAAATGGGCAAAGGAAAAAGGTAAGAGATTTTCAATTTCCAGTATGAAAGGTATGAATCAAAACTAAGTTATATATATATATATTTAAAAGTCTATTAAAATGGCACTTTACTGTGCAAAATGTTCTCTTTTTTAGAGGTTATGTTGTTTCTTACAGTATATTATTCCTTGTCAGTTATTTTACAGAAGATGACATTCCAGTTGTGTTGATTTAGAGATTAACTTCATCATCACATATCCATCTCCCAGTGCTGAGGGCATAAGCCATAACTTGATGTTACACAGAGTGTTGTGTAAGATGTCCTGACTGAAGCCTGTGGTGCAACCAGGCCCTGTCCCAGCACATGGACCAGAGTGGGGATGTTTCTGAAAAACAATTGTGGCAGAGGAAAATCTGTAAAAGCCAGATATTGAAATCTGAATGACTCAAGGGATAAATGACAAATGTTGCCTTATGGTTGGCTGTGGGATGAATATTTCTTAGTTTCAGTCCAATTTCCACTGAAAATGTGATTGTGTGGAAGGAAGCTTGAATTGTCATTACAAAATTCAGTGGATAATTGGTTCATTTTATGTCTCTTTCAATCCATTAACTTCTGTAAGACCTAAATCATCCTTACTTGCCTTAACAGCTGATTATGGACTAGTTTGTAACTAGGATACTGCCTAAAAGGGGCTTGTATGCTAATAACTTATTTAGTCACAAACAATCATAAAACAAAATGTAATAATAATATCAATATCCTAGAGAGACTTGAGTACAAATCTTGGTGGTTTGAGTTCAGTAAACTTTATAAAACTCAGTAGACAAGTTCTGTGACTGAGCACCTGCCAGAAGTTAGAATGCAGTGTAAATAATCTGTTCTTTGATTTTCTAAAGCACAGATCACATCTGCTGCTTTTAATTGGATTGCAAATGATAATAATTATACCAATATGAAACTAAAGTTGCAGAACCTTTAACTGATTTCATAAGCTATTAAATTTCTGTGAAAACAGTACCACTAATTGCTGTTCTTGTGCCATTATCAAGATCAATTTTGTTGAAGAAAGTCTTGGAAACCCAATTACACATGATCAAAGACTTTCTGAACATTGGACCATTTAATTGTAAAATTCTTCAATTGCTATGAATTTTCATACATAGTGATATATGTATGATTTATACATAGTGAATAATATATATTTCTATCATGTATTGTACAAAATAACACCTTAAAAGTACTTTCCTTCCTTCTCTCCCCCTCCCCCGCCTCCCCACAGCATCAAAACTGCAGGATTAGTCTGTTTTTACTTTCTGGAAAATTTTATACCTGTCAGGATGGAAGAACTAAGAATTTTATTGCATTATGAACATCAAGATGAAGCAATTGACTACATTAAAGTGTTTTTGTTTTTACAGTCTGTTTTAGATAGAATCTCTTTTACATCAGTCATCAGCAAAGTGAAAAGATCACCAAGACTTGATTCAAAAATTATTCAAAACCTATTCACCAGCCAGTAACTTGCTATTTGTCTAACACTGAAATCCTGGCATGTTAGCTGTGACATTATGAAAAACTTTGTGTGAGCTAGGAATAACTACTGTGCTGACTCTGCAGTGGGTTTAGACTCAGAAAACATAATTTGAATGCTGCTCTGAACAAACTGGTACCATATAAAACGTAAATAAGTTAAATAAGTTTGTATAACATGCAAAATACAGCTCCAAGTATTGATTTGACAGGCTCTGATATGGTGTTTATTAGTCTTAACCTAGTAATGATTGCCCAGAGCAAACAACAAATAAAAGATAACAGCACTGGCCATCTGTTGGCCATATCAGATAAATAGTGTGAAAATGGTTTTTATTATTTTTACACTTGGATGTTACTGTAGCAACAATCTCATTTGCTATCATTCTGTTTAGCTGAGGTGTCATTCAAAAAGGACAGGATTACAAGTTAATATGCATTTCATGCTAATCTGTTAAAACTCTGACTCAAAGGCAGAGGAATAATTTAGCAGCCTGCATCATGACCAGCTTGGGGCTCAGACCAAACCATTTGATGAAAAGACTCTCAGTAAAAGAAAATTCATTCTATGCCAGCAGTCAATTTTATCAGTAGTGCTTTAGTGGATGGGATGGCTTTTGAGGACTACCACAAGAAATCAAACTTTAGCCTTGGTTGAATTAAAAAAAAAAATACAAGCTCTTGAGAATTTTTGAGCTACCATATCTGTGAATTCCAAATCTTCCTTAGGAATTTCAGTTTTAATTCATAAAGGGTTACTGGAAATGGCAGAGAAGCTTAGCTGCCTGATCTGAGTGCCACAGGTACTCTTCCCCTGGCAAGTAGGATAGGACCTGGGCTGAATGTGTCTGTGCCATATAGTTTGAATAGATTGTAAAAATGGGAATAAATACAGGCATGATCAAAGTAAAAGCTTGATTACTTCTCTCTGTGGAAAATTCTGACAGGACAGAAATACATTTAAATGAGGAAAATGTGAGGAAAATATGTCTAATCTGGATCAGAACAGCATATCCAAAGAGCAGTCCCTGATGCTGCTTGCATTCAGCTCAGGCTTAATAATCTTAGGGCTTTTGTGCTCATTTCCTTTTAGGTTTTTGCCATTAAGGAAGTTATTTTAAGTGGAGGAGCCATAAATTCTCCCCAGCTGCTTATGTTGTCTGGAATTGGAAATGCAGATGATCTAAAAAAACTGGGGATCCCTGTTGTTTGCCATCTTCCTGGTAATTTTTTTCTTTCTTTTTTCATCCTCCTATGGATGCAATTGAACAACCATTAAATTAAATTAATCATGAAATTGAGTTTTCATTAAGTCAAGTTATGAAACACATGTTGAAAACATGTTTGTTACGAATCAGTGGAAAGATGTATTGATTTCATACAAATCAGTGGAAACATGCATTAATTTTAGAACTAAGCAACAAACTCCTACTCTTTCTTCACCACATTTGATAGTGAAAAATGCCATTCTGAAGGGATATTTTTATAGTTAAGCAGCACACTTGTCATTAAGAGTTTTGATTTAGTTTTGATCCACAACAGATTGAATAAACTCCCATTGTCATAAGTATTCAAATATAGAAGAAATGGCATGAACTTTTCCTTAAAGCTAAAGAAGTAAGCACAGTATTTAGAAGCCATATCTGGCAATTTTAGAACAACTGATATATCTGCCATTTAATTAATTTTCTATTTTTATTCTAGTTACGCTATGTTTATGTAAAACCTTATTCTAACATGAGCAAAAGACTGATGTGACTCATGGCCCTGGTCTGTGTCATCACTGCCCTTGTAAGAATTTGGTTTAGTTCCCACTTCAGATGTTCTCTGCTTGAAACGTGGTGGGTAATTTTTCTTTGTGAAATAACTCTTTTTTCCTCTCACTTTCTTCTCCTTCCTCCCCCCTGCAGGAGTTGGCCAGAACCTTCAAGATCATTTAGAAGTGTATGTCCAGCAAAAGTGCACCAAACCTATTACTCTATATACTGCACAAAAGCCACTTAACATGGCGAGGATTGGTCTCGAATGGCTTTGGAAATTTACAGGTATGAAGCAAAGTATGCAATCATTCTACCACTGACTGATTTAGAGTTATGACAGCCTTTTATACGTGAGTTTTATAGTCTGGGAGCCTTAATATGTAATCTTTTTCATGCTCTGGGAAATAACTGGAACTTGCAAATGTATTTGAACTATTTCTTTTCTTCTATACCAGAGTATTTTCAAGTTTTTATATCTCAGGTAATGAAGGAGGTTATTATACACCATTTTAAACATTCCTATATCTCATACAAAGAAAAATTCTACATTTAAAAATCAGTGCTACTAAGAAAAGCTTTTGCAAAAAAGATGGAGAAAATATTCTATTTTAAATCAATGTGAGGTCAATAAAAACATATTGTTGAACTGACTTAAGTTTTCTGTATAAACATCTCAAAAGAATTTGTTTGTTGCTCTGATCAGAATCATTTTGGCCTGCAAGTAAATGTGAATTGACTTGCCTTAAAATGACACATGCATTTTACAGTACCTCAGTCATAAGTTGTATCTTAAAAAGAATCTGTAAATATAATCCTTCATGTCAGTTAAATAGCTTGGCCAAAGTTGAGCTCTACATGGCTTGCTGAATTATGGTATTATTTGGCAACTTCTTCTGGGTATATATGGCTTTTTACCACACAAGTAAATAGTGAGGGCTGAGTTACAGTTTTAAACAGAAATGAAAATAACATAAGGCACATTGCAGGGCTTTCATCTTCCCCTTCAGGCACTGTGGGTGGCTCTGCCTGTTCCATGTGACTGATGGGATAACTGGAGTGCACGTCACAGAGCGAGCAGTGCCGGAATATCAGCATGTGCAGCCAGTCCCCTCCACACCTGTTAGAAGGCAAATCTCCTTCTGCAGTCAGACCATTGGCCTGCCAGTTACAGTGAGATAACTGTAACATCCCATTCTCAGATCAGTAGGAATTCCAAAGTTATGCATATTTACATTTATCCAGGAATTAAAAAACAGATGAAAGTGATGCACACTGCTTAAACAACAAGCTGTTCATAATGGATTTGCATTCCTTGCAATTGGCCCTGAACATGTAAATTATTCATAGTAGTGGAACTAAGGGTTAAAAATGAGTGGACTTGTTGCTCTTCTGAGGTATTTAATGGCATCTTCTCTCTCCTTTACACTCTCTAGGTGAGGGAGCCACTTCCCACTTAGAATCTGGTGGCTTCATCCGAAGTGAACCGGGGGTTCCTCACCCTGATATTCAGTTCCACTTCCTTCCATCTCAGGTGATTGACCATGGTCGTGTTGCTTCCACAATGGAGGCTTACCAGGTGAGCTGAAGAGGATGTTCCAGGTTTTGTAGACATTGGCAAGGAGGTTTATGCTCCATTATAAATGTTGATAATTTGGCTATGTACTGAAAAATACTTTGTTTCAGTATAATATGAAACAGACTGCTTAATCTCCTTCATTGGGGAAAAAACACAGCCTTGTTATTTGATATTGCCACCAAATTTATGTTAGTTTTTATCTCTGGGAAAGAAGGCAAGTACTGAATTCAGTATTCACTCTACTGAAGTGCCCTAGTGCTGTGGGTTAGGACACAATTTTGCAGTGGAACAAGGTGTTCCCTGTTCCATTGCAGTTTAGACAAAGGTTTAAGTGCAAGTGTATAGAAACACGCATTTATTCACTGGCACAAATCCAAGTCTCGTTTTAGACTATCATATCACTACTAACTATCATGTATTAGACTATCTAAACTCTGAATGCTAATTCTGGAGAAGTGTCACTGAATATACATGTTTTTCCTTGCTCATCTCTTTCCTTCAGAGACAAAATAATTGGTCCAGTTGCTGTTTGTATTAAAGTGCTCTGATATGACTAAATTGGAATGGTTGTATTTCACATGAAGGGAACAGCTGTGAAGTTGATGTGACAGGCATATTTCCTCCCTGCAATGAAATTATATATTTAAAAAGAAATTATGTAAAATGGGAAAATGTTCAGTGGTATTTTCCATCTCTGGTTAATGTTTACATTTGATGAATTTGTAAAATCTGTCTAAATTGCAAAAAACAAAACAAAAAATTCATGCTGAATTTTGTAGATCTGGTGGTATTGTGTCATGAGTAGTGTGGATGTTGCAGGTCCACGTGGGACCCATGAGGAGCACAAGTGTGGGCTGGCTGAAGCTGAAGAGCTCAGACCCAAACGACCACCCCATCATTGAGCCCAACTACCTGTCCACAGGTAATGCAGCCTCTCCTTGCTCTGATGTCAGCTTATTTCCTGCCAGTTTCAGTAGCTGATTTTCGTGCCCACTAAACACCAGTTCAGAAGTGCTGGTTGGTACATTGTTACTTATTTCTCATTTATAAACATTAATTAGTGTGAAAAGAGGTAATTGTGCAAAGCGCTGTGTAAACTAGAAAGAATTCTCTGTTGGGGATGAAGTCAGAATTCTCAGTATCTGCTGTGCTTTGCTGTTTCTTTCATCACCACCTCTGCTTGTGAAGGAATTAATTTCTTTTGCTTCTTTGTGCTGAGACTATTCTCCTTTTCCTAGATGGTGGGTACAGCAAGATAAAGTGCAATTCCTCAGAGTTCACATCTTCCCTTTTGGGGTTGTCCAGTATAAGTGACAGTTTTGTTCGCCGTGAATGTAAATACCTGTGACTGAAAAATATTCTGCTTTATTATGGCTTTCAGCAAGAAGTGAGAGACTCTCCTTCCAACCTTTTTTTTCTGCAATGCTGGTTTTTTTTCTGGTTTGCATTCTGTATAAACCAGTAAATTAAATGTGTACTTACAATTTTCATATTTTCTCTCTTTACAGAAAGAGACATGTGGGAGTTCCGTCAGTGTGTCAAGTTGACCAGAGAGATCTTTGCTCAGAAAGCTTTTGAAAAATTCCGTGGGCCTGAAGTTCGACCAGGAAATCATGTTCAATCTGACAAAGAAATAGATGCTTTCATAAGGCAGAAGGCTGACAGTGCTTATCATCCTTCCTGCACCTGTAAAATGGGTCAGCCTTCAGACAGCACTGCTGTAGTGGATCCCCAAACAAAAGTAATTGGTGTTGAAAACTTGAGAGTAGTTGATGCTTCAATAATGCCCAGTGTTGTCACTGGAAACTTGAATGCCCCAACTATCATGATAGCAGAGAAAGCTGCAGATATAATTAAGGGTCTCCCAGCACTTCAGGAGAAAAATGTTCCTGTATATAAGCCCAAGACCTTGGAAACACAGAGATAAATATTATCATCCTTTCATATCATTTGCTATTTAGGCTTTCATCAGCATGTAGGTATCTCACACTGAATGTGCCAACATGATAAATATCATGCAAAACAATATATCCTATTAAAATAACTATTAATTTGATTTTTTTTTTGTATTAGACTATCTACTGTGTTTTTAATCAGCTGGCTTAAGTTGCATATTTTAGAATAATAGAAAATGTTGAAGGGACCAATCAGGATCATTGAGTCCAACTCCTGGCCCTGTGCAGGACAGTCCAAGAATCACAAATTTAGTTAAATGTGACCTTTTGTGGTAAATTCAAATTTTCTGTTGAAGAGAAGCTGTTTCTAAATGACAAGATGGTTGTACACATCAGCCAGAAATACCATGCGATTGCATGAGGAATGGAAGAGATTAATGTGTGCTATTTTGAAAATGATTGTTATTTGAAGAATTTTAACTGCTATAAGAATGTTACCCAGGATAACAGATAATCAGTGATCACCACATCCTGCAAAGAATGGTCAAGCAAATGTAAGCACTTATGCAATTTCATATCTAAGAGCTGAATTAGTTTGTATCGGAATTCATAGGAAAGGGAGAAACCTGCATGTGCTCAGTTTGTCAAATGTTTTTGTGAAAGGAATGCATGGTTTACAAATCCTCACTCAAAGTTCGATTTCACTAAGCTCAGCAGTCTCTTAACTATAGGATTCAGGGAGAAGACATACAGTGTATTTATCAGAAACTTATTTTTCTAAAAAATGCAGAAGTGGAGTTGATATTTATAAAAATCTACTGGAAAATTTTGTTTTGGTTTGGTTTTTCTTTTCACAAGGAGCTTAGTAGAATTCTGCTCACAATTTCAGCTGATGTAGCTGTACCACTAGCAGTAAGAGATATGTACTTCCTATAACATCCTTAAAGTGATTAGTCTTTGCAATGATTGTTTGAAAAAGATATTTATCAGTAAATATTCTGAATGGTGCCTTGCTATCACTCGAAATTTATTTAGAAAAATTACAACCAAACTATATTTAAAATTAATGTTACTCAAAATAACTGTATAAGATTAGATATTGATGGTATGGGAAGAGGTCTTTTTAAATTAGAATGCAAATATCTTATTCAGTGAACCAATGCTATATTCTAGCTAGGACTTAAATCTTTGCTTTTTTAATTTTCAGATGTGTAAGCTAAGATACTTGAACTTTCATGGCTGTTTCTAGTGTCAAACTAACTTTTCAGGTACTGATAAAAAAAAAAAAAACTAAAGAAACTGAACTCACTGAAAAAAAAAATTATTCCATTGATTATTTTGTATTTATTAAGTATTCCAAAGTAACTTCTGACTAAGCAGATGTCAAATCATAAAGCAAAGGCTTCTGTAGCCTAAGATTGCTCAGGACTTTTGGGAAAGAGAATAAACATTTTTTCAGAAAAAAAATGGAATTTTGCACCATTTTAACAGACTGTAGAAAACCTTGCTGACTCAGATGTTGGCTGGAGGGACAACTGCAGATGTTTAAGGCAGATACTTGTACCTGGTGCTGCTCTCTGTAAGGCACTGACTGGAAGCTCTGCTGAAGGAAAGGACTTAATTCCTTAGGGCAGCTGCATAAACACAAACAAAACCACTGAAGATGGAAGATGATAGCAGTGAACTCTGCACCAAAAGGAGACAGGTAAACCCTTTCTATCTATGTGATGCATTCTTTTGAAATGAGGGGAAGAACATGAATATTTCACATCATAGGTGATTGATTAGCTGAGTTAAGGAGACAATTCATCTGGCAACTGAGAAAAGCACGGACTGTATATTCTCTACCTCCTAATGGCAAATAATTCTTTCTCAGCACTTAGGCTTGTGAGATTTTTCTTTAAAGGTATTCAGAAAGTTCTAGTCATTTATCATTTGGAATACAATAAGGATATTTTAAGTTATATACACTGGTATTAACACAGGACTTACCACAGTCCTGTGCTGTTGAGAAGGGAGGCAATTAGGCAAGATGAGACACTGAAGTTCCTGCATTTGCACAAAACGTGGGTTTCCACTCCAGGCATGCAAGATGGAAATTGTTATTATGAAACTGCAGAGAATTAACTAGCCACTGGCTTACATAACTTACCACTGAACATGCACAGACCTCTCCTCTGCTGTTATGCCAAGCTCTAGAAAGAGTAAATAGCAAGGTTAGGTATCCATGTGTCATATGTTCAGGAGACATTGCTGCACTGAGAAATCAGATAATCAGGCATTTCTTCTGAAACATCATCTTTTCTTTCAGTTTAGGCATTCTCAGACATCTTGCAGTTTCCTCTCCTTTTAAACACTCAAACATTTTCATTGCTTGGACTGCAGTTGCCTTATTAACTCCAGCCTCACTGCTGTAGAATATTGAGTCTCCTTCATGAGATTCCTTTGATGCAGTGCTGAAGGGTTTGTTTCCCTGGGGAAATCTTTAAGTAGCATCACTTTACCATTAGTTTCTCCTGTGTTGTATCTGGTTGCTGATACTGAATTCTTGTTAAAATTTTTTCTGACTTCCTGGAGAGTCAAGTCTGCTAAAGGGTCCTTAGAAGAGGTCTAGGTTATTCTAACACATCCTGTGGAGCACTGGCAGTCTCACAGCTAAAATTAACCATCTTTTACACCTCATTGGACTGCAGAACACAGGTTGTAATTCCACACTTTTACCTATTTAACAAAATAATACAGTGTGGTTATTCCCAATTCTGCCAGATGTAAATTCTATAAATATACAGATAATACGTTATGTGTTCAAAACCAGTTAACTGTAAAAGCTGTTTGATTCAAGAATTACTAGACCTGCCAGCATGGCTTGGACCAGCAATGGTGCTGCAAGAGAGAACCTCAGCATCTCCACGGAAATGTCTTGCTGCAGATGCTCCAGGCAGTTGGAGGTCTCTGGATGGGGACAATGAGATTAAGAAAGAAATGTGACAAAAAACATTTCTTTTGTACACACATTTCAGCTCAAGTTGTTTCAGTATGAGAAGTGCTTTTCAAAGCAGCAGAATATAGCAGTATTTGTAAAATTGCATTATATTTGATTTATATAAGATGTTGTACACCTCAACTTTAAAATCCTTTCCGAGTGTCTGCTGTCAATTAGTCTGCAACCAAATTAGGCAGCTGTATGAATACTGGAAAAGTGGGCTTGGAATATGGATTTTCTATAAAATAAACATAGAAACAGATTTTGAGGACTAATAAAAGCATAAATATATTAAATATTATGATATATATATATAATCAAATAATAAAAGTAATTAAATACTTTTTATATTATATTTAAAATGAAGAGGGAGAACACAAGCACACCTTATTACACCATTATAATTTTTAGTCTCAATTCTTCTGTCAGCCAAGCTCCAAAAACACACTGTTCAACTACAAATATATTTTAGAGATTCATTTTTTCAGTGAATTTATTTTACTGTAGAATACTTACCAGTGTTTAATTCTTTACTAGTATTTCCTCTCATTAAATGCATATATAAGTAAATTTGGAGTCTCATAAATGATGATTTGTTGAGAGGTCTTCTACGTTTTTGTACAATTACTATGATTGCTAGTATTCTAAGGGTGCCAATTACCACATAATTATGCATATATCGATTATTTGTTACCACATATTTCTGCAGTAAAACCAAACAAGTATTCTTTAAATCTATACAAATGTTCTCCCCTAAGCCAATAACTACGTAGAACATGGTCTGCAACTAAATTTCCTTCATTGTTTACTTTTGCAAAGAGTTCTCTCATAAAATTTCTTATCTATCTTAAAGAGTCTCTCATCAGACTATTAAAGGCTGAGGGCAAAGAGCATGAAAATACAGTGAGGTCAGCATATTGTTTTCTGTCTCCGTGGCGAAATCACTAATTAAAAATCCTGTCACTGTGCTCAATCTGCCAAAACTAACATGCTATCAAATGTTCATGCTGGACAAAATAAAAGTCTGAGATTGTTTTCCTCCTTTTTTTTTTTTAAGTTTACCTTCAGTTGCCTTGAAGGTGGTTATCAGAACAGGGTTCACCACAGTAGGTAGAACTTTGAAATCTACTCATTGTTATTTCACAGGGATTGGTCCCTTTTGGCCTCCCAGATTCTGTTTCTATAAGCTGGGAAAGTGTAACCAAGTGAGTATTGCTGGGTAACCAGCCAAGAGCTTCCCAAGACAGCACAGAAAATTTATTTAGATGTTTCAGGGTATTTTAGTAAAATTTTCCTAATCATTTCCAAAGCTCTGTCTCTAGGGAAGTAATAATCCCTTTTGCACATGAATACTCTAATTGCTTTATTTCTTTGTGGTTAACAGCAACCATTCATAAAAGACTTGCATGATGTGATGCTGCAGACTGATACCCTATTTCACACATTCCCTCCCCTTCTTATAACATTGCAAATTGAATTTAACCTTTGAAACTTCTTTGTGAAAAATTATTAGTAAAAGGACTCCCAAGTATAATAAAATTATTACACAGTTTTATTTGGAGAACATTTTGCATTTGTTTTAATACAAAATGATGTAGGTCAAGAAATAATTTACAAACCTTTAAGTTCTTATCCTGGCATTTGAAATAAGAATGATTTCAGAGGAAGTCTGTAAGCTATTCATAGGAAACTGTCATTATGTACAAAATGTTTATTGACATGTTTTAAACATCACATTTGTAAAAATGTGAACTGGATTGCTATCTAGCATAGGAACTACAGGCAAAACCTGATAAGATAACTTGTTAGAACAAGTCATTGTTATCCAGTGCTAACAAAGTAGACAGTAGCTTTCAGGGTGTTTTAATTATCCTCCAAGGTCATTTCAGCCTCAAAGACATTTCAGGATTTTACTGCATTGTGAACATTATCGAAGCCCTCTCTTGATTGCATAAAAATAAATCTTTGAAATAGTACACATAGAACAACAGAAAGGTAGAGGCAATAAAACAATATATTTTTTATATCAAGGTTTTTGGTTCTCTGTAGAATCATATCACATTTCTTCTCTTTCCAAGCAGAGAAAGTAGTAGTGAAGTAAAGCATTTTCATTTACCTGTGGAGTATTTTCTGCCTCAGATATTTCCTGTGTCAGTTTTAGGGTACGTAGGAATTACACTTTGTCAAAACTAATTGCCTCATGACCAGGAATACCCTGGCATGAACTTGCCAAGGTTTTTCAAGTTTGGGGTTTTTTTGCGTTGGGTTATTACAAAAATAAATTAGAACTTGCTTTTCAGTCAGAAAAAAAAAAAGTTGAAATTACTTTAAAATTTTTACCTTTCCAAGTATAGACTGAGTAGTCAACGGTGTATCCCTTTTGCAGAGAGATTAATTAGACTCAATTATTTTTAAAAAAATCTGATCTGTTGCCAAGTTTAAACTTGACACTTTATCCCAAAAAGAGAATTACACTGAGAGGTGGCTCTATTTAAATATTTAAGCTATAGATCTATATATTCCAAGTAAAAATACTTCTATCTAGAATTCTGTGGAGAGTTACAATAATTAGGGTCCATAAATATTGCTGCAGTTCAATTACGGTACAATAATTACAAAATATAGAACATCTCTTTACAAATACAAATCATTGTATATTACAATTAATTTACAATATTTTCTACTATATAATTTTTAGCAAACTATCTTATCTAATTCTACTATAACCTGGTTGCAAGTGCATTAGTAAGAATGCAATTATTCCAGTATATTTTGCCCTTAACATGATAGTCATAAAACAGACCATCTGAATGATATTTTCCTATGTAAACTGATGTTACATATGACAGATTATTCTTTATATAACTTCTTTTTCCAATGATCTCTAACAGGTAGAGCATGACAATTGTATTTTAGAAGAGCATTAAGAAAAGAAATCAGGAGGCAAGTTTGAAAACAATGTTAGAATGGATATGCAATGGGTATCTGATATGCTTTGAGCACTGAGGTAATGACATTATTGGTTGTCATCACTCATCTCATGTTGCTGTTTCCCACACAATCTTGTGCCAAACCTCTAAAGACGTTGTCACTGACAAAATCCTGCTCTACTAGGAAGGACAGCAGCACAAGTTTGAAAGACAGGCAAGATATTACACCTCAGAATCCTGCTCTAGCCCTCAAAAAACTGATTGTCACAATCTGCTTGGTTTCAAAAGAACCTTATTCCTACAGAGGAATGGAAGATTCTGTGGGAGGAGACTTGACCTACTGCAGCTCCGTTCACATTTCGGCAACCTGGAGATAATAAATTTATTAGTTATGGCTTCCTTGAGGTGTGACATCACTCAAACAAAACTTGGATTGGTTATTCATTCCAGCTAGTGCCTAGCATCTTGAAACTATGAGGCACTTTTTTCTGTTATTAGAACATTTCCCTTGCTAAATACTATAAGCTTGTAATGCATATCATTTCATCAGCTAAGTCTTCTTCACATTGTCCTGTTTCCGGCTCTTCATCGCTGTAGCCAGGACCAAAATCTTGAAGTTCATAATCTTGTCTGCTTAAAATCGGAAACATATCCCCATTGGCCCCATTGCTGATATTTCCATTGAGAAGGTTACTTGCTGCACTCTCCATCTCATCAATAGTCATGTCACAGGCATCAGCAATCTCGTGTTTTGTAGCCGAAACAAATTTAGGGTCCTTTGCATACCTTCCTAGGCCTTCAGATATAAGTACCTGGCAGAGGGAGGTGAGAGAGTGAGAATTTCAGTGGAATTACAGAACAACAGACAGATCATAACATTGCTCATTAATGGAAAGCACTAGAAACCCCATGCTGGATCGCTGGAGCAACCAACAGCCAAGCTGTCCAGGTAAATAACAATTAAATCAACAATGAAAAGTCTCCAAAGCACACCGTGATGTGTGATAATGTAAGTGGTGCTGCAGTACATCTGACACTTCTCCTTAAAGATTTGGTGGTATTCTTTGCTAAACATCAATCATCAGGCTGATACATTAAAGACAACAGTTAATACATCTCAGATGGTGCAGTTAGAACAATTGTCTGAAATACAGAATTTTATATCTTCTCAGTACTTTAGAGTACATGGAAAAAAAAGTTGAATTCCCATTTGCAAAAACATAACAAAATGTGTTGTTTAGCTCATAGCAATGGAAAGGAAGTGATGGATGAAAGCTACAACATTAACTATGATTCAGAAAAGCTGCACACACATTATCTTCAAATCTCTTTTAGTTTAAAAGGGAATTCTTAGCATTCTTTAGTACACTTACAAATCAATCCTTGCAGCTGTTATTCTCCTCTCTGCATTTAGTATACTGATTTGTGGAGTTTTTGATCTTTTATTCAGATTACTGTAAAAATGGGGATTTATTTTTATAGAAAGAACAGGCAGATACATGATCCCTAAATTCCCTATTGCGATTGTGGAGAGATACTTCAGAACTGATACTCATCTAGAAAACTTCAATTTCAAAATTTTGAAGTATCTTTAGTTCTCTGATTAATCTCTTGCTAATATGAAAATCTGGATTCAGTAGAAATCCTTTGCTACACAATAGTAACGAATAAATTCCCCTCTTTACATAAAACCAGTTTGTGGCTATAAAACTAAAAATCCATTTTTAGAGAGCCGATGTGAATTTAATTATGTGCTTTTAAAAGTTGACCCCAGGACTGCACAGCCAGACAGTATGGGCTCCTGCAGAGGCTCCTGCAGCACTCACCGCTTCCACCAGGCTGTCTGCGCTCCTCTGCTTGTCACTGTGTTTGTGCCTGAGGTCATTGGGCACGGTCAAGCTGGCTGGTGTGAAAGTCCTGTAGGAAATGTCAGGGTCATCCGTGTACCAGGAGCTCCTGTGCAAGGAAGGCAGGCTGCCGTTCATGTGCTCTGTGGAGTCAGCCCTGTCCACCTGGATCAGAGGGGTGTAATAGGGGGAGTGGTCCCTGTTGGGAGGGGTGGCAGGTGGGGTGGCCCAGGAGCGCGTTGAACGGCTCGGTGAATGTTTGTGAGCTTTGCTAGAATCCAGACCTGCCACAGCCATCACCTGGGAAAGGGAAGAATTTTAGAAGTCAGTGATTTCAAATACTCAGTCATACTCATTTCTCACTTCAGCAGTTAGCTCAAACCAGTTTTTCAGGCAGCAGATACACAAAGTTAGTATCTTCTGACATGTAGTAGCCATGTAAGAGAGGAACAGGACTGAAACTGGTAAATTGACACAACAAAATGGTATTTTTCCATTTTACTCATATCACAAAATCTTTTTGCTTAAAGAATATATTAAAGAAAACAAAGTATAGAAACATTCTTTCTTTCCAGGACAGGATAGGAAGCTGTCAGCATTTTCCAAGCTGGGCACTGAGCCTCAGAAGGTGTCTATTTTGTACTTGAAAATTGTCACAAATGGATTTGGGATGGGCAAAGATTAATAGACAGCTGCTGTATTATGCAGTCCTGGTAAAAATTTATTTAGGGCATGGTGGCTTTTTGTGAACACTCAGAGTCAAAGGGGCGGGCTACTCATTCTGTGTTTTGTACAAGGTCGATGTTTGAGAAACCTTTGAGCAACAAATACCCCAGTACTTCTTCAAACAACAGTGAAAGTCAGGAGTGCAACGTAGAGGCTGGAAATGTGTATTTCACTGTTAGTTAAGGAAGAGTTTGAGATTACCTGCTGTTGCATTAAGTGAAGTGGCAAAGCCGTGCGATGGTGGAAATTAGGAGAGAGTGGGATCTCGTCTTGGCTGCTTTGCCGGCGGAGGCATTCGAAATTAAAGGAAGATCGTCTATGTGCTACAGGGAAACCATAATTCATTAGAGAAACAAAATATTTTTCCTCGAAGTCTATTATTTCCAGAATTCCAGGGTAAGCAAACTATGATACAAATAAAAACAGATCCTGCAGTAAGAAGCAAGTTGTGCTAATAGAAGCAAGCGGCTGGTTATAAGAAAAAGGACATATTAATCACATAAGCAAAGGCAGTCCCAGGTAGAAATCATAGAAGCAACCTAACATGACAAAATTGGAAGCAGCTGTTTCAGAAAACAAGGTTGTCTGATGCAGCTGACTGGCTCAGACACAGTTGCAGAGTTTTGCTAAAAACTGTGACTTTCTCCTTTCCTCCCCATGGCTTCAAGCTCTTGATTCTAATAAAATAGATTCCTCAAAGGAAATATGAAATTTCCAGTTCCTTGGAAGCAATATGCAATATGCAAAATCATATCCAAGTCAACTCAGTTGTCAGTTCCTGATGTTTATTCTGTTGCTTAGGACAGTGTTCATCCATGGTCTCTGCTGTTATGTGCACTTTCATGATAGAAAAGAAAAAGTAGAAATCTGAACTGAATCAAGATGTTTGGCTGGTGTTTCAGCTGATTTTGTTGAAAGCCTGCAGAATGATGGGAAGCATGTGGGTAGCATTCCCCTGTGCCAGCTTCAATTTACAAAAAGGCTGGATGCTGAACTGCAGCTGGAATCCAGATCCACCCTCACAGCTGCAAGCACTGGAGTGGGAAACTGGAGAGAACCTGGCTGTACCAAGTTAAGTGCCATGGAGTTACGGCACCCCACAGTTACCATCAGACACTTCTTGCTGGATACTAACAATCAAAGAGCCACTGAACTAAAATAGGCACCTCCATAAGGTGCTTCTGTCCAACTAAAACAAACTTTGTCTCTTTCCCTTTTCTCTATGGCAAATCCAAATACATGAATGTAAGCCTTAGCTCCTGATTCTAATATGCTAAATGTTCCAATACAAAATGTATAATAAGCAACCCAAAAAGTCTCATCATCCAAAACAAGGCATACTTTTTTGCACATGCTTCTTTGCAGAGAAGAGGCTGAAGGAAAATCTCAGTCATTCTTCAGTACACTTCTGGAAGCAGCTCAAATACTGTGGTGATGAGTTTGGTATAGAAACATCCAAAAAGCTTGACATGGAGCTCAGTCTATTGACTGCAGTACTCAGCCAAGGCACTGGATGTTATTTTCACTTGGATTGAATCAGATGCTAGCAGGAACTGTTTAGTGCAATGTGCATGTCCCTTTTTTTCTTTTTTTTTTCCTTTCTTCTTTATTTGAGATGATCAAGGTTTCCCCAGGCCAAACAGCCCATACACTAGTTACAAATAATAGATTTGAGATTCTTTTAAAATCTGCTCAGATACTGAGCTGCTAAAATCTCTCAACTCTTTCCCAGAATATTAAATAAATGGTTATGACAGGAGGTCTGATTGCTCTTATGACATTACATTGGTTAAAGTCAAGGACTTCCTAAATTACCCTTTATGCAACTTTGATCAGAACTACGTCCTCTTATCCTAGGATATCAAATACTCTTATCTAGTACCTTAACCTAGTTCCCTGTAGATGAGATAAAAAGCATAACTTCCTCTAAATAAACAACTGCCAAACACTGTCATTAAAACTTTATCTCCAAGAATGCAGTTAGAAGAAACCTTCAGCTCTCCACTCAAAACACTTTCATGGGCAGACCCAGGACAATTTTTATATGAAAGTTTTTCTCCTGCAATCTGTGGAATGGATATACAAAGCATCTATCTATTTCTTTGGCTTAAAATTCCTCTGCTATCAGAAAAGCTTGTAGAAAGATGTACAGGGGTCTCCTTTTACAGTCTCTCCTCCATCTGATGTATTTCCCTTCTGCAACTGAAAGACAACAGCTTTCTGTACCCTTCACTAATGTTCAACTGAGTTATTTACTTTCTGTGGTGCAGGACTCATTCTGTCCCTGTGTCCCTTCAGGGTAGAAAGCCAAAGAGCAGAGAGCCTGCCAGTCTTGTCATAACGAGTCTAGTGTGGATCCAATACTGGCAGTATTGTTGGAGAATGCTATCTTTATTACATAAAACTATATTTTGCTGCTGCCTTTGACCACAGCTTTCTGTAGCTTTAAACAGTCTGAAACTGTACCTCAGATATAAAATTATGTCAATACACTCGAGAATCTCTGAGACAAGAAAAAGCCTTAAAAAGAGGTTGCTTTTCATCTTTTAGTGCCACCCCAAGTACTTCCTCACTTCTTGTGAAGTGTCAAAGACCAAACTGAAGAATTTTGAGTCTGTGCCTAGTTTCAACAGAGGATTAGAACTGCTAATCTCTGCAGTATGGCCTGGAACATACAAAGACAGAATTGTAAGACAAGAAGCATGACATCTTGTAGAAATGAAGATAAAGAAATATTGTTCTTGAGATAAGGAAAAACCAAGGGATAAAGATATAAGGAAGAGAAGAAATGAAAATTAAAGAAACAGGAAAAAACATCTGTTGACAATGCTAATTCTATCTATAAATTGAAACATCTCCCTCAAAAGAAACACAGAATTTTAAGCATTGTTCCTGAGATAGCAGAATAAAGTACCAATATCAATCCGAAAAAAGATGCTTAAAATCCAAGTGTTTTTAAAAAAGGTTTTTTAAACTGGAATCTGTCTGAATGCATTTGAATTATTTCAGATTTGCAAACAAATTGTCCTTAATGTACTTACGTGGTGGTGTTGGAGGTAGCAGCCGTCTCCTAGGAGATCTTTTTGTATCATAACAGATCTGTGAATCATCTTCCTCAAAAAAACCATGTGGGTGATGGTAACCTTTTGGTCTCTCAAAATCTGAGTCATGGCAGTGATATCTACAGTGGTAATCATATCTATGCCTGCATTAAAAAAATAAAGAAAATATTCTTTTAGTGAGTTTTTGTAAACAGTTACAAAATTAGTTTCCTTCTAAAAGATTTTCAAGTCTACTCATTCTCCAGCAAGATAATTAAACATTGCATTCTATAATTGCACAACTCAGATTTAAATTCCAGTTTCTGTAGGATTTGGAAAGAGGGCATATACTTTTGGACTAGTAGCGTTACATGGTCAATTCTCAAGTTAAATTTTTAGTCATATTGTTTTTTCACTGAATTTATTCTTACCAGTACAGGCAAAAATGTAGGATCTCAGTCACACACTGCCTAAAAAAATAAAATAAATATTCTCTTCTATCCCTGCCATGCTCTCTTGAGAACCCTGGGTATGGTGCAGGAGCACCGAAGCTCAGGATGGATTTAAACCTCTCACATTCTGGACATTCTCATGTTTAAAATCAGATCTTGGAAGGGTGTTACTTGATGCTAACTATCATGCAAAAAAAAATAGTGACCTGAGAATTCTGTAAAATTTAGCTTTCATGCAAATCTCAGCTTTTATGCAAACCAACATGATGCAGATTAGGGTGCCAATCTTGCCAGAATTCAGCTGGTAAATGTAGTCCATATAGTAGGAGAAGAAGAGGAGAATTAAGCATGTCTGGCACTTGAGCACATGCACTTATGCATCTAGGATAAAGGGGCAATAAATTCCTCTACTTCTGGACTGGATTTGAAGATTTTAAAAAAATGGACAGAAGTGGAGATTATTCTTGAGATGGTACTGAATTCAGTAGAAGGAAAACATGCCGTCTTTGGAATACTCTCCTTTCCTCCTCATCATTTCCCATTTCAGCAGTTGTGGAGTACTAATTTCATTAGAGAATTTGCAGTGTGAGTGAGCTTAGTGAAGCCTTTACATCTATGTACCTAAAATACTGAGATTTTTTTTCGTGCTATTTTATTTAAAAAATATTTTTATTTAACAACATTTTATTTAACAAACATCCTCACCTGTTTCCTGACAACATACTGTCATCTTCATAATATTCTTCTCCACTGTAATATTCCTGCTCTTCCAAATAATGATCATCATTGCAATAGTCTTGGACTTCATGTTCTTCCCGGCGAATGGTCGGTCGGCGCCCTTCACCAGTGTCAGATCTGTGAGCAGCAACCAAATAGCGACTTTTTTTTCTATTTAGATAAATTATATATTGTTTATTGTATATATAGTTCTATATATAAGAACTATATATAGTTCTTTTAATGTGCTTCAAAGAGGAAAAGAAAAAGACGAGCATTAACAACTCTCTAGTTCAGAATGTGGTGTTATAACAGTGCAGTGCAGAACACAAATGATGTGTCTGTTTCTTAAAGATAGCCTTCCTTTATTTCCTTGTGGTACAATAGAAAAAAAAAAAAGAATGCTTAGTGGAATCAAATACATTCAAGACATTTTTTAATGATATACATTGTCATTTGGGAAAACACAGCCTCTCTCCTAAGCCCAAAGTTTGCCAAATGGCTCAAATATTAAGAAGTTCTCATTGAGGTATTCAAAAGGAAATCTGAAGTGGATATGCAAATCTAGACATTAAAACCACCACTATGCATCAATTTACCAATGCACTTCAATTAAAACAATAGATCCTGTATTTTAAGAAGTGTCTTAGAAAATATTCAGGCAAGAATACAAAAGACCAGGCAAGATTTTGGGTCCCCTATAAAAGGAACTGTACACATTAACATTTATCAAAGCTAACACCAGTGGTTTTTCAAGTCTTGGGAAGTCAATTTTTAACAAGGGCTACAATCTGGAGTAATTTTTAGCCTGTTGAAAACTGTAGAAACCTGCCTGGACTTTCAAAAGGGCTTGAATTATTTGGAACTTTACCAGAAGTTTGTCCTTTTAGAACAGGCAGTGTAACAATTGATTTAAAAATTGTCACTTGAGTTGCCAAGCATATGCATTGTTATACAGTTAATTTAGAAAAGAAACAGGAAAGGAGGAAAAAAAAAAAAAAAGAAAGGAGAAAAACTCCCTGTCCTCTTCAATTAGGTCAGAACAATATCAACTCACCTAATATATGTTTCATAGTAGCGTGTTCTATCCAGGTAGGCCATGAAAATGAGAAAAATATTTTAAGAACAAGTCATTTAGAGAAATTCTTTGGTGATTACAATGTCTGTGCTGTAACTAATGATTTCACTTTAAAGAAAACTTTCAAACTTTCAAACCCAGTGAAGCTTTATGCATTTCCCACTCATCAGAGCCAGATTTTAAATACAGCTCATACATTGGTAGGCAACAGAAATCAAGATTCAAATTAATTTCACTTAGCTTAAGTTTCTTAATATGTATTTATGCATTTATTTAAAAACAAAGACATATTTAGGCTTACCTCCTACTGCTCGGCCTTCTATGCTTCTCGTGGTCAGTCCTGGAGTGTGAACGGTAACTGTTTTCAGATCTGTGCTCACGGTTTCCATAACTGGTGTGTTTTCCATGGACTTTGGACACGTTGGCATTATTGAGATTGGCATTTGTTGAGTTTGGAATGTGCTTTCCGACCGAGTTGTGATGATGGTGATTGTGGTACACAGAGTTTCCTGCCTGATGATACATGTTTTTCTCAGTATCACTTGCAGAGGGGATTGAAGGCCGCTGGACGTGTAAGGGACGGTGTGTGGTGTTGATTTGCTGAAATGAATCTCGTCTGTCACTGCTAATGTGGTTTATGTGGTTACCAAAGAGGGCACCATTCCTCTGTTTTAGGGGAAAAGAGAGAAAAAATTATATCAGATACCTTAACAGAACATACTCTTGGCAGTGACAACTTACTTTTCTCTCCTACATGCATAGAAAAGTAGCAATTCAAGTAACCTGTGATTTTTCTTTCTAATTTTATGATATTTCAGATGGGATCTCCTGAAGTGACAGAGATGTGATTGTGGTGATGACAATATCATATTTCAGAGTCAAATCAACAGTATGCTGTGATCATTATTCTTTTCCACGCAACTAAAAGTGACATAGCCAGCTTTCTCCACGTTTTATTACGCAGGAGAAACCTAGATTCCCATACATGAACATGCAGCAGCTTCCTCAGAAAGAGACATGTTTGCTTAATTTTTGGGAACACTTTGGTGGAGTTCTCTCCTGCTCTCCCGGAGCACCCGCCTGCAGCAGGCGTCGCTCACACAGG
Organism: Sterrhoptilus dennistouni; assembly: GCA_013397095.1. Taxonomy (NCBI): domain Eukaryota; kingdom Metazoa; phylum Chordata; class Aves; order Passeriformes; family Zosteropidae; genus Sterrhoptilus; species Sterrhoptilus dennistouni. The sequence continues at coordinate 108,517 of VWZU01012982.1, forward strand.
ATGGAGTGCCATGCAACAGCTTGCAAGCAAATCCCAGGTAGGGAACATTCAGCTCCAGTGGTTCCATTCTTTCTTCTCACAGAGGTACAAGAAAGAGTAGTTTCTGTTTTTCAGCCCTGGAAGTGTAATGGATGGTGAAAGAGAGGATGAGGTGCTAAGTTATGACTGTGACATGCAGCTCTCTTGGACACCTGACCCAGGTTAGGGAGCCTCCCTGTCTAGCCAGGTGTGGGTCCTGGATGACAGCAGTCTGAGTTGCAGCTCAATCTAGAGAAGACAGGAGGTAATGATGGTTGGCAGAGAAATGCATCTACTGATGGCAGCTGAGGCACTGTCTCCAGTGCCACATCCTCCTTTTTGCAAAGGACAGTAGCAAGCTATGGAGCTTTTGCTGTAGTTCCTGCAGAAGCATGATTTTACATCTGCTTCTTCTGAAATGCTTGTGAAAAAAAAAAGTTTTCTTGCTGGCTGACAAATGGTTGGCAGACTGCCTCTGATTATAACACCAAATTTACATGTTCACCATTTAGGACTAAAAAGCATAAAGATGAAACCTAATCTTTTTTCTGATTGATCCTTATTGATATTCCTAATGGGATTGGGAATGGCATTTATATTTAGTTGACCTCTATGTAACCCCATGCATTCATTTTAAAATATGCAGCTCCATGTCTGCTATGGTTTTCTTGCATAGACTCTCATTCTCTTCTTCCTATATACCACTGCAGAGGTTAAAACCAGTTTCAACCTTGCCACTATCAAAATTTGAGATGGTAAGGTTCATATCTTTTGATAGTAAGGTTCATACTTTTTGATAGGATTTGCTTATGAAAAAATAAAAATTAATGAGAAAGAATTAGGGGCAGGAGAACCTGCAGGAACTGCTTCCTATATTTATGAAGAAATGCAAGTGTCTTGATATTACCATTTTTATAGATTTATGCATAAAATATACTTATTTATAAAACAGTTATATTTTCTAATTTGAGGGGTTTAAAATATTGCTACTATTATATTATTTCATATTCAAGGATAAGGTCATTCTTTACTCTCATATTATACAAAAAAACATTTCTATAGATTTATATATAAAATATACTTATTTATAAAATATTTATATTTTATCGTTTGGGGGGTTTAAAAGTATTGCTACTATTATATTATTTCATATTCAAGGATAAGGTCATTCTTTACTCTCATATTATACAAAAAACAATTCACATGGCTGGGTTCTGACATTACTTTATAAACATCTTCCTCCTCCTCTGGATTGTTTTCCTCTGGTTCATCATCTTGCAAGTCACAGGATATGGCTCGGCGTATTTCTGGGCCAATATCATGAAGTGTCCTTAGTCCTGCCTAAATCAATGACAATACCATAATACATTAGGAATACAAATTCTTTTTTGCTCTTTAATTACAGGTGTAAAATTTATTTTAAAGGACAATTAACAGTTTTTGTATCCTGACATCCACAGAGGATGCATCCTGCTGTAAGTCCCTTTACTGTTATTAATAAAAGGTTTATATATTCCAGTACCACCCTGTTGAGGTGATCATGTCTATTATCATGGTGTAGATACTGACTAAAACACCACTGATGTTTATGGACCCCTATAGGAAAAAAAAATCTTACTAAAAGGTATAAGTAATCAGCAAGAACTATAAAAAAATGCATTTCAATGAGATGTATATTTAATGTTCAAAACATGTTTGCAGCCTGTGTCAACAAAGGAAACACAAGGAGATTTTTGCTATAGCAGCAGCAATTTTAGCAGAGCTCAGATGGAAAAGAAAGCGGTGAAATAATTCCAGCTCATCCGCACTGCACTGTGATTTGCAGATTTTTGGTTGAAAGCTTCAGTTTAGGACAGAAAACCGTTGAGTTACAGCACCAGAGGCTCAGTGTACATCAGTTCACATTCCTCTCAAGTTTGCTACAAGCAACATTTAAGAAAAGGGATAATGCTGAAACTGTCCAGGACAGACCTGCACATCAGGGAGGAAAGAGGTGTCACACTCCATGCCAAGAAATCAGTGCTTTGTACAGTCCTTACTTCAAAAAGGAGATATTTTTCCTCATTTAACTCTGGCTGTTACGGTTCAAAGCAAGAAACACAACCATGTTCTTCCCAGCAACTTCTTTTATCTCCTCAGAAGAAATCCAAGATGTGTGTGTTTAACCCTTTACTAACACTACACTTACACTACTAAAAATCCCGCACAGCACTTGGCTCAATTTTTGATTATGATCTACAAACCTGATTTATACTTTTTTAGCATTCTTGAAAGAGATGTGAGGGCTGTCCCAGCACAACATTGACATTGCATGTTACTTGCCCTGGGGTAGCACAAAGATGTGTAGAGAATTTTGTGTGTTTCAGAGTTGCAGAAGGAGCTGAGAGATCCTGAAGGACCCCAAACATGGCTTGGTCTCATTCATGCTGTTTCCTCACACATTCCCAGGAGCACACTCAAAATTTCTGCTCGAAACAGAAACAACTGCTTTGCAGAGAAAAAATGTCATTTATGCAGTGTGCCAATCAGAATCTGGAAAGAGATCAACCAAAAAGCTTTGAACCTTAATGGTGTAAATTTACTACAGGCTCCACTTCAGGTTTCACTCACTGCAGTATATCTCTTCTTGGAAAAGGTGCCTGACTAATCATATTATCTACATCTATATGGCAATTCAATTTTCTTCCTCAGGGATGAAGTTTGAGAGTTATGCTATAATTGAACAAGGCTAGAAAAATCATTTACTAATGAGTTAATATACAATACTCGTTTCATGAATACACTGTGCTTTCTCCCACTTCTTATGCTAATCCATAGTCAAAACCTCAGCAAGGTTGCTAATGTCATCATTTTGCAAGGTGCTAAAGGGAAGCAAAATTAACTCTTTAAGGTACAGTTATTCAAGTGGAAGTCCAGAGGCTTCTATTTATTTAGCAGAGACAAATGCAGTATTTATTTACTATAGAACTGCTATTATATTTTGGTTATTTGACCATTAGCTAGAAGAGCTACTTGCATTTCACACTCACTACTTGCTGAATTTAAATCAAAGAGTAGTAAAAAGAACAAAAAACCTCAACAGGCACTTTAACATAAAAATCAACTGAGCTTAGTATGAGCAGAATACAAATTGAAAACTGTTTAAATAAGAAAATTAGCATCCAGAAAACTACTTGACTAGACCTACACTACAGCACTGAACATAAGAGACACAGCAAAGTCTTTACTGTCCAGAGTTATCCATGCTCAAGGAGCCCATCTCTCAACTCTGGCTGAGTGTGCTGCTCTACAACTGCGCAAAAGCTCTGAGTTTTCAGCCAGCCCAGGCTGTCTTTGAGCTGAGCCCTTCTCTGAACACAGCACTGTCAGACAGCAGCAACAGACAAAATTTAACTCTGACAAAATCTACTAGCTCACACTCCTGTCTGCCAAATTGTGACAAAGCCCCAAAAATATATGCCTGGAAGCTGAGAAAAGCCATGTGTTTGACAGCAACACATTGAGTAGTAATTTAATTTTGATTACATTTCCAATTGCCTTCTGGCTTATTTCTCAGTGAATTACCCCTCCTTTACTCAAGAGAAAGCAGGCAGCCTCTATCATCTCATCTCTCTCCAGTAATACTCATTTCCAAATAACAGACCTCTTGCATTTATTCATTCAGCAGTGGAAAAAGAAACCTGGATCAACAGGTATATGTTCATTACACCAAACCCAGCAGATTTATTCACTCACAGCTGGCACTGAATCTCTTAAGCAACACCAGTCTAGAGAACTGAAATATTCCTCAGTTTATTTGCTCTAATGAATGACCTACAATAATTTTGTGAACTCTCTCCTTAAAATGACTACTCCCACTTACTGTCTCATTTTACCTGATTGTGCAATTTACCTGTTGGTGCAATCCAACCACATTCTAAGTAATCTAAGAAACTTTTTTATGATGAGGAGCACATAATGATACTAATGCTCATGCTGAGCTCTTACTGATAGACAATTCTTCATTAGATCAGTCAGCTACCACTAAAGTGGGACTGACATAAAAACACAGGAATTGGTACTTTTATGTCAGTAGGAAAATCCCTTCTTTGAACCACACTTAATGTCTCCTGTGAAGACAGAAGAGGCCGCATGGACTGATCAAACATCTGACTTTACCTTCAAGCACTTCAAAACCAAAGATCTCTTAAACAAAAGAGCACACACAAATATCAAACCAACCTTCCCCACATCTCTTCTTTAGTTTACAGACAAGAAGGGTCCTTCAGATGCACATTCCCTATATAACATTGCACATTTTAGTCTACCCAGCAAGAACCCTGGTGACAATGGGAGCAATAGAGAAATGAGAGCACTCCATGTCCTCCATTTGTGAGATCCCAAAACCTGCTACATTTAAATCAGAGATAAAAACAAAAGCTGACCAGATGCGGCTTTTCCAAAAAGAGAGCCTGGAATTGTCTGGCCTTGCCAGAGATATGCTCGGTTCTTTTTCATGAAGACTGCTAAAGATCTTCGGAGGTGGTTATTACCCTAAGTAGAACTTCATAAGACTTTCATTACATACAGAGATTCAAGATGGGCCACATTCCTGAAGCATTCTATTATAATTACTTTTTTCAAAATTCAAATTTGAGTGTTGTAGAGGAATTACTTCCTCACAGTCGTTAAGCATGACTCTAACTCTGTTCTACAGATTTCCCTAGAAGTTTGCAAAATAAGTTATTTCTTGTTCAGACACATTGTTTATCCAAAATTTAGGTTTTGATTCCTTCCTTGCTTCATCTTTTTTCCTTGTAGAAGAAAGAAAGATGGGAAGTATCAGCCCAAAGGTTACTTAGCAAAGCAGTGACACACTGAGTGCTGAACAACATAATTACATGAGAAACACAAGCATGTCTTTAATTAGGCTTTCCTGTAAATGCCCAGAATGACTTCAGATGAACATGGTAATTCTGTGCAGCTGTGCTCTGGAGGCACAACAGCACCTGCAATGTTTTCTGGATAGCACAAGGCACTGATACACCAGTGCTGGGTCCTAGATAGCATCTCAAGAGACAATGACTGATTCCCCTGTCTCTAACACACTGTTGAGATGATACAGAGGCGTTTTCAAAAGCAGAAATAACAGAAATGTCATACTCTGTTGAAAAGATATCATATGACCAATAACTATATCCCTAGATAGGTTATTTAGAGATATGCCTTAAGAGGCTTGAAAGGCACCTCACACCTAAACATCAAAACATTTTGAAGTTAAACATGTAAACATTTTGAAAAGACCACTTTTAACAAGTGCCAATCAGATTTTAAATCAACTTCCTACAGTATGCACGAAAGAGTAGCACCATTTAAAATATATGTCTTATATTAAGAAATCTGTGTATAATGCAAGACTCCAGTAATGACTTGGAGTAAAAAACTCAAATGCTTATAAATATTGCAACTACAAAATGATCATTTTCCCTATACCTAAATTCAGTCCACAACCATTTTAAGGTATGGTCCAACCTACATACAGATGCAGTTTAAACTTAGTTTAAGAAGTGCAAGCACGCTACCCTTATTTAAATAATATCATTGTCACCTACACTATTTCCAGTCAATAAAAGACCCAGTAGTCCCTCTTTTAAGGTGTCTCAAAGTGATACCAGGAACTGAAAGACACTAGCAAGCCTTGTTTCACAGACTTTAGAATGATATATATTCATGTATATTGCTATATAAACTCACTTGAACCGTAATAAAACACAAATATTAATTCTAAATGCTTAAGTTCTCAGAGCTTCACAATCCTGGAAGCTTATGACTCTAAAAACATTCCTGTAAACTATTAGATTTATAGGTAAAGAACATGTTTTTACTATCTGCTTATTTTAGAGCAAAGAAAACTACAAAGGGTAAAAAACCTCAGAGCAACACTGACACTTTAACATAAAAATAAACTGAGGTTAGTATGACCAGAACACAATGACAGAAGTACTTTAAAAAGGGAATAAGCATGCAGAAAAACAATTAGCTGAATAACCTACACTGTAGCAGTGGACATAAGAGACATAGTAGTCAAGTCTTGATTGTCCAGAGTTCTCCATCCTGGCAGAGCCAGCTCCCAGCACTGATGCTAAAGCTCTGAGCTCCCAGCCAGCCCAGGCTGCCAGAGCTGAGCCCTTCTGTGAGCACCGTGGGAACATGCCAGCACAATTAAATGGAACCTGAGCAACAAATTAACCCCTCAGCTGATGCCCACCAGAGGGTTTGGCTTTCTCCTTTTCCTATTATCATTTACTGCAGGGTTAATAACAGTTGTGACATTTGTAGGGAGAAAAAAAGCATAATTAGTTTAATCTGAAATGTGTTTCCAAAATCAGGATCAGGTCAATAAATCAGTGCTTTTATGTACCTGGGATGTGAAAGAAAATATATTTTAACTTTTAGTTGTGTATATTAACAAAGAGGGCTACACATAAATGAAAATGAAATATAGATGTGTTACAGAGTTTACAGTAAGTGTTTTCCATAGGAAAAAAAGTGTAGAATTAGTTCATTCCCTCTCTGTGCTACATGAAAGTAATTAAAATTGTTCATGCTTCATTTAACATCTTTTTTACTAGCAATGTGACCACTGTTTGGCTCAATACAAGTTTCCATCATTACACAAAGACATCCCTTTCTGACCCAGAAAATGTATTTGTTGTCACTGCATAAATATCAGTCAATAGCACAAGAAAGGCAATGAAAGCCCTTTTTGTTGGTGACCTCAGAGCATGTGTAACACCACAAAAATGGCATAAACAGCTGACTCAAACTGGTCACCCAAAATTTCAGAGCCTCTTGTTCTCTTGCCTTCATAAGGGTTGTGAATTCCTCTGGGTCTGCAGAAGACAAACTATGGGGTTCCAAGGAGTGTTGTCACTGCAGCTCTGAAGATGGTTTTGGTGACAATATGCAAATTTAAACAAACTGTGGCTGGTTATCATTTGAAGTGGCCTTTTCTGAGTGAGGAGGAATTCGAAACTTCATAGCAGACAGACTTCCTTAACAGCATGAGCAGATACTCATTCCCTCTTCACTTTATAGGCTGGTGCCTCCTCTTTGACATTACCCACACGGCAGCCTGGGTTAGGCTAACAGCAAATACTACACCCTTTAGGAAAACCTGAGCTCTACAGAATAAAAATCACCCTGAATGAAGTTACTGTGGAGTGAGAAGAGGAATTCCTGCCTGCTGCGTGCTCTGGCATACACAAAGCAAATCTAGTTTTGCAGGGAGCTCTGCTCTAATTTTCTAACTCAACCCAAACTTCCATTGTATCTTCTCCTGCACCAAACACATCTTGAATTCAGTGTCAGAAGAAGCTGCTTCCTTTACTGGAATTGGGTGGAGGTTCTGGCCCCTAAACAGGCTGCCAGAGGGGGCTGCCAGGGACATTCTTGTGACACAGTTAACAAGTTTTGTGTACATATAACCAAACAAAACTCAGGCAAAGGATCCAAGTTTCAATTTCATGTGTTAAAATGCCTAGGTCTTGATGACAAAAAACCCTATTCTGTATATTCTAGTGTTCATTCACCCTGAAATTAGATGCTGTGTGTGTCTCTCTGAAGATAACATCTTCTAAGAACAGTATTTTTACACATTCTTCCTGGTCAGTCTGCCTTCCTGAGTCCACAGACTGGATATTTAGCTGAGTAATGTGGCTTCCAAGGGAAGATTTACTCCCACACCTGGTGAAACAGAACTTATTAAAACAACACTGTAGGCCACCAGAAAGCCTCACTGTATTTTCTGTGCTCACAGAATTGTACTCTGTGTTATGCAATTCTCTTCAGCTAACTAAAGACAGCATGGATAGCTCACTGTCTTTCACACTACACTTTTTCTGGAAGTGCTTTCCTTTCAGAAAGCATTACTTTTTATGATCTTGAATTCCAGTTGTAATATAATGGAGATTTTGTTTTGCAGTTCTAAAAACGTTTTTTATCTTGGTTGTAAAGTTCCTAAATTATTTGGCATCACTTTTCTGCCTGTGTTAAGTCATCCTATCAGAGACAGCAGCACAAGAAGTATATGTTTTTAAAAGTTTTAGCTAAAAGCAAGGCATCCAATTTAATATTCTAGATTACAACTGAAGGACTAGTTTAAAAAAAAAAAAAAAAAAAAAAGCCTCCTGAGCATGAGGAATAAAGGAGGGCAAAGAAAATATCTATGTTTATAAAAAGGCTGTTTCAGTCTCATAAAACAGGGAAAATGGCAACATTCATTAAATTTTTGCCCAACAATTGTCCTCTGAATTAAAACAATGGATTCTGTCACAAGCAGCCTTCTGACTCACAGGGGCTGTTTACTCTGAAGGCAGGAAAGTGTGACATGGCCAACTGTAAGAATCAGCAGGATTATAAAACTGCAACTCACCTCTTGCTTCACTCAAAGGTTAGGAAGGGATTGTAAATCTTGATAGCAGGTTGTTTCCTTCCTCTCTTGCAAGAGATAGGAGATAAGGAAAGCCAGGCTAGATAATGAAGGCACTGCAGGGTTTATTAGATCCATGGGAACCATCGTCTTCACTAATTAACTAGTTCATTCACCCCAAGAGAAAGTCACAGGTATCAGCAAAAGTACAACAGCATTTATGGCTCATATGGCTTTTGACACAAATTGGAACAGGTGACATTGCTTTTATTTGCTGGTTTGCTTAAGGATTTTGCAGCCTGATAACTGGTCTGAAATGGGGAGAGATATGAACTGGAACATGAAAATACAGTTGCTCTTGTTCTTTACAAATAGAAGAATCAGATGGCTGGAAAGGTTTTTCTTATTAGCCTGATAAAAGTACTTTCCTCATCTTATTTAAAGCTCTAAGCAAGCAATTCCTGGTATAGAGAGGCTCTGAATGACAGAGTTCAAAAGACACAGCCAGATGTAGGCCAGCTTCTGCTGCTCTCATCTCCAGCAGCTCAGAAAGCAGGGGCTGTTTGCAGTGCTATGATCATGACTACCAGACACTGTGAAATCTTATCTAGTTCAGAGAAACTTAAAACAAGCTGCTGCTGAAGTAACATGTCCACCCTGATTATGCAAAGTTGCTAATTAAAAAAAATAAATAAAAATAAATCCTCAGTACAAAAGGTATACACAGCAAAAAAAAGCAAACAAAAAAAAAAGGTCATGTATTTGCTATTAGATTTCAGTGTGAGGAACTCGGGCATAGCTGAGGATAATTTTGAGGATAATTTTCCCTTCCAGAGAGGAGAGAGAAGGGTGACAAATTCTTTTTCTGTCGTTGTTCATCACCTTTTCCATTCATGTCTTTGTAACAAAGTCAGGTGCTGCAATACTGAATGTGCAGCGTGTTTGATTAATAAAAGCTGGAGCACCTCTGCTACAGTGACAAAACAATCATCACAACTTCCCTGAAAAACTGGATAACAGAGTGCTACTGCACCTTTCTGCTTTTCTTAGTAGATTGTTTAGCAGAGAGATATGCAAACATTAGTTTACCTAGAGTGTTTGAGGGAAAAAGTGGAAAAACAGTTACTATTAGCTGTCCAAGGACTGAAATAGTAATTTCATAGTTATAAGGTTTTCATGGATCATCTAACAAGATTTCTATATTTGAGACACAAGCTGGATGATATACCCATAAATTATGCTGCCAAAAATGGTTGCTAAGAGCAAAGATTTTGAAAACTTTAAAGTTTTACAAGAATTTAAGCTTTTGGCAAAGCCTGGAATGAAGAGGCTGAAAATGGTTGCACCCAATTTTTACACATTGTAAGGCCGAAAAGATTCTCTTTGATCATTTATACTAAACTCCCTCTAACAGATGCCACCGGACTATTCTCAGGGTCATTAAACACAAGAAATCAATTCCTTTGTGAAGTAGAACATCTCTTTTAGCAAGATATCCAGCTCTGTTTTAAAGCTGTATCCTCATATAATTAATTGTTCTAACAAACACAGCATTATGACTTTGAATTCGACATGCTGTAGCTTCCAGTTTAAAATTATATTATTCATTTATATGCTGGATTGGGCTTTTTTTCCAACCACGGGTTTCAGGTCTCTGTGAAATAGTATTTCCATTTTTATTTGGTCAGTCAAGTTGAGTTCCTACTCATTTGTTAGAAAGACAAAAGCAGAAAAGATGAAGATGGGGAAAAAAGAGAGCAATAACCTTCCCATCTACTGGCCTGGCTCATTTTAATACCATGAGAGCATTGTTTTAATCAGAAAAAAATTCCATGTCTCAAATCCTACAGACCTTTGCCAATTTCCAGTAGAGATTCATGGTCATTTTTTTTAACTGAAAAATATTTGCCTAAGGAGAGAGGAAGAGCTGAGTCTTTCCAGTTTCATCTTGCCTTCTGTCTTTGTTACTGATCAGGAAGCAGAGTCTGATAATAAACAAGAGAGAACACTCACATTTGAGAACTCAGTGGTTCTCTTTACATTATTATGTGAAAACCTGCAATACTGAGGCTCAGAACCAACTCTGACTTCCTTATGCTCAAATGCTTTTGCAACAAAGAAGTCTGAAAAGTCCTTCCTAAAAATCAGCATCCTTCATTGCCTCCTCAACTGTTTACAGCCTTTTTATCAGATCCATTACCAATAATTTACTCTTCTTTCATATATGCAAATAGAGTTGATATGGCCCTGGCAAGCCACGTGGGCACAAATACATAGCAAGGATTGTGGTCCATCTTTCCCTCCTTGTTGCACCTCTTGTGCTTGCGGTGATTTAGAACACAATGGGAGTCAGAGCTGCCAGCAGGGACATTCTTAGGAGATGGGAATGAAACAAATTACCCACTTGACACAGCAAAGATAATTTTGCTAAACTGAAGTACAAACCAATAGGTTTTAAACAAAGATTCTGAATCAAGTTAACACAGTTCTTCTCTTTTAGAAAGGGATTTTCAGAACACATTCCTAAATTTTGGCATCAGAATAAAAAACTATCAGAAGCAAATATATTTATAGTTTGTAGCAAACTGCTAATCATTAACTGAAATTCACAAAGTCCCAGTCCAATAAAAATGGTGCAGTGTATGATGTCTGGAATTATTTGAGAACAGCTTTCCATTTGTCTGTTTCAAAGTTCATTCTACAAAGGTACCAGTGGAAAGAAGTTGTCAGAATTTGCTCTTTAGATCACATGTATTCTATGGACTGCTTGCTGCAGGCCTGTTGAGAGACAGAAGGCCAAATCTATTGTCCTGGTTTCCATGTGATAGCTGGTTTTAAGAGACAGACAGAAGTGTGTGACATCAATGCAGTATGTTAACACTTCCTATGAAAGAGATTAGTGGATGCAAAATTCAGAATTTCAAATAATAAAAGAATAGGAAGATATTTCACCATATCATAAGTGGAAAAGAAAAAGGAAAATGAGAATTAAGAAAAATGATACTGTATAAAAACTTCTTTACTGTGAGGTAATGCACAGTAGGAAGCTCCCTGAGAATTGGTTTGTAGCATTTTAGGTACACAAGAAATTGAACAGTTTAAACGAAACAAAGAACATAAATGATAATTCAGAGCTTTATTTATCCAATATCCAATCAGCAACTTTAGACTGCGATTTATCTGCTAGACTTGCTAAGAATTTTTATAACCATTGTTACTGTTTGAGTGATCCATAGAGAATAAGTTTTTGCACTTACCTTGTTATAGACAGAATAGCAGGATTAGCTTTTACTTTTCTGATGAATAAGGGCCAAAAGTGTCCCAGATAAATAAAATCCTGGCAGCATTGCACAATCATCAATATTCATCTACCTGCTATTTCAAGTAAGCTCACAAAATGGTTAGTTAAAAGCAAAAAAAATCACCTGCAGAGCAATTGTGGTGTTCTTCGCAGGATGTTTCCCCACCAGTCCTTGTTCTTTGCGTTTCTTGAATTTCCTAAAGTAGTCCTGTATCAGGAAGGTGGCATAGAACTTCCCCACGGTTACCTCATCATCTAAATGAACAGACCAGACAGATCTCTCCCAAGTCAGCACATTTATCAATAGCCTGTACACTCACATCTGCTTTGGGGGGAACATGTGATGGGTGCAACAGGAACTATGCTTCCAGCTTACAACAATGGAGCCTGTAAGGGGCTCAAAAGCAATGTTTCAGCAAGCAGGTTTGGTTCAGTCAGTTAAGTGAACTCATCCTAATAAAAGAGAATATACAATACTTTACCAAGACTCATGTACTTCTAAGTAAGTTTCTACCAAAACCATAAACATGTTTGTATATACATAGAGGCTGAAGTACTGTTTTTATTACTTGGAGTAAATATATTAAATAAAATCTACTATGTCTCACATACACTGATGTTCATAAGAGTGACTCTGCCTTTTTTTGTCACTGCTGAACTAAATTTGCTTGTCAGTGCATGTAATGTGTCAGTTGTGTAATGCTGAAAGGAATGAAAATAACTTCCATCAGTGAATTTAGTACAATTCAAACAACAGGCAAATAGCTGGGCAATAAAATGTAGCAATTTTACAGAGTCACTATTGTGAACAAAATCTAAATTTGAAAGTTTCCAAAGGCAGGTGCCATGTGAAGACACCAAATCACCTGGTTGATAGCAGGTTAAGAATGAATGGGCCTGTTCATGAGTCCATTGAATCATTCAGCTGGACAAGTTTGATCTCTCAGTGACTAATGCTTGCCAGAAAACTAGAAACAGTTTTCTACTTAAAAACATTGCTTTTGTTGTCACATACTTTTTTCCCTAGGGTTATCTGACAGCAAGTTCCATTTCCCTTCCTGCTGTACTGTTCAGTCTCCCCATGTTTTGCAGTATCCAGAAGTAGATTTTGGCAAGAGGATTTCTGGCTCCTGCTGCATATAAAGAGGGGCCAGTGTGGTTTAGGCATCAACTGTTATTCTGTCCAGTCATGAGCTGACTGAGCGTGAAAATCTAACGAGCCCAGACACATTTTAACACACCTCTTTTAGAAATTATGGGCTTTTATTATTATTATTATTATCTGATTAAAATAGAATGTCTGTGTATCGTACCAATAATATGTGCAAATGTACTATCACTAAGGATAGTATTTGTAGTACTATTTTTACCTGTAATGACTGGTTTTTCTAATTTAAATTGACTTTCTTCTTTTAGTGACTTGCTCTCATCAAAGAGAGTGGGAAATCCATTCCATGGACAATACTTTTTAAATCCATGTTTACCTCTCTGATAAAACTCATCTCAAAATGAAACATCTACCATGCAAAATCAGCTCCTCTCATTTTAATGTCTGAAATGGGCTGTATGCATGTGAGAAAGTACAATAGGCTTTAACTACAGTGAAAATGCACCCAGAATGTCTTCGCTCAGCAATCTGTCTTTAAATATATCAAAACAAGAATAGCTATAACAATTGCTTCAAAAGATACTGGTTGGGAGACCAGTCTGCTGCAGGAAATATCTTAGCATATTAAAGAGCCTGCTCTGCCAAACTCTGACAACTCCTCAAGGGTCAGAGCCTCCCAGTTCCTGCTGGGAAAGGAGGAACTAGCAGGAAATACCAGGAACAGCTCACAGGAAAAGCTCACCAGTCTATGGATTCCATCTCAGCAATAAAAAGCTTTTTAATTGACTCCATGAATTTCATTAATAAACTTCCTGTGAACATTTGCTTTGATGTTCACCTGTAATCTTCCTTTGCATCTCTTCAGGAGACTAATGGTGCATTGTATTAGGATGAGATCTCTTACACAGCATGTGATGTAAACTTGCCTTCCCTAATTTAGATCCGCAATATAGCTCTGGTTTAACTCCCCAGACAAGCCTTTCCCCATCCTTCATACTATTTCATTTCAAGTATTTGAACAGAACTTTTAAGGAAGTGAGTTAGCAATGGCTCCCAGAAAGAACAAGCACACAGAAGTGACAGACTGGATGTAACAAACACTGCACTCAGAGCATGTCTCACATCAGGCTATGACACTGCACCGCCACTGACTGTGCTTGAGAGGACAACACCTGGGAAATACCAGGATGGACAGATGAAGGACTCTTACTGATCACTCTGGACGTGCACCAATTCTACATAAGCACATCAGACAAATGCACTGCCAGTTTGCTGGACTGTGTGTGCCAAAGTCTGTCTGTGTCCCCACGGTGCTCGTGTATGTCACAGGCACAGCCAGGAGTGCTGCAGACACGAGCACACAGGAATTGATGCCTGGCCGAGGGGAGCCATCCTTGACTCTGTTTGCTGAGTAACACACATATAGCCAGATATAGACAGGTATAGAAAGGCAGCTAAGCATAACTGACCACAGAACAGACAAATTGCTAATTACAATTAGTGATGGCAATAGGAATCATTTCAAAAGGAAGCTCTTGGAAGAGGCAAAAAGTACGAGGCAGGATTAAATGGATTTGCAGGTGGAGACTGGGAAGTTTAGAGAATACAGGTGAGTCCCTAGTGAGTTTTATGTATTTCTCTTACTCTTGAGTCTCATTCATTCAGACATTTGAATGACATCCTATGATTTTGCAAAGCAGTTTCACCTTTCTATACTGAAAATGTGCTGTTAACTATTAACTGTCTTACTCAGTTATAATAAGTTATTTAATCAGTACCAAGAATTAATCATTTATCTCTACTGCATCTATTTATAATCCAAGGGAGGAAAAGAAGCCCTGCTACACTGATTATTTTCATTCTGCTCTGCAAATAAGTGTTCTGGAGACACAGCCATGACACACAAAGGACCTAGCATTCAGTCATATAAGCACAAGTAACACTAGAGCAAACTACTATAAACTGCACTTCTCAATAATGTTAAGTGCAACTGATTTCAACATATTGAATTTGAATGTTTTGTTGATTTATATTGAAGAGAATTTTCCATCTCTTGGGAAATTGTTATTATCAGCTGTCACTGGTGTTAATTTATATTTAACTGGTGTTAATTCATGGCAATTTTCCATCGAATATTAAACATGAAAACTAATTTCTACTGTACGCTAAGCTATTTTACACTCCTATGACATATGAATGTAAAATAGTTGTAATTCTCTTTTTTTCTAGGTGATTTACAATATTTTCAGTTTTCTGGTAAATCATGATAACATCCACAGAGGAACAAAGTAAACTAGAGTTAAAAATTCATAAATCTGCAGGACTTCCCAACACATTCCCATTTATCCTGGGTTGCCAAAGGCATCCTGTTTCCTATCAATTGAGCACAACTAGGTTTTCAGCCTTCCAGCTACACTGAAGAGCTACATTTGCAGAATAAACATTAGCAATGAATTTTAGTATAGCTGAAAATAAATACACAGCTTATTCTCAGCAATGAAATGAAGCTGAAGTTAAGAGTGAATTACTACGTGAGATTAGTTCTAGGAATGTAATCTGTACAGGTTCTTTGTCAGATTGATTTAGGCAGGCAGAGCTCGCTATTCTGAAGCATGCAGCTCTATTTCAATAAAAATGTAGGGGAATAAAGTTGGCAAGAGGCAACACTAATTCCATGCCACCACCCTAAAACAGAATTGCTTCAGAATATTCGGAAAGACTCATAGTTGAAAGGAACAGAGGCTGCAGAAAAAGCTCAAGCACATAGTTACAACAATAACAAAGCGATTCATCTATGCCATGCAAGCACTTAGGTGTAAGGCTAAAAAACAACAGAGTAGAACACAAAAGTTGTTTTAAATGTGCAGTATCAGTTCCCATTTGGAGAGTCAATTTAGCCAGATTTTTGGCTTCATCCCCACTGTTATCCAGCAGCCACTTCACCAAAAGCAAGTGGCTCCTCCAGCCACAGAGCTGCTGCTGCTGCCGCTCCTGGGTGATGCCAAGAGCAGTGCAGGCAGTGCTCCTCCTCCTGGCACTGAGCATCCCCTTCCAGAGCCATCCCCTTCCAGAGCCAGGGGCTGGAGTCTGAGCACTCCTGGGAGCTGCCATAACACCATGAAGGTTCAACAAACTACAAGAAACACCAGGGGATTACAATAGGTCTGAGGATTGGATGTCTGGGTAAATATACCCTGGGCATGAGTGACAATGAGACAGATCCTGCACCTTTAAAACTTGAAAAAGCAAGTAAAAAACAGTCACCTAAACCTACACTAGAGCGTATTAATAGAAATGTATATATTGAAAAAGGCTAAATATATATATATCAGAATATATATATTTACAGAGAGATACTGACATGTCATTTTATGGCACAAAGAATATTTAATAAATGTGCCTTGTAGGTCTCACAAATGTTTGGTATCATCAGAATTCAGATATCTCTTTAAATGGGCCACATTCATATCTCAGTCTTATTGGCATAAATCTGAACCATTTCCATCATTTGTGAAATGGCTCTGGTTTAAACTACTGTAACTGAGATAATTCAGTTTCTTGCTTTATTAATTTAGCAAAAAAAAAAATTAAGCTGGCAATTAATTTTTTCCTCTCAGAAGTATTCAACATATACAAGCAAATAAGCTATAATGTAGCATAGTACAAAACACAGTGTTTTGTTCAATGCATTGAAGTCAAGCTAGTGTATTTTGCTGAATGATTTGAAATCAAGACTATATTTAGGTCTAATAAGGGGTTTTTTTCAAGCAAGAAAGTAACCATAACATTTTCCTCTCTCTCATTTTGATCTAAGTTTCACATATCAGTCTTCTATTTATTGTCTATTGTAACAGGATACTATTGTCTCAATATTTATTTTGCTATTGTTTGTTGTCCTTAAATCACATTATAATTGCAAAATGTAGCAGTTTTATTTCTTTAGTTCCTGACACTCCAGAAAGACCAACATGCACAGAGAACAGCACATGGCAGAGTTTATGAGACTGACCGCCAGCGGGAGGGACAACTTGGTCAAGTAATTTCATGCTCGTTTTCTTCCATATTTTCTTTATGACTGCTCTAAGTTCTTCATTGGCTTGCTCCAGGTTTCCTGTGGCAAGGAAATGGCAAAACAGAGGATGGCAATTATGGTTCAACCAGCTGCAGTGAACGATCCTTTGGATATCAATTAGCTGTGTACAATTAAAGACTTTGATAGGTTCCTTTTGGGGCAAGCCCATGCTGTGTGATGTAGCAGACAATGCCACAACTAAAGAGAAAAAAGGGCATAAGACAGCAAATTCCTGATGCTTTCAAATCCAGCTATGGAGCACTGCAGAGCTCAAAGGTGACTTTCAGACCTTGGCCTCACTCTGTCACTCGTTCTGCTTGAATTTTCCAGGAAGTGATGACTTTTTCTTTACAAGCCACCTCTTCCTTGAAGCAAAGCTGATTCTTTATTTACTTAATCACAGTAATTACTCAGTTGTACAGCCCTGAAAGTTTGAACAACTGAGTACTGAGCAGTTTTTCATCTCCTGCACTGCTCACACAGCAATGTCTGAGGGGCCTTAATCTAAGTTTGATATTGCCAGCAGAACCCAAGTTCTCCTGAGAACAGCAGAAGAAACAGAACTGAAAGCAGTAAAAGATAGCAAAAAAATCTGAAAAATGTGTACAAATAAAAAGACCTTTGAAACATCCCACTATCTTTAAAAGCCTTTCCCTCTTTAATGAGAGAAATCTATTCAACCCAGTCAGAACTGGCCTCAACCAGACTGGGAATGCTGCTTTCAAGTGTGCAAACGTTGCAGTTGCACCACTGTGGGATCTAAGGCACTGAGCTAAAAGGCTGTGAGGAAGGAGCACTTTGTTTAGGCCGAAAGGGAAATTCATTCATTTCTTGCAGTAGAAATTCCGCTATGCCAGCACTGCACATTTTTTCTTCAAGATGAAAACATAGAATAATTTCTGAGATATCTTTGGCTCTGGCCTCACTACCCCTTTCCTTTCGTTTTCTAGCAAATCATTCCTAGCAACAGTGAATAAAATCCGTGACCCAAAAGCAAACCAGAGCCAGTGAGACCAAGGTAGCCCTCCTCCAAGAAAAGAAACAAATAGTAACTTTTCCTCATTGTGCTTTCTGACAAGGGCAGTAAAGGCTTTACAGTGAAGAACCTTACCTTCTGTTTTTATCTTTAGAGCAGTCCTAACCAAAGCAAATAAAGTAGCATTGAACATGACGGTCCCATCACTGTTTAGTGGCATATTCATGGCTACTAACCTCTGAAAATGAGAAAAGGAAAACAAATTTTGATGCTTCTCTCTTTGAAAAAAAACCCTGTAATATTAATTTTTGAAAAGCTGAAGTATTCAAAGAATAGTATTACTGAGAGGAATATAAATTATGTAAGTTCTTCAAAAATAAAGTTGAGTTTTTCATCCTAGCTGTGTATAATATGCAGTAATTAAGAACAATATTGCTTCTTTTTGATATTAACCACACGTATGCTTATACACAAGTTAAAAATGTACGGAAGATTTCTTGAGCTATTTAATGAGCTAACTTTGAAACACTGAAGCCCAGTTTCTGACTGTCACACTGTGCCAGTAGTGAGGACAGAAGCATTTATCTGAGGGCTTGCACTCCAGCTGCAGTTGTGTCCCAGTTTTCCCAGGGGTTCCTCATGCTCCATAAAGAACCACAGCACCAGGTCTGAATTGTCTCAGCCCATTCATTCCTCAGGCAACTCTTCAGTGATGTTGTGAGTCTCTTATGCCAACTACACCGAACTGCTGTGAAAGGGGCTTTTCTCTTTGGGTCAGTCCATCCCTGCATCAGAGTTCTCCATCTAGAGCAACACTGCTGTGACCCTCTCTGCCAAAAGTACACAATTTCATCTGTCAAAATCTTTTCCTAATGTCTAACTTGGATTTTCTTCTATTCTAGTTTAAAAGCATTATTCAATGAATAATTGACGTTAGCATATAGATAGATAGAGGTTTGCTTTAAGTATGCCTTGTGACATTGAATTCCAGCTCAGAGGTTTATGTGTCAACTCCACCTATTTATAAAACCGATATACAAGGCATTCAAATGACAGTACTTTTGTAACAATCCTTTAATTAACAGGCTTTATCTTATTCTCAATGAAATTGCCAAAATCTCAATATCTGTAATTCTGAAGTCATCAAATAATGTAACAATAATTCAGCTCCTTTGTATTGCTTTGCAGCTTCTACGTTAAAATGCCATTAATCCCCATCAAAATTGCACATTTTGCCTGACATATCCTACAAAATTTTAAGTTCCCAACTATTTTCTGTCTTCTCACTTGCTGCCACATATTGGTACATACTGTGATTCACTCCAGCCTGGTTAATCACCTTGCAGTCAGACAAACTCAGGTGAGACCCACCTTGCAGGCCACTCGGTGAGGGCACAACTTGCCAAAACCAAGTGGTGGCTGAATCCGTCTCAGCAACGTCACCACATCGAGGTGCTTTATCCTCCCTCTAGAACCAACACACATCAGTTAACAAATATCCACTCCCAAAATATACATCCTCTTCTGTTTATTGCTTTACCAAACGACTTGTATCAGAGAAAACATCTAACTTACTTTGCTTCGGGGTCATATTCTGACCATATTCTTTTGAATTCATCCAAATGATGGGGGCCCAGAATAGACCAGTCACGTGTTAAATAATCAAAGTTATCCATAATGACAGCAACAAACAAGTTTATAATCTAAAAAAAAAAAGTAATTAAGAAAAATCTTCCTTGATTATTTTGAATTTTTATCAATTCAATACATAGTAGCTTAAGAACTCAAGTAAATGAATAGTTTTTGGCAAATACTATCAAATATCACTGAAAATGTTTGCATTTAACTAACTGGAAGTCTATCAAATAATGGCATGGCAAGAACATGGTTCTATTTTAGAGTACTCAATTTTTTGACATAGGCTATAACACTGTTTTTCCTTCCTCGATTTAAAAGATCCCACTACATCAAACCGAAGAATGGATCCAATACACACATTATGACACAGTGTGTATCTCAGGAATAGGATTCAATTTCATGACAATACATTTTGGTAATACAGAAGGTAATATAGAGCAACAGAACATATGTTTACACTACTTCACAGAATTTTCTTGGACCGCTCCTTTTGCAAGGAAACAATTACTGTGAATAGAACAAATCAATCAGCTTATACCAAACACCTGCAATGAGGAAAAACATATTTCAATTATTATCTCAGAGCAAATAATCCATTTCTGCCACAGATTAGGTTGAAAGGTTATAGTTCCCTTCTCACATGCCACACGTGAGGACACTTGTAGAGACACAAATCCAAATTCTGCTAAGTTTAAACAGAACAAACAGCATTACTGCTCAGTCAGGGGCATTGCAGCTCCATTATTAGTGAATATCTAATGGTACCACTGAGAAATGCATGAAATGACAGCAATGGAAAGACTGCTAATTCAGCTTTTAAATGTGCAGCCAACCATCCTGCACACGTGTGCAGTCAGAAAACCTCACATACAGGAATTTAGAATCATAGAGTGGTTTGGGTTGGTAAGGACCTCTAAATTCCATCCTCACCAATTCCATGCAATAAGCAAGGACATCTTCAGCTGAGTCAGGCTGCTCAGGCCTCTGTCCAACCTAACTTTGGATATCCCCAGGGATGGGGGTCATCTACCACCCCTCTGGGCAACCTGTGCCAATGTTTCACCACTCTCACTGTAAATATTGGTAGAAAATATAGGATTTAAGACTCTGTATGGAAAAACATAACCTTCCCAAAATATTTGGATATGGGATTTTCAGTCATTCTCTCAACTCACTACTCTTCATTCAGAAGAAAGCCAAAATGCCAAAGCTCATTGCTCTTAATAAGCACAAGCTAAACTCACCAAAAATGCACAGAGCATGTAAAAACTGATAAAATAAATGATGGCAAAATTGCTTCCACATGTGTATTCTTCCCCAGGATTATAATCGGATTCTGGATCACAGCGCTTTCCAGGCAAACATGCCAGCATGATTTCCTGCCAGGCTTCTCCAGTAGCACACCTTTGTTACACCAAAAAGAAAAATTCAGCATAATTGAAGATGGATTTAAAATATATTCATTTGTTACATTCTGAGAAAATACTGCACAAGCTGTACACGCACCAATGTGAAGACAGAATATGAATATTTCAGAGCAGGAATTAATTAAAGAAAAGTGCAGAGCAAGTTTTAGAACTGACAAGCATAATCTGACATTGCAGGCACATTTTATAAGGTAGACTAATGCACTAAGGCTTGCATGTAAAAAACTGTAACCCCAAACTGTGATTTACAAGTTAAATACTTACTGCAGTGGAGTTACTATGCACAAAAGCAGTGTTGTGTATGAAAATCTGTCATAAAATTTCAAAGTACATATTTGTAAAAGATGAACTTTCCTCTGTGGTTGAAGAACCGCCTGTCTCTAATTTCTGCTACTGCATTTTTTTCACAGTTGCATAAAGCCTGTGTACAGTCCCACAATTTCAAATTTTTAAAAGACACTTCCATAATTATGAGATCTTTAGCTGTGTTCATTACCTGGTGTCAAAGGCATAAAGTGACTTAGATCTCAGTGGGTGATGCATTTGGTGCCGGATAAGGAATGTCCTGACGTTTTTTCCAACCAGGTCAGTAACAATGCACAGGAACTGAATTACAGAATCTCAGGCAAGAGACCACTCAAGGCTGTCACCTTTAGAGGCATCCCTGTCCCATATCATTCTTTCCTTGTTCCAAGACATTTTGAAGCACTCCTGGCAATGTTTGCCTTCTAAAATTCTCCAGTGACGGAAATCCCATAATCCACCTTCCCACCCCCACAAGAAGATTTAGCTGCCTTCACCATCAGAAGGTTCTCCTATGGGTCATCTGGTATTTCCCCTCTGCAACTTACACCCCCTTCAGCATATGTAAAGAACAGTTTATTTCTTTATGTTTGCAATAACTTCATTTCTTCAAATTATCACACAAGTTGCACTTCTGAAGATATCAGTAAAGGCAGAGCCTTTTGCAGCTTTCCCAGTGCTCAGACACATTGATACCTGGGCTGACCGGGTTTGGGCTCTGCCTGAAGCCAACTGCTTCCCAGAGGAGTTTCAGGAGAGCTGTAATGAATTTAGGTCTGCATCACCTCATTAGAATCCTGCTGTGCCAAAGGACACTCAGCACACAGCCACAAACAGGAGGTGCTTGCTGAGCTGAATTAATTCTCACTTGCAAACACATTTTGCACATTTTTCATAGATTAACTGAGTGAGAGTTAAGGTTTACTCACCTGAAGAGAAGAAGCACAGCTTGGGGGAAAGTCTGAAAATTGTTGTTTCTGTTTATTTGATTGTTGTCCCTCATAGCCACTTTTCCAAATACCTACAATAAACCAGAATTTTGACTCTCATTCCAGTGACCCGTGCTGTCAGAGGCTGTAGGCCTTGCAATCTAAACTTCCTTCAGGATGCATGAAATTTCACAAAAACACTTTCATTACACTTTATATTTTTCATGATAGTCATGTAAGTGCAATAAATGTATCACATATACAAGGAACAAAAAAAAAAAAACAAACCAGCACACCAAGTTCTTCTCTCTGTCTTTTGGAATGTCCTGATAAAAAAATCAGAGCCAAATAAAGATTTTTTCCATTACTCTGAAAGCTCTGCCTTATACACAGCACCACTATCGAAGGAATGTTTCAATAAGCAGCTTAAGAAACAAGTCTCAGACAAATCTGTACTGTTCTTTAGTGCTAAAAATTCTATAATTACCTGCATTCCAATGACAGCATAGATGAAGAACAGCATGGCTATCAGAAG
Source organism: Sterrhoptilus dennistouni (assembly GCA_013397095.1). Classification (NCBI taxonomy): domain Eukaryota; kingdom Metazoa; phylum Chordata; class Aves; order Passeriformes; family Zosteropidae; genus Sterrhoptilus; species Sterrhoptilus dennistouni. Next base: position 131,234 of record VWZU01012982.1, read on the forward strand.
GGCAACATAAGGCAGAGCCTAGAAAGGAACAGGTGCATTGTCTTTTAATAATTTCACACGATCATTTCTATTTCCATTTGCAAAAGTAATTTCTCTGTTCAACACAGACTTTTACAAGGTTTTTCTTCCTATGCAAGTTCATAAAATTGTGGGAATTCTGGAATTGTTTTATAAGTTTTAGTTATAAGTTTAGTATAGTTTTTAATTGTAACCTTAGTGTAGTTTTTTAGCTACCTTAAGTGGGCCCACCTATCCTGGAATGTTCTTATCAGAAGTTGATAAGAGTTTTCAAGACAACCCAGGTCTCTGCCCAGAGACTGTCTCCCATTGGTCCCTCCCTGGGATGAGTCCCTATCCATCCTTTCCAATGTATCTTCCCGCGCCCCCCGCGTCCATCAATCTCCAAGGTCCAGGACCTTCAAGGAAAGGTCAGCCAGTGGTTGGTGGATCCCCCAGGGACCCCTCCCCAATTTACCTTTATTTGTTAGTGTTTATGTAATTCAGTTGGCATTTGCCACCTTGCTTTGTTTTATTGGTTTACAACTTGTATCCACCCCTCGAATTGTTTTGGACAAAAACTCCCTGCAGCCCAGGTTTGGGGTCACTCTCCTGAGGCACTGGGCCTGGGGTCAGGGGCTTCCCCTGTGATCCCCGAATAAAACCTTTGTTCCCCGAGCCTCAAGAGTTTCCCCTCTTTCAAACCACGGCCATGACAGCGAAGGTAAAGGTGCTGCAGAGCCAAGAACCCACACAACGGTTCTGTTGAGGCGTATCAGAGCTAGCAGGTGGTCCAGCCCAACGCCGGGCTGACCAGAGAAAGATACGCAACCTAACATAAAATCTTACTACCTGTCACTTTTTTTACTTTGCTACATGCAATGAATACCAGCATCACTGTATTTTAAATTACTTCTTCCAGCAATCCAGAGGAAAGAATCATCTTTAGTGTTTTTATTTTTATTACTTGTTCTGACAACACAAAGATACTTCGTTCTATACAGTTACAGAGTTTCATTAACTTCACATTCATCAGTTTTCAGGGGCAATGATTCAAGTATCTATTTCACTTATGAAATTGGTTTTATGTAAAATATGTCTTAAATTCTTCTTTTCTAGTCATCTAATAAAAATGCATGGAAGCATGAGATCTACATATGTCAAACCTATCCCATCTCTTTAAATACGCCAAGTATTTTTTCCAGAAGTACCATAAAAACCTCAGCTAATATTAAATGACAAAGAATGACTCTCAGACTCACAGAAGTAATTGGAGAAATTAATTTTTGCATTAGTATGCAAATATATTTAAATATGCCATTATTGATAACACTAACTTAAAAAAATATTTTTGCAATCTACAAGGTATTGCTTCATAAAATTTGGTGTATAAATGGTTGTAATTATAAAGCAAATTTAAATAAATTGTGCTAACCTGAAATGATTTGATAAATGTCCAGAGTAATGTTCTGATTCCTTCTCCTCTGCTCAGCAGCTTCACCAACCTCATCACACGGAAGAGACGGAAAAAAGTGATGGAGATCCGAGCGCTGTCCTCGGAGTTCTGAAGAGCATCACGGAGAAGTCAAACCAAATACAAACTCAAACATGCAACACTTCCAGAAAAACAACATAAAATGCAAAGGTGGAAGAGGTAAGATTTGGAAATGTATCTTGAGGGCCTGTTCACCTTGATAACCATGATATGAAAGGAAAAGTTACATGCTGAAAACACAGGACCTGCAGAAATGCTTCACACAGCACATGCATTTCCAAGTTTTCTGGTTTGTTAATAGGATTGTGTCAGGTTTGTTTGCAATAGACTCCAATAGAACACTGACAACGAATGCAAACCACTGTATAACACCTTTGCAGTCAGACAGGAATGAAAAATACAGAAAAACTTGGTGGAAAAAAGACATGGTAAAAAGAATAAACTCAAGTATAGGTAAAACCACTGGGGTCACTTTACTGATCTTACCCCAGACTCATCAGTTGTGACTGTTTCAGTTGGCTTTGGCTTTAAGAAATTAAGAACATTAAATATTAAAATCAAATAAAAGATTTTTAAAAAGTTAGCTTAACCATAAGCAAAAGTAAGAACATTTTGAATTTCCAAATGTAAATTAACATTTTTCAACTCAATATATGTCCTGAACAAAACATTAATTCCCTTATTAAACCATCCTCATATAATTTCATGTTGGCTAACTCACGCTAAAACACTTTTGGCTGACTCATAATAAAATCTGCTGGTATAAAACATGTTTAAAAGATTCAATGGAAAGTAAATACAAAATAAAACATCTTCTCCTATGTATGCCAAAGAAAGTTAACCATCAATTTTCACAGGTTGTATGAAATCACAGCAGGAAGCCCAGATAAAACTCGGGAACAAAGCTTTGGGGCCAAACTAGTCTTCCAAGGTCCTTTTTTGCTCTGCCCTTTTTGAAGAGTAATTACTCCATCACTGGAATTTAACCATAGTCAAGTAATTGTGTTTTATATTGCACCAGGAGCTCCCTTACAGCAAAGTTAATTCACTTGAGGTAACTCAGTGATGAGCACGAGGTGCTGCAGTGCACAGGGACAGGTTTTGCCTCTGCCAAAGGGACAGACAAAGGCCCTCAGCCCCTGCCCTGAAGGCTGGCCCTGCCCCAGTGCACATCATGAGGCAACACCTGAACTCTCTCACTGATACAGTTCTGGTTGAGGACAGTGTGTCATTAGCCCCACAAAGGTGTATCAATCTCTGAGGGTGACCAGCAGCCCCTCAGAAATGGTTTAATGACAATTAACAAGACGGCCTGACCAGAGGTGTTTGGAAAAAGCAAAAAGGTTTGAATCAAAGAGAAAATAACAAACTATACAGAACAAAAGAGTAAAAGCCAGGCCCAGTCAGGGAGGTCTCTTGCACCTGCTAAGACACCCCAAAAACCCTCGAGAATCTCCGTGCTCTCTCTTAAGTAGCCGATTATCTAGGAGGGGTTTTTGGCATGCTGCCCAATAGAAAATAGCTACACTTCTTGAGGAACAGCATAAGTGTCCAGCAGGCGCTTTTGTCCTGGCACTGGACAATTACAGTGAGAAGACCATAGAAGTTTATGATTCTTCCTCCTTAGAAGTTTCAGGGGTGAAACTTAAATTCTTTCCTAATATGGAAACACCTGCTAAAGAGTGGGCAACATCTCACCACACCTGAGCTGAGCTAACAAGATCAGGCATGGAGAAAGGGATCAGGATTTGATTCATTCTTTTGGATCTGTGCAGCCCTCAGGAGCTACGGAGACCAGAGAGGCACACACGCCTTATTGTTCACAGAGCCAGACTCTGAGTGCTGTGAGGAACAGCTCGCTGTTCTCCTTTTATTCTCTCTGTCTGATTTTGAAGAAACTTTCTGGAGACCCTAAGTGGTCACACACTTTGCAGAGCAGGCAGCAAAGCTTAAAGGACCAATGTTCTGTGCTTGCTTGTGCAATGACAAACTTGCAGCAGCTTCTTCCAAAATTGGAGTGTCTTTAAAAACATTTATAGTACTAGAAAAAATGGGATTCTGGATGTTAGATCCCAGTGATGAGTCTTATCCTCTTGCCTAAAATATCCTCCTTTTAAAGGGGCACCTTTCAACAATTCCTGTCCTACAGAGCAGCAGCGAACACGATGCCTCCCCAGAGCTGCTCCCAGCACACTGTGGATGCACCAGCCACACTCAGTGCCACACTTCATCTATTCAAATCTCACATACTGCTGCAACTCAAGATAACACTTGAGAAGGAAGGGAAAAGAGAGGAGCTGGTTCTGTTGCAAATATATTATGCAAACATATTATGGTAAAGAAAAGCAACAAGAGGTAGTACTTTTTAAAAATCAGACCATTATTAAAATACAAATTGTGTTCTCTATTACTTTTCTTCAAAACATATTTAATGTAAAGGCATCAATAGGGGAAAATGAGGTAAAAATAATGGTTTGCTCAACTATGCGCAAGTTACATATGGATACATTGCTGCCCTGCCAGGATATCAATATATTCTGAAACAAAGAGTTTTTTAACTGTATAAGGGACTATTACTAAATCTATGCATAAAATTAACCAAAACCCAGATCTCCTTACTAAACTGAGAGTTTACAGGCAGAGTATTTGTAAAACTGGCTGTAACACCTAAACTTTCTAAGAACTAATATAAAATAGATGGAAAATCTGCTGCAAAGGGAAGACAACTTTTTCATTAGAAATTCCCCATATATTTCAACAATTTAAAATAAAATCATCAAAATATAATTAAGGAAAAATTCATTATCACAAACACCATAAATGTTAAAATATCACAGGTCATGGAAACAGTCCTGCAAATGTGCCTACCTAAATCAATCCCAAACCTGCACTAGTGCACACAGACCCACACTGCTACCAACTTTTTAGCACAGAAAAAAATTCTCTTAATCTGAAGCCTTAAAGAAAAAAGGTTTAATTACACCTTCTGCAGATGAAGCCTGAAATTTCATATTAATCTCTGGTGACTGACTCAGGTTAAGCTTGATACTCTCTTAAATTGTGAGCGAATTACTTAATTTGCTTTGGTGTTTTGTATGATCAAAAACTGAGATCAGATTAAATTACAGAATTATCACAAATTGACACTAAAAAAAGAAATCAAATTTCGGGGTTGGAATTGGGGAATTTTTCCCACTGTGTTTTATGGGAGCAGAATGGGACCCCAAATAAGTTAGCATAAGTTTTAGGCTGGCGATATATAATGGGATAGATAGTACCAGAAAAAGAATACTTTGGTCCTCCATATTTTTATTTAATCTCTTTTCCAAATGAAAAATTAATGAGTTTGCATTACGACTTGGTTATGAAAAAAAGAACTCTCAAAAGGAAAAGTCAGTAAAAACAACATTTTCTGCATATAACTCTCTCAGTAATTACTTAATTCTCACTTTTAAAAATGCAGAGGGATCAGATAACCCAAACTATGTGATCAGTCCTACTGGAGCTGCTTTGGAATGATGATCCCTCATTTTATTTTTTGTCAGGAGGTCACTGAAGGTATCTGTGTTTGCACAGTGGTGTATGTCCAATGCACACTCCCCTCACAAATTCCTCTTTCTCAGCTTCTTTGGACAAAGAAGTCCTAATTGCCTGTTTCTGATGCTCCTGGGGAGTGTTAGGATGTCATATGCAAGAGATTACAAATTATGGACACTGGAAAGTGCAGGCCAGTAATGAAAAATAAAACCACTTTGTTCACAGAAACCAAATTGTGCAATAATGTCATATTGGAGATAAATGGTAGAAATAAAGTATGAAAATGAACTCCTGATACAAGAGGAGTTTTTCTTACCGAAGCTGAAAATATTTATCACTGTGCAAGTGTTTGGGGTTTGGCATTTTAGAGTGTATCTAATTTTTTACCCCCTTGGCATTTCCCTCTGATAATACAGCAGCTTAGTTTATTTTACTAATACCAATTTTAATGAAGCTAATGTAGTGATTTACCACAAAAGGAGACATTATTCATACTTATTCATAAAAGAAATGCTCATCTGGGAGACAAAGTTAGTTAATGGTTATGTGTGTCCATCCAGCATGTAGCGATGCTCAGATCTAATAAACTGAGATAAAGATAAGAAAATCTTCAGCAACAATAAAAGACTGACAAAAACAGAGCGTCTGCTTCCTACAGATAAGGAAAAAGCAGACACTCCCCAGGCACAGAACCTTGTTTCCAGCACCAGTGACATTACGTGCACGTACACACGTAAGAAGGTGGCACACTTTGATTTTGTACATGTAAGGAAGTATTAGAATAGACTTGAGACTGAGGGGAACAGGCTGAGCAGAGGGGTGATATCTGTTGACAAGAAGGCAAATAAAAACATTACCTGTGGTCAGGCAATCTACCTCCAGCCTCCTCTTTCCCCTCATTTTCCACCAATCATTCCAATGCTACTTGGTCCCAAACACTTTGGGACTGGTTGGTCATTACTACGGCATTTTTGTCCCCAAAAACTGGGACTGTGTGATTCTTAAGATGACAAGGTGTGTTTCTGTCTGCCACAAGTCTGGTAATGGTCACAGTTGGAATAAATGGACAGCTCCTGCTCTCCCTTGGCTGACAGACACACTGCAATGAGGGGAATGAGGCACAGACACTGCCTTCATTGTTCTGCCTCTTCTGTCAGCCATGGACCAGTTACACTCAGAGCCCAGGTCAGCAAAGCACTTCACAACCATGTAATTTTGAGCCAATCCTTAAATACTCCTTAAATGACGTTTCTTTGTTACTTAATTGAAGTGAAACGTAATGGTTTTCTTCCTCAAACAATCCCAATCCTCAAAAAAATATAACCAATGATCAACCTAAATTTCTGACTCACTGATTAAAATGTTTGCAACCTGCTACCAATTTTGGTCAAGTACCAATGCTGCTTATGAAAAATTTAGCACATTTCCTAAAGAGGAACTCCTTGTTACATTCTTCATATTGCAACAAATGTTCAAAATAAACATCCTGACTAAAAAGAATTTCAGTGTCAAAACTGTGAACAGTGTGAAACAGATTGGATCATGCATTGGAAGCAAGCTCTGTGCTTAAAAAAAAATAAGCATGGTGAAAACCAGTGATCTTAGTAAATGGTGTTGGTCAAAAGCTTCTTTTTTACATATTGTGCCAAAGGGTCCAAGAGTATGTCAGAACAAATGACACATGATGATAATGTCCTCATCACCATAAATAAAGAAGGAAGCATCTGAATGACAAACACAGATGATGACAATAGCGTATATAGCAAAACATTCAGGTTGCCAAAATATCTCCAGAAATGTGTGCTGTGAGTCCCTGTGCATAAACACACACAATTTATTCAAAGGATAGTTACTGTCATTCAGATGTGAGCAAGAAATTTTCTTCATAGTCTTATCAATGCTCTCTATATTCCCTGTTCAATGTGAACCAAATGCCCACAGACATCAACTAATTAAAATTTTAAGTCAAGTGAGAAACCCCTGCAAAGACTTTCTATAAGTGCCTCTTCCCCAGTAAAATATGTATTTAAGCTCTAAATTCACAATTAATATGTTGGTATTAAATGATAACTAATAAATATTCTGTTATACATTAAGTAAATAAATTATTTTGTCGTTAACATGATGAAAGCTGCTTAGAAAATTATTTCTGGCTCCAAATTAGGTATTGCAACACTGTTGAGATTTGATACTGCACTAAGACTTCACACTAATAAAAGCAAAGCTGTATGAGAATGTAGCTTTCTGACCTACCCCAAAGCCTAAAGAGAGATGTTTGCACAAGTTTACAAAATATATCAACAGTATTCAAAAATACAAATTACTAGCACCAAGACCTAAGTTCTAACATATGATATGGGTGCGTAAAATGGTACACAAACTGAACTGGACTGCTCTTGTACAAAGCTGAATCCATAATCTTACACAGGAGGTAGACGTGAGGCTTTACTCCACTCCTCCATACAAGCACAAGATGAAGATTCAAGACAGATAGGTTTTCCTGAGGGGCTCAGGGGGAAGACAAAAATCCTGTTCCTTTAAGCCCTATTTCAGCAGAACGCCTGAAGGTATTTTTAAGGTCAAGAAGAAAATCAGTCCCATGGAGATGGCACTAATCATTTTCACAAAAGGTGAGGAAAGGGAAGTCTCCATTATTTTCTCAACATTTTGGCAGCACATGAATGGTAAAAGAAACTTAAATAAAAAATGTGAATTAAAACCTTCACAACCACTACTGCAACAATGTGATCATGCTTCTAAATCATTCAATGTTGGTCATCCAAATGGCTTCTGAGCTGACAAATAGGATCATTTCTAGACAGTCAGGCCAAATCGAAACCTGTATGTTATTTCCTTTTAACAGCTTATTTATTCAGATTGTATTTCCAATTTATTTCTCTCTTATTCTCATAAGTTATATATGTCCCCCTCCCAGATTGGACTGACCACACTTTGTGTCTGCCAATCATTACTCTGCTTTTTTAATTGAAAAAGAACCATTTCTATGACCACACAAGATCTTGCACGTCATGTGAAAGCATCTGAAAACAAAAGGCCACAGAACCCAGAAGTAACAATGCAGGTTTTAGTAGTGTTTTTAATTTTTTTACTGCTATACCACATGTATATTTACTTATATATACTTGCCTCTAATAATTTCTAAAAATAAAATGAACATGAAAACCAATTAGGTTCATAAAAGAAGGAGGTTGAAGGAAGGGATATTAAATGAAAGAGTAAATTGAAAATATAATCGCAGAAATTTATTTTTTTTTCCAAAATATATGTTGCTCTGAGGTGGTTCATTTCTGGAGTTGGTCACTGATCCAGTCCTTGAGAATGCTGAGAAATCCTGTAAATTGCTTAATACATTAAAGACTGACTTCCACAGGCACCAAAAATATTCAAACCACATTAATTTCCTGGATTATGTGAGAATGGGAAGTTACTGGATCAGAAGAATCAGCCTCAGGGAAGCATATATATTCTTATAAAATGTTTTTAAAAATTACAACAAATAAAAGAGATGACATTTAATTTCCAATATTTAATAGTGAAATCAAGGCAGTGTGTACCTAGAAAGTCCAATCCATTCTCTCATGAAAACTGGGTCAGATGCAAACCTGTTTGCTAGAAGAACTCCCTGGCCTTTGCACTGGATCTAAGCATCCCCAGCTACCCTGTCAGAATGATGCTGAGCTGTTTCCACAGCATGGGGCACTCACAGCTGTAATCCTACAGGAATGTTTAGTTTACACTGAGGGCATGAAGTATTCACACTCATGTCTCCTTTGTACTGCTCAATCAAGATGGTTGTGCCCCTGCAATTAGAACTTCGACAAAACCTGATTTTCTGTAAGTGCAGGTGACAAATCAGCCCCCAAACAAGGCTGAGCTTCCTCAGCTTAGAAGTTTCTATAGTGGGAATTTTCACAGGTGTTATTTCAATCATGCTTGAAATCCCATTGGAAACAAAGCCTCATCAGCATCTCAGCAGAGATGTAGATTTCCCAGGATCACTGCCAGTGTTAGATAACAAGTAGAGGTTGAATGGCACCATTCAGAATGCTGAAAAAGTACCAAGGAAAAGATTCTGAAATGCTGGATTTGGATGACAGAAATTTACACTAGACTAATCAAGTAGGAATAGTTCAATAGAATCAAAACAATAAAAATAAAAAGCTAAGAAATTTCCCTGGACACTCTTCAACATTAAATGTTTCATGTTGAAAATGGGAAATCAAGGTCAGAAATATATTGAAACCATAATACATTCTTGACTTGCACAAACAAAGCACAGAAAAATGGCGAGACCAGAAACAGATAATGCTTAGTACACAAAGAGTCTGCTGTGCAAAACGAGAAGAAATCAAAGATGAGCATTTTTTCTCTTAGAGAATAACATGAAAACTAAGAAATGGCAGTGCTGGCTGTTGACTGTGGTGTGTACTTATCTTGGAGATCATTACTTGGTCTCCAGAATATTTTCTGGAGAATTGCTAAATCATTGTTCTTCACAGCTGACAGCTCAGCAGTGACCAGTCACAAGTAGTGCTGTCCAATTAACACTGCCCATACACTGCTGAATACAGACACATCTGCTTCAGTTATTGAAGTACCTCTGAGCTATCTTCTCATCTCTCCACAGTCAAATACCTTTTGCAGTTATGAGGGAACCTATTTGAAATTACTGGTCTTTTTACTCTCCTCAAATACTTGCTCACCTACACCAGCACTACTGTGAATGGAAATCGTGGGTGAACTGCAAATACTTGAGCTGTAAGTCTAAATGCAAAACTTTTCTGGGAAAAAAAAAACAAACAACTAAAAAAAAAAAAAAAAAAGGAAAAAAGCCCCAATCAAAAATAAATCAGAGGCAGGTTTTAAAAACATTCTCCATGAAGAATAACTATATTTTAAGGAAAGGAAAGTCTCAAGGGGACACTGCAGTTCTGGGCTGACTGACCGTCCCTGTCAGCTCAAAGTTCCTTCAGCTCACAGAAGGATCCATCCTCACAGAACTGAGAATAATCAGTCCAAAATCTAAAGGTCAAGATAAAGTTCTTTTGCTCCCATGTTCTCTCATTGCTCCTCCATGTTCTTTCCAGTAATTCAGTCAGTCATGAGATTCTCACAGTTTAACACAAGACCAAGGAAGCAATTTCAAGGTGAGTCTGTTGCCCAAACACCTATTATGTGAAATGGTCATCAGGCAAAATCCTGGTAAATAATGGAGTTTTCCAAATACTTTAAGAGTAATTCAAACTTCCAAACACTTACTGCAGGATATGAAAAGCAAAAGGACTGGGAAAAAAAAATAAACATTCTATTTTCCACAGCATGGAAAGCCTGACTTTCTATGTGCCCTTCTTCTGCTACCTCATGAGATATGAATGCCAGAACCCCTCCAACCCCAAACTTCTCACAGAAAAAGAAATCATCATTTGTTAAACCAAGCCACTGAAAACTTACAGAATCTTGAATTATCTTGGCCAAGTTACCTACAAAAAGCAATGGGCTTCAAGTAAGATAGTAACATAAGCTTGATTCCTTTTTTTCAATATTTTCTGTGCATATATAAAAAACCAATTTTTATTCTCTCAATGTGCTGTGTGCATGTACAACTATACAAGTATATAAATAAATAACAGCAGCCTGTACAAACATCTGTATCAGTGCTTTGGTCTTTAATTCTAGGATTAAACATACTTTTCTAAAAAAGGACTTTTTTGGGGATTAAGTTTACATTTTCTCTATTTCTTGATGAGAGCAATTACTTTTTAGTGCATGAACAGTTGCTACTTACATTAACTTCTGTTATAGCAATATCAACGACGCTACCAACAACAATTAAGGCATCAAAAGTGTTCCATGCATCAGTGAAATAGTGCTGTTAGGACAAGCATTCAGCAGAAAGAGAGCAAGAGAAAAACACAAACAGAAAAAGAGAAGAAAAGGACAGTGTTATAACACAGAAACAATCTAGGCTTCTCTGATGTACCACTATACAATCTAAGCTTTCCCTTTCATAGCTAAAAAAAATTGGTAGAAAAAAAAGGCTATTTATTTCCCATATCAACATAATTGACCTATGACTGGTCTGTACTCAAAACTTTAGAAACATCAGATCAAAATCTGTGACTTGTCCAGATGATGGAAATAGTGGGGAGACAGAGAAAGAGAAGTAGGGACTGGGGAAAGTAAGCTGGGATATACTCACATCAGCTTCACTGAGAACGACGTCTACTATGCTGCCAATAACGATGAGGGAGTCAAACGTATTCCAGGCATCACTAAAATAGCCCTGAACAGAGCAGGCAGGGTGCAAACGTTTGTGATTACACATGAAATGTCAAATATTTGCATACTTCTGTTTAGTTTTGCATAAACAGAAATTAGTTAAACAAAACCTGTGGTCTAATGAGAAAACAAAACAAAACCAAACAATATTGCCTACTGAAGGAAAAGCAACATATATGCGCATGTGTGTGTATATATATAATTATATATATACATGTATAGACACACACACAGACACACACACACTCTACACATGCAGAACACACCATCAGATAAGCATGATGTTGGCAAAGCAAGCCATCATCCAAAATTGGTTTTGGGCTTCTAGCAAGGCTGAAAAATTCTAACATATATATACCCTAATGAGGACAACAAGACTCCTTTCATTATATTTCTGCAAGACCAAGCCAACTGAAACCTCCTTAACATCAAGGATTTTGTGATAGATGTATCTAAGTGATTGGTAAAAATATTCAAAGGGTCAAGTCTCATCATTGGCACAGTGTTATCAATGTGAACCTGTGCATAAAGATCAGAGAATTGACTTAACCTTCTATTCATAAACTAGGTCTAATATAGGAACTCATCCTACATTTGCAGTCAGAGGCTGATTCTGTAGCCATTGCAACCTGAACAATGTTTTAATGCTTTTGGTTGGTGCAGCCAGTCCAGGGTCTGCAAACTCATTTTCATAAAATGCTCCATGACCCTTCTGACATTTTATACCTTTAAATATATCCCCTACATGTGTGTTACTGGGACATGGCTGCAAAGGGTTATAAAGAGCTATCAAGCAATTAGCGGACTGCAGCCATAAAGCTGCATGTTTGAGGAAAAAGAGGTGCTTCAGAAGAATCCTCCAGGTAGGTTCCAGTGTGGAACAAATTAGAATGTATTACAATTGTTTAACATTAAGAGACCAGAGTTTTCTACAACATGTGGCTTTTTCCTAGTTCTTACAGAAATCCAGAACTGCAAAAATTACTGAACTTGCCCTTTACCATATTCAAATATAGTAAAGCATCAGTCTACCATGACTAAGGAATGTGCATTACATGAGAAAAGCTGAAATGTACATTTTGTAGATGTGCATTTCTTGGTAATTAATTTTAAAATACTAACTTTTCAGCCACTATTGAAGCTCTAAAATAATACATTTAGCCAGAAGTTTAAAATTATAAACGTGTTAATCTAATCTTGTATCTAGTTACACTTTTTTATTACACTGTTTGCTCTAAGATAATGTTTTAGCTGAGTAGCTTAAGTTATGAGTTGTCAGCAGAGGAAAAAACGTTAGAATTGGACCAATATTTTTCTCAAGATTTTAAATTAATTTCTAGAATTTTTAGTAGTTTCATAGTAAGCTACTTGTTGAAACTACTAGTTTCAGTTTTTAGTAGTAAAATTTCTAGTAACTTCGCAGTTTACAGTAATGCACCTGAGTGCATTAATATTTGCAAAAAGGTTTATTTTGAGTGCAAATTCATTCCTGGAGAGTATGAGAGAACTGCTTCAGTAGACAACAACTCTACATTTCATTCTTGGAGAGGAAGCAGGGTCAGGAAAGGCTCATTATGTTTCTAATGCTGCTCTTTTAAAACACAAATTGCTACAATCATTCCTTTGTCTGAGGCAGGGGCTGTAATAGGAAAATAGATCAGAGTATTGTTATCTCTACAACTCTTTGCGCTACTCTGGTTCTTTAGGATTAACCATCAATTCCAGTTTTGGGGCAAAAACCAGTGCTCATGGATTTGGCCTCCTGAAGAAATGCCTCCACTCCAAAGAGATCTTGCACAATTCCCTACTGCTCCCTCCTGACTCACCCTGCTCATGGGAACAAGCCATTCCCAGAGTTTTACTAGAATCACACTGAGCCACCCCAACAACACTGAAATTTATAATCCTAATGAGATTAGCAGCTGCCAACCAGAGAAAGAGAGCTGCTCTCATCAGATTCTTCCTGATCATTCACATTCTTTATTTCTAAGTATCTTTGTTGATTTTAGAATGGCAATATTTTTATCTATATATACACAAGGTAAGAGACTATTGGCAAACAGCAAACACATAATCAGCACAATCTTGAGCTGTGCTATCCATTTTCCTCTACAGTGGGAACCAAAAGGGGTCCTCCAAAAAAGGATAATTTCAGCTATAAAAAAGTTACTTTACTAGACATGCTACAAGATAAAGCACTGAAATAAAAAAAATCACATTTTGATTCAATACAGCTAAAACACTTTACAGCTAAAATAATTTACACATTTGTTTATTTATTTTATGAAACCTTTTCCATCAGTATAGACAAATATTGTTCAAACTAATATGAAAAGCAAAAGCATACAAATAAACAAAAAACTAAGAGAAAATAAAGATGGTTTTGGAAAAGGGAGGAATGGACAAGTCACAGCAAATAAACATCATGCAAATAAGTTGTTTTCACCACTGCAAGGACCCAAGATCAATTCACTTACTAGCCATCTTTCCTTTTTTCTTACAAAAATCTGATGTAAAACGACATGGAAAATCATTACAAGTTTAAGCAACAACTGGCTACCAGGAGGCTGTACATACGGTATGTGTGCATGGATTATTTTTGATTCCATAGCTGTATTTTGGTTTGAACAGCACTGAACCATGCTGAGTAACAGATTTTAGCAAATGTGTAGAAAAAGACCTGTTCTTTTAGCTTATATTATGAAAAATTTGCTCATTTGAGAAATGCCGAAGGACAAAATCACAAATCCTGGGGAATATGTAGGCATAGAAAATTAGCAGCAAAATATGTTTCCATACATCTACCACATAAATATTTTAGCTCTTTTAGTACTCCCTTGGAAAATTTAGGGCCTCATTCTGCAAAGCCTTGTGTAATCCAATCTCCCAGTCAAGTGTGCCAGACACTCAGCATCACCTTTACTATTGAGCACTTCTCCAGGTTTTATGTATTTCTGCTGGAAGGGAGTCTGCAATGCCTTGGTTTTACATAACACAAGATCATAGGACACGTATCAATAATTTATAGTAGCCTTAAGTTTATATGACCAGCAAAACCAAAAGATCACCGTTTGCACAGGACTTTTGTCAACATATTAAGGGGACACTGTCAAGCAGATAAGATAAAAACTAACAGGTTTTTATCTATTCTTATTTTTACAGAGTTAAATGGAGGGGTTTTTTGATGCTTTGAATGTCTCTGAAATAACTTTTTAAATGCACAAAATTAATAAATAAAACTTTATTCTGTCAGACTAGCTTAAGAGACCCACCCACCAGTGACACAAACATAGAAGAAATTTATCAGTCTTCCCTCATGGACCCTAAAGCAAAGCATTAAGTTTGGTTTCAGATTGTTCCTACTATTATTAAACCTTAATAGGAATTAAAGCAATTAATTGTTGTTTTAAACATGCATCTATTTTGAAATTTAGATTAAAAACATTAAAATTCTGCTTAAGGTTGCTAGCTGATTTGTGATTATTAATGAACTATGTAATATGGGTTGCCAATAGGTTTTATTGAAGAGTATCTGATAATTTAAAAGGTTACAATCTCCAAAGAATAACAGGAACAACCTTAAATATACTTTATTCCCTTCCTGCTAATTAGTCTCTTCCAAAAGTCTGATTATTATGGTCTTTAAACCTTTTCCTGCTAATTAAAATGTTTAAGGTGTTTTGCATCTATGGGGGACTGAAATTCAGACTGAAATGAGGCCCTTCCACTGGCAGTGTCTGCCCTTCAAACTCTCAGGGTTCAGATCCTGGGATGCCTCACAGTGAAAGCATCCAGTCAGATAGAAAACATGTTGCAACAGAATTAAAGCTCAAATTGTACAGAGTCTTAGAGACCAGTTTTAAGACATTGCGTTTGCTAACGAGTAGGAAGCCCACAGTACAAATGGAGCACTGTGATTTGTACACTCATGATCAGACCACTGTGTTTGGCATTAGCTGCTATTTCTGACTACAGTCACAAGTGCATGGAGAATCATACAAGGATTCACAATCTTCTTTCAAAAAGCAGATGATAAAATGCAGCAGAGTCCTCTGTGCAAAACAAGGATATAGAACAGGAAATACAGATCAAGAAACACAACCAGCATACTCATGACACTGTGGTCCACACAGCTGAACTATCTCCTCTGGGGCCTCATATTGTGCTATTTTTAATGTGAAACCCTTAGCATTTAAATAAGATAGCTGACACAAAAATACAAATAAATTCATTAGAAATGTACAATGGACTGGACAGTGCAGAGCGAGACCACGGGAGAGCGGGTAAACATTCACCCCGAACTCCACAGTTCACATCTCAACACCAGATCTCAAGTGATGGATAATTTCTTCACTTCTGCAGGCAAATACGAGCTGGCTTTAAACCAAGTAGCTCAGTCTGTACAGCCAAGCTCAGTGCTAAATGCAAGCTGAATAAATAGCTTTGAAAGTGTGGAAAGCTGTTCTGCCCCTGCTTCAGCCTGAGCTCTGGGCCGTGCTGTGAGCACAGAACTCCCCGGGTCAGAGCAGGAACAGGGCTGCCCACAGAGCCAGGGCAGCTCCACAGCAGCACAGGGCACAGCTCACAGCCAGCCCCACGGGCAGATGCCCTGGCTGCTTTAGAAGAAGGGCAATGGGAAAAAAAATGGAAAATAAAAAGTACCAGTCTTGGATGGTGAGAGCAGTATACTTCAAATGGCTCACCTGCCTTTTTTCAAAGACAGGTGCTACTTGGAAAGTGTAGCAAGTGAACATGTTTTACTTATTTATATAGCCCAGAATAAACATTTAATTTCATTGTACTAAAACAAATTCAGTCTGTTTTTTCATCATTAAATTCTGCACTTCATAAATGCAGTATGAGAGCTGAACAAAAAGGCTGCATTAGCTGCCACAGGAGAGTTTTATCCTTTTTTCAATTATAGTTACCAGTTTCTCTTGCAAATCTACTTTTGAAAATGTGTCTGTAAAATTTATATTGACAGTGTCCCTTTAAAACAAGGAATCAACCACTCAGTGTGGGGGCTTCTACCAAATATTATGTATATATAACTGAAAACATAAAAATCCAAAAAGGCTATTGCATGTGTAAATTATTTATGTGTATGTTTGTAACACTTGGCTGTATTTTATAAAGCAAAGAAATTATTTTTCATTTTAGAATAGGAAATTATACAGGATACAGGTCTTTAATGGATATTAAATTAGTGTCAAGTAATGAATGTAGTACCCAGAACAGGAGACATGGTAATGCTTGTAACAGGAAATTATTTATCTGATTTAGAAATGGACATTTTCATTACCTCAAAATATTCCAGATCTCATCAACCACTTTGTAAGACTTTTTTTCTGATATCTGCATTTCATTTCCTGGAGTTAAATTTCTATTATAATTTCTCTGACAGATAAAGATGAGAAGTGTTGGTTCTTTTCATTCTTTGAATGTGAATACAAGTGTGAAACTCATTATACTTAATTCCTGTGGTGATGACCTAATTAAAGCATATCTTAAACTTACCTTGGGTTTGAATGCAATCAGTTTCAAAACCATTTCAACAGTGAACACTCCTGTGAAAACCATATTCATAATGTCCATCGCATCATTAAATAGCTTAGACTGTCCATAATGCTGTGAATGAAAAATAGAATACTTACAAAAGCAAAGGCTTTAAAATACTAAGTGAAAGCAAGGCAGCCTAAGACAAAGTTGACAAAAACACAGTATAGGAAAACATTTTTTAGGAAAATTTATGAAGCATATCTATATACATGGAAGATTAGCTGAGTATCCCTGGTCAAGTATGGAACTATTTAAAACTATTCTGTCGAAGCACTGAGCAGAACAAACTGTCATTCCTCAACATCCTAAGGGAATCTCCAGAGAGAAAATAGTTCCCACAAAAGAGAAAACAACATTTTCCCAAGTTTCATACGCAAGGGTTTAAAATTACACCAGCCTGTGTCACACCTGCCTAGAAAGCCTGAAGCATGGTAGTCACAAAATGACACAATGTGTAGGAGGTATATTTTTTAGAGGACAGCGTATGCAACTTTACTGAAAAAAGCAGAATGGTTTTGTAAACTCAATTCAAACCACACTTTTTCTTAACAAAATCTGAAATACATGTCACAGAAAAGTACTGTGATCAGAAGTGCTTTCTTTAAAATTCTACTTCATAAAAAAATACAGGTTGCCATAATTTAAAAGCATTATATTACCCATATCCTTCCCCTCAACTTCTGCCAACAGCTTCAAGAGAGTTTATGCTTTTCCTACCTGCATAGCCAAGCAGAGCGTGTTCAGCATGATGAGGACAAACATGATGTATTCAAATCCAGTAGAATTCACCACATACCAGAACTTGTACTGGTAAGGATTTTTTGGAATATATCTACGGAGAGGACGTGCCTTCAAGGCATACTCTACACACTGACGCTGGAAAGCAAACGCAGCAAAAACTGTCAGACTGTAACTTACAAGTTAATCAACTGGTAATAGAATGAGTAAGTGAAAATTGTTAAGTATAACTCTCAAAACCAGTCTGTCTACTTCATTTAGGGCCTTTTATTATTAAACAATAATAAAATGCACAAGGAGCTCACTGATCCTTACTTGACTATTTATGACTGCGTCTAACCATACCCACTACTCAACCACATGCAAAAATCAAATAATGTTCATAGAAATTTTGGAGAGTTTTGCCCTTATACACTAATATATCCTAGTATGTATGGGTATAGTACATAGCAGGGCTATTAAGTCATCTATAAACCACGTTTTGTCTTTACTCCCCTTTCAACCACCAATGGGCCTGCATAGCATAAAACCCTAGAGCCAACAAAATAAATACTGCAGAGGTGTTACTTCTAATAACTCAGTTTAATTGTCCAGCAAAATCACATATGTAGAAACATCATGGTTTCATCTCATAATCTATTAGTGCCCAAAATCTCCAGGGCTGGGCCTCCTACTTGTCTCTGGAGGAATTCTTACAGGCCCTGACTAATGGGGCATATGGGGCAGAAAGAATCCTGGCTACAACCTCTTGTTTGGCTTCCTTTAAATGAAGTGTGTTACAGTCAGCCAAAAACACCTGAAAAATTGTGACTTACGAGTTTCTCACTCAAAGGACTGAACAGTAAATGGGGACAGATTTTGTAATTTTTATCTGAGTATCCCCTGTGAATTTCTAAATAAGTGGAACATTTTGAAGACTTGAACTTTGGACACTTTCAAACTATTCAGAATACAACAACTATTTTCCAGTTCTTAGTGTAAAACCTATCTCTGCCTCAGGACAACCTGGCTGTATTCTTCTTAATGTGACACCAAAAAGTGAGATGCTAAGAAGCCAACAAGCTTAGCAGACAGCTTTCACAACAAAAGTACTGATGAATTTGGCTCACAGAAAGGTACAACAACCTGAATACCCAGTTAAATAAATACCCAGACAGTAAAAAACTCAAATTAATAAATACAAAGCTATGTGTTTGGTGCCCTCTTCTGCCCCAAAGCAGAAAGGAAGCTCTTCATACATAAACAAAAAAGGCTACTTTCAAAACTTGAGAATTCATTATTTATTTTAACCTGATTTTTGTCCAGCTCACAGTTCTTGTACTCTTGTTCTCCCTGTTCTTGGAATGTAACAATCACGAAACCAACGAATATGTTCATCATAAAGAAAGCAATAATGATGATATAGATGATGAAAAAAATGGAGATCTCCACTCTATAGTTGTATACAGGTCCTACATTCTCGCCATTTGAATCAATGGCTTTGTATAGCAGCCTGAAAAACAAACAAAATGTTACCTTTATTACCATTAAAATGGAAAAAGAGTAAGATATGCAGACTCAGAAGGAGGTTTCCGAATTGGTCTGATGTTCACTTTTATCTTCTTCTATTTACTGAGAGTGTTTACAAGAATATAGAAACCAGAGGAATCAGCACACATTGTTATATTCTTTTTTTTCTGGAAGAATTAAGTTAATGACCCAATGGTTGTCATTTTCATTTATTTATTTCCTCAAATAAAAAAATTTCTCATTTAGAGAAATAATGAGTGGCAGTTAGTTCTTCTTAGGTTTCTCTGTGAATGTACTGCTGTTTGATTTTTTAATAAAAGGTTCACTTGAAGGCCTAAAGCTTTTAAATTAGCCTTATTTAAGGGTCATTGATGGATAAAAGCATCTAAAATTGTTACTTCCATTAGAGCTGAGGAGTAGTTGCATACAGCAAATGTAGCCAGGTGGAGAATCAAACAATATAAAAATGTTCGCCTTTTCTTACTTTTCCTGAAATATGGCATGAATGCCCAGATTCAGGATAGTAGGTTTCTTTATTTCCTCCCTTTTTACACCATCACTTAAAACTGCTTTATTGCCCAAAAAATGTCTGGTGAATGATAGTGAATTGTTCCGGAAAATGCAGCTCTCATTACAACACTGTGCAATCATGGAGAACCCACTCACGCTGGCCAGCCTTCAAAGGTGGAGACTGTGAAAAGGGCCATCATAGCAGACAGAACATTATCAAAGTTGAAATCACTGTTTTGCCAGACCCTCTCTTTGACCATGGGGCTGTCGACATCTCCGTCCTTATAAACAATGTAAATCCCTCTGTGGGAAAGAAATTGGAGTTAGTGAAGTACTGAACTGACCTCAGAGTTACTCAATGCACTGTTAAAAGCTGTGTCTTATATTGCCTCCTCGTGTTTGTTTTATTGCCTTGCTAACCTGTGTTTTCTGGCGGGTTTAAGATGACAATTCCAATTTACACAAGCCTAAATGGCCTGACACATGCCTGCCCACAGTATAAATTATTCAGAACATAATGTGTCACATTCTTAGACCAAAGAATTTCCTCACCGGCATTCCTCAGGGTTCTGTTTTGCCTCATCAGTGCACTTGTAGAATTTTCCCTACACACAAAAACAAAACAGCAATGACAAAATGCAGAATATGCAAGATACATGCTTTTATACTATGGTTGTTTCAGGATGGGACCAGCCCAGTTCCAATAGCAAGAATTCAATTCAGCTTTTCTTTTCTTGATGCACTGTAAGTTCTGAGAGTGTCTTACCTTAAACAGCTGCACCCCAATACAAGCAAACATGAACTGCAGCAGAGTTGTAACAATCATGATATTACCAATAGTTCTAATAGCCACAAAGACACATTGAACAACGTGCTGAAAAGAAAGAAAAAGATACGTTTCAATGCAATTTGTCACAGACTACACACCATAGAAGTAGTTTCTGAATTCTTTTTTGAAATTACTATTTTTCTTTTGCCAGCATTATATCTAACACTGTAATTTGACTCGTTTTCTAAGTTTGTCTGTAAGTCTGTTGACACTGACCCATCAACTGGCTAGAAATTACACAGGCACTATGGATAAACAACTAGAATGCACTGAGGGGTTGGTTCATCACAGCCCAAATCTGCTCTCAGTGGCAGCTCCTCCACACACAAACTGCTCTAACTGTGGGCAGAGCCTGGGCTGGTTAACACCAGATATATTTAAGAATCAGGAACTGATTTCTGTCATCAATCTCTGGACTTCTGTAGACAATTTCTCTTGAGCAAGAACTTTTAACCTGAGGCAGGACTGAAGGATCAGACCAACAGAAATATCACTTAAAAATTAAAAATAAACACCTTAAGTCCTTTTGCTCTGTTTATTGCCCTTAGAGGCCTCAAGACTCTTAAAACTCTGAGAATCTTCACAACTGAGATAGCACTTGATCTAGAAGAAAAACAAAAATATACTGTTACTGTTAAGGTAACTGATTGTATTACAGAATAACAATATCCTGCAAATTCCTGAAGTGTGAAATTTGAAAAAAAACCCCTTCAGCTAGAACTCTCAAGATACATAGACAAGGTTTTTTTATTCTTTATTGATTCCTTATTGTTAGGAAATAGTACTGATCTCATAAATATCATAAGAATCATTTTGATTTCTGGAGCAAATTTGGAATTAACAGCTCAGAAGCTCATTTAATCTGAGTAATCCCAAGTCTTGTACATTGAAAATCCGAGTAACTCCAACAGATATTCTTAATAATCAATACACAAACTATCTAAGACTATAATGGAGCAAAATAGTCCCCAAAGTATTTTTCAGCGTTGACGAGCTCTTTGGAAGACACTGTGTAAACCCTGTAAATCAATGAATCCTTCAATTTCCAACTAACCTGAGATCAAAAGATCTCAAATTACTTTGATTCTCTCTGTTTAAGTAGCAAGGACTGCATTTTGAGGAAATAAGAGTGCACAGTGCTTTAAAGAGCACCCTGTGAAAGTGAAAGCTTGTGCAGCAGGAGTTCTGGTACCAGCAGAGTTCAGAGTGGGCAGCAGGTGCCTGACACCCTCCCTTGCTCTCTTTGAGTCACTAGGGCTTTCACAGATTATTTTTAATATGGAAAAACCACCCAATAAATTGAGAAGCACATTTAGACTCTTCTACTGTGTTTAGTCCAACCAAACAAAACAAAACAAAACCTTCTCCACTACCACTTATAGTCCTGATTAAGGTACCACTTCTCTCCCCTCAAACACTAGTCTAGTTCCATATCCCCACAGGTCAAAACTGGAAAAACCAAGCTCATAAAATTAGATTGCAGATGTGACAACAGCTCAAGAGATGGGATTTAAATGTCCTGAAGCTCCAGGAAATACCTGCTGCACCATACAGAGTCGTGGTGCTCCTCCTCATTCTCTTGGTGATTGTGGGAAGTAGTAATTTGTTTCCAACCCATATTAGTAATGAATTACAACACTCTCCATTAAAAGCACTCCCTCTTGCCAGTCCCATCCCTGAGCACTGACGCTGCACACCCACACACCGTGGGGGAACAAAAAGGAGCTAAAACACTGATTTCAGTATAAAACCCCAGAGCAAAAATAAATCATTCACACCATAAGTGTAGTACTTACTGAATCCCAAATGATACCAGAGAAACGCCTACAACCAGCAAATCCAGCAAATTAAAATAATTCCTGCAGAAGGACCCTTTATGAAGGAATGCTCCAAAAGCTGTCATCTAAAAATAGAATTGTTACACACTTAGTCTGTATTTCAATTTATTAAAATTCGCATTTAGGCTGTTTACAAGACACTTGCCTAGAGTGTGAATGCATACAATACTATCTCACTTTCTAAAATCCTTTGAGATATAAAACAATCCCTCCACGACCATTAAATCTTTCCTTTAAATCAGAAAAATTCTACTCAAGCAACATCAACAAATATGCTAATTGGTTCTGATGTCAACAAATGTTTTGTTTTGTGTAAGAACAGATGAGGCTGAGATAATTACCCTGAATTAATTTGGCCTTAGTTAGAAAAATTGCTACAAAAAACCATTTGAGATTTCCACGTTTACTAAACTGTAGGGTCCAAATTCTGACTCCTAATCATTCATACTATCTTAAGAACTGACAGGAGCTGAAAATGTACTGCAAACACTGGAGAGTCAAAGCTGGTACAGAAGCAGGACAAGGCTGTCCTAAGGCAGCATTACAAGGCTATTTAGTTTTGGTTTATGGGAGACATGAGAGGGCATCTTGGAATAACCTGGAAAAATCAATAGATGTTTTGCATTCTGTGTAATCAGAGGTCCCTAAATTTTGCTGTTCTGGGGGAATATCAAACATTGCTCTTACCTTTGGACTTCCTCTAAATTTTTTGTTTTCTGTCCCTATATTTAAATGAGAAAAGCTTACAAAGCGGATCTTGTATGCCTCATTTGAAGGTTTCATAAGAAAACCAGTGACAGAGCTCTATTAATTAGGGCTGCCAGCACCTGGGCAGATGGTTTTGGGTATCAAAAAGATCAACTTGACTTCTAAACCCACGCATTAGACTTCCTACCATAACTGTAAGTACCAATTAAAAAATGCACAGAGGAATCCAACTAAACCATTAGATGTACAGACTCACCAGCTGATGAGAATATTTCATAAGTCTTTTCATAGTTATGGATTAAGTCTGAAACACTGAAACTAAAGACTTGTAACAAAAATAAGGATACCTCTGAAAAATACCTCGTAGTCAGCTCAGTCACATGAATTCTAATTTCTTCAGGCTCAAGATCTTCTTACAGAGCCTGAATACTGAGCTATTCCTTGTTCTCCACAGGTAACAAATTTGATGCCATCTAGAGAACATCCCATAGTGATTGAGCATTTTAATCCCTTTACTTTCTATTCTGTTCCTCAAGGAATAAGGAAGAGCTTTTGTTTCACTTCCCCTCACAGCAGATTACTACAGCTTTCAAGACTGTCCCCCAACGCAGAACAGAGCTACAGGCAATGGGGATGTCA
Source organism: Sterrhoptilus dennistouni (assembly GCA_013397095.1). Classification (NCBI taxonomy): domain Eukaryota; kingdom Metazoa; phylum Chordata; class Aves; order Passeriformes; family Zosteropidae; genus Sterrhoptilus; species Sterrhoptilus dennistouni. The sequence goes on from VWZU01012982.1 coordinate 154,893, forward strand.
GTGCGCTGCACCCCTATTCAGTGTGCAGACACTTCCAGGCCTCCTGCACAGCAAACCGTCACCACCAGTAAAGGCTGTACCTCTGCAAAGGAAAGATGCTTTTTTTCTTGGAAGCAAAAATTAATTAATCTCCTTATTCTGTTGTTAAGGGCTCTTTTTCATGAACAATATACTAAATATTCCCAAAAGCTAAAAGAGTAAGACCCCTAAAGCTTTAACCTATGCTATGGCATGAGACATATAACACAGTTATATTGTAAAATTTCCATTAAATGAGCTCATTCACTTACAGCTGTACAGAGCACAGCTCTAAACTCATCAAAATCAGTGGGAGTTGAACACTAAAATAACCCTGAATGCCAAACTAACATCTATCTACAACTACCCATTTTACATTGTATACGATACAAGCAGCACACAAAGTTTCATGTAATGACTCCCACGAAAATTAGGTCAATAATGGACATTAAAGTACAGGTGAGGTACACATCTCCCCATCTTCACATGGAGACTCATACGTCAATCACCACAAATCCCAGAGGAAGCATTTGCTAGAACTCTCTAGTAAGTTTAAATGGTGTGGGAGCAGCACAGTAGGGGGAGGGAGAAAGCACAAATCCCTAACCTGACCTTTATTCTGATGGTTTCACTTTTCCCAAGTTGTCCAAACAGAATGATAAGCTGAATTTCAATGTCATCCAGGGATTACATAAGAGAATTCTCAAACTCTTTTAAGTGATGTTGCAGCTCTTCTGTTACTGACATCCTCATTCATACCCACAACACTGGGCAATGTGGGAGTCCTTGTTTGAGAGCACAGACTCCCTACATGCTGAGAGCTATCTTGCTTTAATGCTTGTTTTTGTACAAGTTTCTTCACTACAGCTGATAATATTGCCTCTGCTTATCCTAATTTCAGTTTTGTATATTTTTTTACCTGGAAATTAAGGAATACTATTGTTACTGCAGGTCTAGTTCTGAATTTTCTCCTTGCAGAGCACACTCCTTCTGTACAACTGATGTACTGTGGGAAGCACAGCAGAGGACATGGAGGGCCCCAGCCACAAGCAAGCAAAGCCAGAGTCTGAGACATGTTAGTAAAGCAGGCACTGTGTCTGTGTCAGGTCCTGACTTCCCACTACATTTGCATGGTACGCTTTATTTTCCTTTATGTGGAAATGCACTACAGAGCTTCCTGGAGAAACCAGAGTCAGAAGCATCAACATTTTTGGCTGTGATGTAGCTTCTTGTTTCCTTGTAATTTTTACAATTCCAGATTTCAGCAGCCCAAGCTCTAGGGCTTCCTGCTTCCCTTGGATAACTCATAAATTGCTCAGCGCCAAAATATTTTGCAGTCTGCAGGGATGTTGCTTTTCTTAACACATCCAGTTATGCCTCTTTATCCTGCTCTTTATAATGCCTTTGCCTCCTAGAAAAACACAAATGGAACTCCAGGGGCTGGAGAACCTGCTGCTCAGAGCATGTGGAAGCTTACTGACTCTCTTCTGCCACAGATATAATGGTAACACTTTTACGGCTTCTCAAATTCAGAGTTGGGAACTAGTCTGATTAATGCTAGAGCTTTTTTCCAAGGCTTTGTTCTCTCCTTTAGTTTGGCCTTTCTCTAGCAGCAAAATCCCTGAATAATTTTTTTAGTGCGCAACAAATAAGAATAATCAATTCTATAGTAAGCTTCTCACTGCTGAAAATGTGAACTAAGGTGATAAACATTAAGCCTGGTAGAAAATTCACAAACATAATAATAGTCTATTACTTACAGTACAGCTTATCTTGTAAACAGCCCAAATATTGCACCAATTAGTATTAATCAAATTGCATTGGGAAGAGTATGCACAGCAATATGAGCAAAAGCTGGGAGAAGAGATTTTGTTAAGCTTAATCCTCAACTGGAAATGAATAGTTTATGTACAGATTCTTGGTGGGCCAGCCATTTTTAAGTGTATAAATTAGGGTTACTCAACCAAAAACTTGTGGTGAGAATAAGCACAGCATGAAAACATGTATGAATCATGTGTGAATCTCCAAAAAAGCATTTTGCCAATTTCCAATGAAAAGATTTATTTCCTTGTTCAGCATTTTGTTTCATGTGAATACAATTTTTGGTCATTTATCTTCTTTACCAGAGTAAATCTTATACACTGAAAATCTGAGTAACCCCAATAGATATTCTTAATAATCAGTACACAAACTATACATCAAAATGCCAATTTTTGGCTCATGCATGGGTAATACATTTAAGCAAGCATAATTATGCCTGTCTGTGAATTTAAATGTATGCCCAAGATAAATGCAAAGTATCTTAGTGTATAGATAGATAAATGCAAGATATCTTGCAAGTCCTGTTGCAAGAAAATAGCCATCTACTATTTTAGCTCTGTGGATATAGTTCAGCAAAATAAATGAGAAATTACATGCTCCCTCCTTATAAGACTGATTATCTCTCTCAGAAATGCCAGAGCAAGGAGAAGGAAAAAGCTCATGCGCAGTGATTTATTCTTCCCTTTTCTGACAACTGTAAGTTTAAAAGGGGTAAAAAATGAATTATTAAACTGATGTAATGAGAAAAGATCAGCTTCTTCATGCACTCAATGGTAAAAAAATAACCAATCAAAACTATGAGGAACTGTCAAATAAAAAAATCCTCTAGTTTAAAAAAGTTTAGCTTTGATCGCTTAGAGAAAAGGCGAAGAACACTTCAAGTGCCTTTTCTTGGCAGGTGACACACAAGGAAAATCCTTTTAAACAAGCTTCCTTTAAAAACCTGTTACCTTCAAAATGATCTCAAATGTAAACATACTAGTGAAGACATAATCTGCATACCCTAGGATCTGGAAGGTAAACAAAAAGTTACAAACATTATTGCTAAAGCTGCTTTTGAGCTAACAAGGATCAATTAACAATGAATTACCTTTAACAGGATTTCAACAGTAAAGATGGCTGTGAAAGCATAGTCAAAGTAACCAAGTATCTGCAAGGTATAATACGTGCCACAGTAAGAAATCCATCTCTTAATAGTTTTTACAACTTAGACCACATACACAACACCTGAATTAATCTAAGTAGATAGATGGAGAATTTAGACAAAGTAGTTTAAAATTCCAGCTACTATGCAACCATTTTTATTTGCTTAAAAATTTAACAGATGCCACTGTGCTCAGATATTAGATCTCAATAATTGACAGGACCCAATAGGCAACAATTTCTTTCAATTCAGACTTTCCTCTACCAGCTTTCACAGATACTTTCTTCAGCCTTTAGCAGAGATACAGAATTTTAAACATAGAATAAATACTTATTAATAATGTCTGTGGTTTTTACCAAAGTATTGCATCACAAAATAAAACCTCAGTGGTTGCTTCTGGAGTGCAGATTCCACATTCTGCTACATTATACTGTTCCTGTATAGGCTTGTGTAGAGTGTCAAAAAGCAAATTCATGAATAACTAACCACTTAAAATCAACACCACAACCCTTTTTCCTTGAAGTGCGAAGATACCGCAGTGGTTTATATGTAGGAAATCTGAAAGAACCCAAAAGAGTTGCACAGTGATAGGAAATAGATTGTGGCTGTGGGATTGACCTCAGTGCTGTTGACAGGCACATGAACAAGTATTTCAGAACCACCCACAGCTGTCGCCACATCACTAACACCTAAATCAGTGAACTGCAGGAGGCTGAGAATTTAGTCTCAAGGGTCCAGCAATCCACCTAGCCAACAGTTGTGCACAGAAGCATCTTTCCTGGGGTTCAGCAACTAACCAAGTGGGAAGGAGAAATCAAATCAAGAGACAACACACAAAGAACTTAGTTATACTAAATGAAATAAAAAGAAATAATTTTTCCCACATAGTCTGTTGAATATCCCATCCTTCTGTCCCTTGGCGTGGCTGCAAACATTGGCAAATATTAAAGCCATTCAACAAAGATTAATCAGTAAGCAACTTACTCTAGACTTCAAATATAATATTTAAAGGCATCCCAGTTTGTAAACTTTCATTCTGTTGCTGACCTGGCTGATGGAAGGAATGCGAACCCTCAAGGCAGTAAAAAGAGAATGATGCAGGCCTGGGGCACGTGAGAGTACTTACAAAAAGAGGGCAATGCCTTCCTGAAATCCCTCACACATTTTGTCTGTGTCCCAAACAGAAATAATCTTTTCAGTTACCAGCCACTCTCCACTTATATTTTCCTAATGCCCTTCTAGTTACAAATACAATTATCAGCCCTTGAAGCCATTTCTATAATAACAATTTCAGTATTCTCCACCAGCTCTCTCTTTTTCCTACCCATTAGTGTGATTTATTTATAGGATTACATTGGTCCAGCTTTATAGATACGGGAAGTACACTGCTCTGCTGAATAGTGCATGAACAGTGTCTTTGTGCTTTGGCCTCTTTTTACTTTTGGAGAAAGTTTTAACTTTCTGGGTTTTACTAAACTTACTGGAAAAATGTTCAGAGAATGCCAAGAGCCAAAAGAAGACTTTCAGATGTTGCACCAACACCAGAAAAACTAGAGAGATAAAACCTCTCCAGCCTCAGCATGCCCACCTTTCCTGCAGGATGTAGAAGAGTTTCTCTAACTCCATGACAATCTCTACAGATTATTTTGTATCTAAAATGGGAGAGGGCTGAAAGTTTTGTCAAAGCATCCTCAAAGTCCCCATGGACCACTACCACTCTGCACCATCTCAGCTATTTCCTACCTAATCTAAAGCAAACCCAGCTCATAGGAATGTGAGAGTCCTGCTACACAGCTGATATAAGTGCAACACAGCTAAAAAAAATCCGTGGTCACAAGAGTGGATTTATTTTTGTTTCTCTGTCTAATAACTGTGCATTTGAGTAACAGTTAAGTCTTCCACTAGATTAAGCAGTTAAAATGTGGGATTCAGGAATTTGTTTTGGGAGAACACAAGTGTTTAGTCCCCACATACAATTATATTGAGTAATAAAGACATTACTGAAATTAATGGTTTTTAGGCTGAAATGGCATTTTTCTCTGAATCAAGGCAAGAGCTGGGCATGCTCTGATCCTCCTCTTACAGGTGAGTTTAGGAAAAAGAGAGATTTGTTTAGTTTCTGATGCAGCCAGTCAGGAATCCAAATATCTTCGGGTCCAAAGTGGGAGTAACCCAAACCCCTCAGAGTGGCCACACAAGCTTCTCTGAGAGAGGAGGTAACACCCTTGTGAACTCCTACACTCACTGACAGAGGGACACTCCAAGTGCTCCAAGACCACATAATAGAGTCAGTGAAGAGAGGACACATCAGAGTCTGTTCCAAACATGATGAACAGTGATAATTTTAACTGGCATTTTTAAATCAGCATCAAACACTGTGAGGCAGTAAGAGTGAATCAGAAATTGCACATCAGGTACTCCAGCTGCAAAGTAGGAAAAAATATGAAAATTATAGATATTATATTCAGCTTGAGAATATTTTATCCTGATATATTTATATTCATAGATAAAGCATTATGTAAGTAATAAACACTTCTAATACTGATGATGTTCCATCAATAAAGGTAATTGTCTTTAAAGATTTATGCTTCTTAGAGCAAAAGGAATATAAATGCTAAGCTTGAAAAAGGAGAAGGAATGTTTTTTAACATGAAAATTAAAAACCAGGCACTAGTCCCAAAGGATTGTACCCTGTGAGGGTATATTTATCTTCAGACGTAAAAATGCAGGGCTTACATTATTTCGAAAAGAGTGGCTGCGAATTGGATCTTCCGCTGCTAAGGAAACACTGCTCAGCATGATGAAGACAAGGATGAGATTGGTAAAGATGTGGTGATTGATAAGTCTGTGGCATCCCACTCGAATTCTAAAGAGGAGATACAAAAATACACCATTTTTGCACACGGAATTCAGCAGATGGTTAATACCCAACATGTTTTCTGTTACTCTGCCAACACTGATGGAACAGAGCAACAATCAGCAGTTAGAAGCAATGAAACTGCTGAAGACATTGTTCTGATTCCTCAGAATGTAAATAAATTCAAAATCCAATCCACCCGTGGTGAAGGTGCACTTAAAGCAATCTGGGAGGGGTTGGTTTCCATTGGGTTATGAACACCACAAGTTCCAGTGCTTGTACCACTGTGCAGGTACAGCCACGGGTCAGAAAGACCAAGGCTAGATAATAAATCATTCCAGACCCCCAGTTTGATTTGATTCTTACTGAAGTTGTCAAAATTACTCATCTTGTGAGATGCAGCTTTGGCTGCAAATCTCATTGTGCTGTTTAGGACTCAACTCAAATCAGAATCGCCATGAAGATTTTCTCACAGAATTACAGGACGAGTGGGTGTTGAAGGCTCCAGAGCTGTCAGGCTTTAGCCACATGACATGAAGTGTAACTGTGCATATGCTTAGAGTCACTGAGCCCAAGGTAATCATAAATACAGAGCAGGTCTGGGATTAAACTGACAAAAAGGCAGGATCAAGTTCATAACTAATACTGAAGTTGCCTAAATTCTGCTGAAGACTCGGAAGATTCTTGGCTAAAATTTTTTCTTCTGTTATGAAGTAGATGATTGGAGCGTGGCGTATCTTTTTTAAGCAAATTGGCCATTTTACACCAAGAATACATAATGTTAGTTGAAGCTGAAAGCAGTTTGAAATGTTCAACAAACTTTATGATTTTGCATCCAAAATATTTTATCTCGATCATTTTCTAAACTTGATGGCCTTTACCACTGAAAGGCAGTATTCTCCCATGCCAAATAAATATTAAATAAGGAATTCTACTGACTAGTCAAGTTTGTTGTCTTCACCAGTGTAGAACTCCAAATGCTCTGGAGTTAGTCTAAGTGATGAAAGGTTCCACTGCCTTCCCAAACTCCAAATATTACAGTTCTTGATTGCTTGAAATAATTTGTCTTTACCTTTGATACTTGTTTGAATCTGGGAAATGCTGTTACCCTAGGAGGAATACATAAAACCTTTCTCCTACTTTTCTCTTTTTCTGGTTTCTCCTCCACAAAAGTTACTGGGGTTACTAGAAATTCTGTCTCATGCAGAAGATGTTCAGATTTTTACATCCAGTGAATACCATATTACATAGATAATACACCTTAAAGGGTACTTCCCAGACATGTGAGAACTCAGACTATATGTACAAAATGCTATTATCTTCAACAGTGGGAAGAAAAATAACATATTTTTTCAAATTCTTCTCATTTACCAAGTCAATCAGAATATTTTAGGAGGGAAGCCAATCTCTTTTCTGTTGAAGACACTAGATTTCTACTCCTGATCTCCCTGGAAGAGGGTCTGTTACTTCACTGCTAAACCTTGATGTCCAAACCAGTATTTTTCAAAATGATATTTACGGATTGGTGCTGCTGAAAATGAAGAAGGCACTCCCTTCAGGGATTGGTGTTATCTTCTCCTTCATGTTGAGTTCTGATATTCTACGGGGACGTGGGCCTGCTGGTACCTCTGGTTCATCCTCCTCCTCTTCTTCATCTTCACCTACTTTAAATTAAACATTCTTTTTACTATAAACTAAAAAATATCAAGGATTTGTTCATAACACAAGAGCATAGCTCGTATGAGAATACACATGGCTTATAGGAAATATGTATTTGTAGCAATACTCTAAAAGTCTATAAAGCCATATGTGAACATCCAGATGTTGTCACAAGCTCTCATACAGTTTGTTGTGGACATGTAGGTGTGTGCATGAGTGCCCTGAGTGCATGAACAGGCTTTGCTGGTCCTGAGCAGCCTCACCTGAGGACTCCTCTGGGGTCCAGCTCAGCTCAGCCCTGGCAGCCTGTCCATGCCTGAGCCGAGTGCTGAGCTCTGGGCAGTGGGTGAGCACTGTGTGCTCAAAATTCAGGACAGATTTCTGTGACATGCATCCGGACAATCAGGAAGAACTGATTTTTAGATAAGCATGTTCACTGGGCCAAGAAAAGATTGACTAAACATCATCAGCCCTGGAATGTCCTCTTTTGCCAAACGTTTCAGAGAAGTTTAGAATTTGCTCTCCCATGCAGATAGGGTTACCAAAACAGTCCTGAGGCTCACCCTATTAACTCTCAAGTGCTGCTTGCACTCTCTAAGAAGCTGCAGAAAAAGATAATACTTAGGTCCATTTGTCCACTGATAGGAGAGCACAACTTCACAGACTTCAAAGGAATTGATTCAACATTCACCAAGAGCAAATTCAGGATATTTTAGCAAACAAATGCATTTCTAGGTAGTATTCACATACCTGGTACATCACAGGGGGGATAGGGATCTTTATCCTCCTCCTCTCCTTCTCCATATTCACCAATTGTCACCTAGAGCAATGAAAGGGATGCAAGGGAAGAAAAATAAATTTTAATATAGAGTACAAAGCCCACAGAAAGCAAACCAAATAGGCCTCTGAAGTCAGAGAAGGGAGTTTTCTGAAGTTTTCAGAGTAACTCTGAAAACATAGAAGAGTCGACATTTTACTACTTATTTTTCAAAAAATATTTTTTGATAGAACCAACACACTTTGATAAAAGCGACCAAGAATGTTTGAACATTCTACTTAGAGTTTATCAATCACTGATCTCATCGGCTTTATCAAGCAAAATACCTTACAGGGATCCTAAAAAAATCATATTTTTCTAACATTAACCATTTTGTTCTCTAGGAGCTTCCCCTCTCAGGACATCCTAGAACCAAAAGGATTTTTCTAGTTTAAGAGATACTGTGGTATCTCTTTGCATCATTGCAAAGCTTTAGATCTAAGGTTCCTTTTCCTGGAAAAAGTATGTAGGAATGATGGGCTTATAAAAGAAATTGTACAATGCACAATACAAAGTATTCCCTAGGAAAATCAGTAAAATTGCTTCTTAGAAAAGAGACAAGTTTTAGGATAAACACCTTACTATCCTTGGGCTTCTTTTGGTCACCTTCTGATTTCTCACTTTTTTTATTTTCCAGACTCTCCTTTCTATAAAACAATACAATAGCAATTACAAAGCATGCCATGTAAAGACAGACAATTTTAAATGAACTATACCAATTCTATGAAAAGTTGAAAGCCTTATAATAAAATATTTTAAATATTTTGTACAGCTGCAGGTGTCAGAGTAATAAAATCTACTGCTTTTGAATGCAATGATCCATTTAAAAGATTATGATTTTGAATATAATTCCAGAGGCTAATCCCTAAAACATTCAATGCATGATCATTACTCCTTTCTAGAGGGATAAACTGTGCCCCTGGACTCATACAAACAACTTTCATTGACTTCAACAGGCTTGCAGTGATTTCAAAAGAAGGTTTTTTACTTGTCTATATAAGGCTTAGAGAACTGATTCCACAGGGAGCTGTGCACTGGCAACAACAGATAAATTCTTGTGCTAATTGCGCAATAAATCCTACTGTTGCAATGTTTAAATATCAGTTGGTTTATCATCACATTCTTAATTCACCCCAATTGCTACTTAACTTTTATCTAAAATCATACTGTTTGTCTATTATTTTAGTGTCTAGACAAACCCTCTTATTTTTTTCCTGAGTCGGGCACATTTTGAAGATGCTAAAAACATTCATACAAAAAATTCCTTATGGAAGAATTCCTTGCCCTCCTCCTCCCCTCTCCTGCTGGTTCAACATGCCCATCTATTTTACCTTGCATTCTTTTTTCTTTCCTTTTCTTCAGCTTCTTCTTTCTGAGCTGTATTTAGACTTTCAGCATCTGCCAAGTTATCCACAGCAATGGCCAAGAAGACATTTAGCAAGATATCTATTTCAAATAATTTTAAGGACATTAAACTTTACCATACTTGTGTGGTTTATTATCAGCATAAACACTGACAATGTGAGAGATATAAAACACATGTTCCCAACCTACAGCGTGGAGGTTTGTGACGCTGGAGTGTGGTGCAAATAACATCATTTAATGGACCAGATTGATACTGGCTGCAAAGTGAGCAGAGATCCATTAAGGTCACGGGTTTTAAAATAGCAGAATGCTTGAGGTATTTTTTTAAATAAATGAAATTCAACTTCATGCTAGCCTGAGCAATTCCAAATATGAAATTGTCTACTATAGTTGAAGACTGTTCAGGCATTTTGAAAAATTCATTTTTATAATGCACTGCCTTTTATGTCTACAACAATCTATATCAAATTCAGTTCTTCAGTCCATATCTGTTAATCACAAATACTGATACAAATACCATATAGTGCAGAAAATACAATGGTTTTGCCCTTTCATCACCTCCTGACCTTTTAAGAACTTCTGAGAATGGCTGTAACTTGTTTCTGTATGGGGCCAAGGAAGCATTTACAGATCACTAAAGGCAGGGAAGGGGAATGTTCCAGCAGTTTATCCTCAGTGTCTGTGTCCTGGTCCCTGCCCTGCAGAGCATCCCTGGCTGCACCCAGCAGTGTGGGAGTGCTGGGGATGAGCAGCGGGAGCGTCACTGCCCCACGGACCAGGCTCCAGCCTGCACTGCCAGGGGGACAGACACAGCAGGCAGGGTAAGGCCCTGCTCCCAAGGAAGGAAGAGAGAAAACATTCTCTGCTTTCTGCCGGCTGGAGATGGCCTGGAGATCACTGACTCTGGTCCTTCAGGGAACAGGGCACAAGGAAAAGTCCATTTAAACGACTCGGCACATGCAGAGAGCACTTGTCTGTGGTCATTTACCCCTCTCAGGGGGATTTTGTTGATGTCCCTGGCACACAGCCCCAGCCAGAGATGTTTCCAGCCAGTGTAAAGGATACAGTTACCACAGATGAAGAGGATAATGAAATATATACAGACGATCATGCCTGAGGATGAGGGACCACCGTATGCCATTATGCCATCATACATGACAGCATTCCAGTCTTCCCCTGTTAGGATCTAAAGAGCAGATATTATGAGATTAGTAGTGACTCAGCACCAAAAGTGAATAGAAACATATTTCCTCTGCCCACACAAGACAGCTAACCTTCTGTATGCATAAAACAATACCATGTTCTTTTCATGCATTGTTTTAAAATTCTCATTTAAGCAAACATCCCTGAAAGCTTAAGCTTAACTCTACCTGCTTCTATTTTGTGCTATGCATTTCTGTGACTGAACTTCAAAGGCAAAAATAATAAAATTTTATTGAAATTTTATTGATCTTGGCACGCCAAAGTAAGAGTCCTGGTTTTCAGTAATGCCACATATGTAGCAATGCCAATAAATGTCCATCACCTAAAAATCAAGTTAGTATATGTTTTAAGGTTCCTTTTTTCTTTCTTTAAATACTGACCACAAATCTGTACTAAGATAAAAATTCCGAATATTGCAATGCACGCTTTAGGGGCACTTCATATTTTTCTAAGTAACTTCTTAAAAAATATCAGTTCCATCCTGAGAAAACATGTAATACTCACTCTCCTTCCAAGCACTTAAATAGTTGTTTAAAAAAATTAAATGCATGCCATTTTCTGAAATTCATTTTTGGAGAGCTAAACCTATCCAGCTAATTTTCATTGCTGGTGAACATGCAACAGATTGGTTGCTCTTGAGTGTCTTCTAAAACTGAAGGAAAGAAAATCTGAAAATCTGAAAAAAAATCTAACTCAGCTGAATGGGAGAGTAAAGCCTTAAGTTTTTGTAGGGGCAATGTCAGGTCAAATGTGAACACTTTTCCCCATAAGGAAATTTCTCATTAATATTTCCTTATCTTGAAATTAAATAGAAAGAAAATAAGTGAAAACTAAACTCTAAATATGTCCCTACGATTTCACAAGCAGCAGACAAGTTTGCCTTAAGATTTTAGTGAAACCTGGTCTAAAAAAATTAGTGCCTATTTTTATGTTATATGACCTCTATGTAAATATGTACTCTTTAAAGGCCTACTATTTTTCGCTTGCTTGAGAACAGCTGAAATGTTACACAGCTGATGAAGTTAAAGAAAATAACTTGATCAAAATATATTTATACACTCCACCTCTTTTTCTAGTCATATGTTTGATGGACAAAGGAGATTTAACTCTGTGAGGTAACATGACAGCATTGTTGCATAGATAGATCAAAGAAGATACGAAACAAATGGTACAAATGGTGCAAAGTTACCAGAGTACTGAATTTAATGAGCAGAATGCTACTTAAAGTAAACTGAATAAATAGTATTCATGATTTTATTTTCAGGCAACATGATCACTTAAACAGTTTTGTTGATCAAAGGTAAAATGTCTCATACAGGATGAAAGAAAGTTACCTGGAATACAGTTAAAAGGGCTTGTGGAAAATTATCGAAGGTGCTCCGTTTTGTTTGAGTTTCATCAAAATTAAATTTGCCTCCAAACAGCTGCATTCCAAGCAACGAGAAGATTATGATGAAGAGGAAAAGCAGAAGCAACAGTGAAGCAATGGACTTCATTGAGTTTAACAAGGATGCTACCAAGTTGCTCAGGGATGCCCAGTGCCTATAAATTAAAATGCGTGTGTTAACACACACAAAAAAAAAACCCAAACAAAACAGTAAAAGAGCAGTGCATGATGAAGTATTACAAAACAATTGCTGATCACTCTTCAGCTATCCTTAGAATTAGCAGTATTAGATAATCTTACCTTGTTACTTTAAAAATACGCAGGAGACGAACACAGCGAAACACTGAAATTCCAAGGGGTGACATAATTTCCAACTCCACCAAAATGGTTTCAACAATGCCACCACAAACAACGAAGCAATCAAAGCGGTTAAAGAGAGAAACAAAATAGGCCTGTAGGCCCAAGCTGTACATCTTTACTAACATTTCACAGGTGAATAAAGCCAGAAGAACTTTATTTGCGATATCTGGAACAAAATATTAAAGAAAAAAAATTCTGAATTGCCTCATAGATTCTATTTTTATTTTAACATATTAGTACTATACTTTCTATACGAGTTTGCAGCTTTTTGCTTTAAAAGGAAGTACTGCTTTTTTTAAGTTGGACTGTAGTTGATGCTTAAGTGGCAAAAGTTACACAAGGATGTAAAGCTTCCTGCCAGCTATAAACTATTCATCTTTCCAATCTGTTGTGCAGTTCACGGTTCCTCAGCTCACAGCTTGAGTCCACACTGTAACTTAAGCGACCAGCCCACAGCAAGTTCTGCTGTGCCAGTTCCCACTTCCTTCTCATCTTTCAAGCACAGTTTCATGATAAAAGTACAGGTATTTACAATTGTCAGGTCTGTGCTGCTGAGTTACTAAGCTGTGCTGCAGCTATAGAAATCAAAGATCACATTCAGTCATTTCTTTTACCTCCCTCTGGCTGGGCTGAATATCCTGCAGACAGCAAACAACAAAATGGCAAAGTACAAAAGTAGCCACTGATAGAACACAACTATCCATAGTCAAGACCAGGACAAATATTTTTTGACTGTACCTTGGATCTGGGTCAGCCAGTCAGGTTGATTGTAATGCTCTGATGAGATAGTTAACGTGTTCAAAAAGACCAAGACAATAACAAGCCAATAAAATGTGACAGATTTTACTGCAGCCCTACATTTTCTTCTGTTAAAGCGGTTCCAGCGACGCCAGCGTCGACTGAAAGTTCAAATAAAAATAAATTTATTATTATATGGAAAACACATATGAACTTAAGGACAGTTTCTTCTCGGTAGAGAACAAGTGCAATTGTGTATGTGTGAGCAGGTGTATTGTCATGAATATATGTATAATACTTCAATAGCTATGTAAATTATTAGCAGTTGCAGATTAGTGACTGCTAACGTGTTATTTCTTTTTCTGTATTTCCTTATAGATTTCTAAATGTAAACCACACCATTTGGAGACTCCAATTGCCTGTAACATAATTAGATTAAGCTGCATTTAACATTTCATTGGGTAACAAAATATATCTATCGTTCCAAGGCCCCATACGCTTAACAGCAATAAAGAAAAGTCAATTAATCAACTCAGAATCCAAATTAAATTCAGTCTAAAACTGTAGGTTTTGAGTTAAACCACAAAGAGAATTCTGTCAGGATTAAACAGAATAAGAATACTGAGGTCACCTTTTAGAAATCTACCCTATAACATCAGAAATCTTCTTCAGTAATTTCTAGAGATTTCTACTGATGTGCCCTGAAATTGTGTCAGTGGTCAAATGTCTGTGAAATAAATAAGAGTGACAAGTTGAGGCTGTACCAAGATATGAGTTGGATTCACAAGTGAGGATCTCTTTGGACTCATAAAACTAGATTTCTCTGCTTCAATTCTGGGAACTCCGTTCAAGCATTAACTAAATTTTCTTCGTGCGCCTTAAATTTGTACTTGTAGTAATGGAAATTAATACTGGTTTCAGATATCAGTACAAAAGCCCTTGCAGTATTCTAACCATATAAAGGAAAAACTTCCTGTCTTGACCTAAATCAATGTGGTATTCAAGAACATTCTTATCTTGCCAATCCCCTGCTCTAAGGGCACTGTCCATGGCCATCAGCAGGATGTCTCACTCCCTGGGTAGGTTAAACTGACTTTTTTTGCACTTACAGAACATCCTATCTTTGAAGTCCATGAGACAAGAATAATAATGGTGGGATATCTCTACTTACAAGATTCACAAGCAGGCTCAAACTCTATAACTCCCAGCTTTCAGAAGCCAATGGGACTATCATTTTGTTTTCCCCAAAAAGATGTGTGGAACCAGTAACAATAGAGTATAGCTAACTGGTACACATATGAAGGTGTATGAATAACATAGGCATACATAAACAGACTACAGAAATAAAACAAAAATTCAAAAAGGAGAATAGCAGTAAATTTCTCCATTAGACTGATACAAGTAAAGGCATGGTCCCGAAGATTAACTTCTATTTTGACTTGCAGTGGAGCAGGTAGGCAAGCTTGCAATGAAAAACATTTTCTATTTTGATCCAAAGGCATTTTGACATTACGGTCAAAACAATATCCTTGATAAGTTATGGCCTGACTTACTTTGTGCTCAAACACAGTGTACTGACACTGCAGAGTAACATTCCAGAAGCCAGAGCAAGGATCAGCCCAGAAGAGTGAGAATTGGACCAAGACTTTGCATTTACCTTAGAATGTGATTATAAGAGGAAAATACTGACCTGAACTTGGATTTTGAGATAGTTTGACTAGAAGAAAAGGAAAACACATTTTTAAGAATGGGAAAAAAGTAATCAACAAATTCATCTTCTTTAGAATTTTGCACTGGTATTACATATACATAAAACAAACTTTTAAGAAAATGCATCATGCATGCTGAAATTCTTTTGTGTGTTATTTATTTTCTGAAATACCATTTCTAAAGCCTTACAAATTTTCTTAGTGAAAGAAAGGAAATCTTTAAAACTCAGTAAATAAACCTTGAATAAACATGTAGAATATGACTGAGAGTCACGAAAATCTGATCAAATAAATACTGAACACCACTGGTTACAGAAATACTCCCATACATTCAGTTATTGTCTAAAAGAATACACATTCTCCAGGTCATGCACAATTTAACAGAAAATATTTGGTTTTACTTGTCATTAGAAACTTCCATTCTTTTCCTATAAGTTGGGACAAAAATCGTATTTTATAAAAGCCTTCAGGAAATCATGATTCCACTGCAAGCTGAGTTGAATTGTTTTATATCTTCTTAACCTGAGAATTTTAGGAACGCTTTAATACTCTAATAATTGGTCTAATACCAAACTCCTGCAAGTGCCATACAAAGCCTGGCTATCTCAAGGCACTTTTGGCCAAACAAACAGTGGGGAGAGAAGGATCCTTTGCAATGCTGAGATGATGAGGTGGGCGCTTGGCACCCACCCTTGCACTCACCACAGACTCCCACAGCACGCCGGGCTCTCCCCTTCCCCGCTGACGTTCTCCGTGTTCACGGACTCAGTCTCACTGGTGGGCATGCTCGCTGTGGGGATACAAAACTGCCTCAGAGCCTGCACACAGCAAGGCACTGCACAGCTGGGATCTCCTGGCCTGAAGCAGGAATGCCTCCAGCTCTGCTGAGAGCTTGGAAGATCTGAGGAGTCATAGACGAAGTCAGATACTTCATCAGTCCTCCTCTCCCATCAGAAGGAAGCACACAGAATTAATACCAGTGTGAATTGTGGTGCTTTGTTTGTTTCTTCCTTTCTTTTTAGTGATTCAAGGTAATTGCTTACAATTCACTGCAGAATATAAAGTTAGAGGAGATTTGTACAGAGTATGCTACCTCAGCAGAGAAATTAACCTGAGCTAGATTCTGTAACTTTTCACAGAAATGTTCTGTTAACACTTTGGAGGCACTTTTCAATTGAAGTGCTGTTACCAAGCTCACTGATTCCAAGAAATATCACAAACTTCTGAAAGTAGGAACAATCACATCGTGGTCACACTGACCACTCTTTGCTTTTAATGACATTAAGAACTGTTGAGGCAAGATGCCAGAAATGTGCCTGCAAATACTGTGTGAGCAGGCAGCAGCACGGGGAATGGGAGAATGGTCCTTTTAATCATGATGAGAATTACTGCTAATAAAAAGGGGACAATTACATTTGCCACAGAGTGAATTACTACACTTATAGAGCATCATTACTGAGTGGTTAGCAATTGTAGCTGATGGTTTTTTAGATAAAGTTCATTTTCAGCTAGGTCATCACCATTTGTCTTCAAATCAACTGAAATACAGAGGGAGGACACCTTATGTCAAAAAGTGTAAGGAAATTATGAATAGCCAAAGTTCGCAGTACTTCCTTGGGGAGAGCACTGCTTCCATGTCAGCAAAGCAAGCATGAAAGGAAAACCTCAGGAACAAGAAAAGTGTAAATTAATGTTGCTGATTTATACAGTAGAAATACAATTTAAAGTAGGAAACATAAGAGAGGTGCAAGATACACTGAAATTACTGTAAAACAGCAAGAACAAAAGTAAAAAAACAGAGCATTCTAAATGTATTCTGGTGTGTACCTTCCAATATTTTGATGGTTTGCTTGTTTGGTTTATTTGGTTTGGTTTGTTGGGAAGGGTTTAAGCCAATGTCTGTGGATTGAGAGTACTGAGAGCAGAACAGCCACACTGCCAGCTTCTGATAGGGAAATCTCCCTATTTTGGTAGCCTAAAGGATGATATGAGATTTAAGAATCAGACCCTGAATTTTATGATTTGTGTATAAATCAGATACAAAGTGATAACTGTTAGAAACAGTCTCTCTGCACAGCCTCAACACTGACATGAAGACAGAGGGGAGTGGGAAGTGCTGGTTTTGTTTCTGTGCCCATCAGTCCCATCCAAGCTGGAGACTGACAGCTCTGTGCAGGCCAGGTGCTCAGCTACTGTTTGCAACAGCTGAGAATCTGTCCCCATAAGCAAGTCACTGTTATATGAAATGTTAAACAGAGTGGCATAACAAAATGTCCATGCAGGTGTTTGAATAAACAAAGCACTTCAGGCAGTAAGCACAGCAAAACCTTCTTTCACAAGGTTCTTCTGTTCTGATGATTTTTTAAAAATATTACTGTAATGGCTTTATGTATTAAAATCCTCTGGTTAGCACCTGCAAGTGTCTCAATTCTAATATCATGCTTCCCTTTATAAATCAGTTTTTAAATAATGGATTTTGCTAGTCCTGTAAGAACGTCACAGCGTTTGAACTCTAAACAGTCAGAGTTCATAAGGAATTTCACTCAAAAGTAAAGGAAAAAAATTCATGTTCAAATTCAACTATTAAAATTTCAAAGAGTTAAAAAAAATCACAAAATTATTTCAAACATAGTCTCAAGGCTTTAGAACTAAGAACTTTTATTTTAAAATGTCAGTGTATTTTGAAATAAGTATAAGGGTTTCCCTGTCTGCTAAAGAACTGAACTGGTTGCCTTGAGCCAGGTGACTCAAGTGCTGTTAGAAAATATAACATTATAGTCACCTAATGATGAACATTTCAGCACTTGTGATGGGCAGCTGCAAAATAAGAGTGCAGAAGTCTTGTTTCACACACTATTAAGAGCTGCCAGGAAAACACAGCTAGACCTTCTGCCATGATTACTTTCATAAGTGCAATGTGTCCCACACTTGTATTTCAAATTTATCAACTCTTCCATCCCCTGAAAAAAAATCCATTTCTTTATTAAGTGTCACTCCACTGAGTGACAAAAAACACCTACATTTAATCTAAGTAATTCAAATGCAGGTAAAACTAAAGACTGTAATTTTAACTCAAGTCTACCCTGACTTTGTGTTAGTCCACAGTAAGAAATACCAGCCTCTTTTGAAGGATTATATGAAGAAAAACAATGTAAAAATATCTTTGTCCCTATTGACATGAATGTCAGTTCTGCTAATTATTAAATACATCAGAATGTTAGTGTGTGTTCCAGACACCACAGGGCTATTGCTCCATCTCTATCAGGGACTTGCAGGTGCTGTATTAAAACAGAAGAGGGAAGTAAAAGAACCAATTCACATTAGAAACTCAGCTGTCATTAAACTGCAATTTATATGTCAAAATTGAAACTTGACAGAAGTACTGAGAAAGGCACCGTGTGGAAGTCCAGCTCCAGCAATGCCAGCAAGTCATCAGGTCTTTAGCCAGAAGAAAAGAGCAGCACTGCATGTCCACATCCACTCTGCTAATGCAAGCAACCTGCCAGGTCTGAAAACAACTCAATTTCATGGCCACAGCTCCATAAGGGCAGGTGGTGTCCATGAGGCAAACACAGCACACAATTTTGAGAGACTTTAGAGAGACTGATCTCAGCAGGGTCAGCTCTGAGATCTGTAAACAGGCACCCCACTATTGAAAGGAAGATGCGAAATTTTCTCCCTTTTTTTATTCAACTTTTGCTCTTATTTTACCGGCATTCTTCTGGGAAGATTATCTAGATTTCCATATCTAATAATCTCTTCAATTAAGCTAAATAGTTTCAAACAAAAGAATGCTTGCATTAGACAATATAAGCAACTCATACAGCATGCAGCTTAATACTTTCCTGAGTGGATAGAAAACAGGTCAAATACATCAACTACTACATTTTGCTTCTGTGGATAAGAATATAACATGAGAAAAACAATCCATTGTATTCACGAGGTACTCTATGGAGTTTTCAGACTTTGGAGCAGGGATTTCAAACTGCACTCCAGGATGTAACATAACTAATGCACAGTGAAGAGCAAGCCACTGTCTATCAGCAGTGATGTGCCCTTGCCAGGTAGAGTAGAAGAAATAAATTCCATAATCCTGAAATACAACAATTCAGTGTCATTGTAGATTCCAGAAGCAGGCTGAATTACAACCTGAATTACTGAATTGTGGTGTCAATTATTATTGTTAGAAATGTTTTCCTCTCTAATGTAAATGATTAAAATTTTAACCTGTTTCAACTTCAACTGTGCATTTTCAATCCATAGGCTGATGTCATTTTCACACTGGTGCATGTTGGGCAGCCTTGTGGTTATATGTGCTGAAGGAAAAGTGCTGCAGAAGTGGAGAGATCTGCATAGCTCATCAGTATTGGCTACTGCAGAGAATCTTGGCATTATTTTAAACTGGCAAAATTTTACATCAGTCTTACAAAAAATGTCATCTTCCATTTGCTAGTAATAGTCAACCAATTCCTTGAATTCCAAAATTTTCCTAATTCTTTCTCAAATTAGTACATGAATTTTCTGAATCCTTTTTACCAAATCTTGGAGGTAGTCAAACAGGAAAACAGAGTTTAAAAGAAAAAAAAAATCCCCAAATTGG
The DNA here is from genome assembly GCA_013397095.1 of Sterrhoptilus dennistouni. Classification (NCBI taxonomy): domain Eukaryota; kingdom Metazoa; phylum Chordata; class Aves; order Passeriformes; family Zosteropidae; genus Sterrhoptilus; species Sterrhoptilus dennistouni. The sequence goes on from VWZU01012982.1 coordinate 174,571, forward strand.
CAACATTATAATTGCAAATTCATCTCAAATTTCCCTAAGTCTGCTGTATGCCACTTCAGAAAGAAGTGGCACTATCTCTTCTGACTGTGAAGCTTCTTGGGGTAAATTCAGTTCAAGGAGAGTCTGCTGGGAAGATGTTCTCCATGATAGTGTAGCAAGGTATCTTTTTTCATAATGCAGATTTAACGTTGTTGTAGATCATTCTTATGGGCTCTCTCTTTTTATACGCAGCCCATGGAAAAGCAATATAAGGTTGGTTGTATAGCAATGGAAGGAAAGCAAATTAAGCAGGTTTGGTTACGGTAGCATCACTGAGCTAATCACTTGTAGCCTGAAGGACGACCCTTTGAACCTTGGGAATGTTGCGTATTCTACACACATGTTGCTTTTAATAGAAATACAGGTAGAGGGAATACAAAGAAAAATATTTAGTGTGGTTTCTAATCCAGAGACAGTCTAAGCTTCAACTGCTCAGATCAGCATAATCATCTCAGGAGGAAATAAACTTGGGCAATTAATTTGTGCTTTGGAAAAAAGCTACTCACAAAAGGTGCACCTGCCCTGCAGAGCAGAAGAATCCAAGTCAGTGCCCATGAGTTTGGGATGCCTTTGACCTGCAAGGTCAGGCACCAGTGGTGGCACAGCAGCCACTGCCAGCAGGTGACAGTGACATTGCCAGCCAGTGCCAGGCTGCTTCCTGACAAACATCAGAACATGAACGTGCTCATTTAAGGGCTGTGTTGAAATGCATAGTTCAAAGTAAATTGCAACTCTGTTCTCACAATTTTTATAGAAGAACTATTTCAGCATGTAGAGCTGTGTGAGCTATCAGACAATATATGTAAGAGTTGTACAAACAGTTTCAAGCAGACTCGGTGTTTGTACAAAATGAGTCTATCAGGTTGCAGCAATTTCTGACTTAGAATTCTGCATTCTCTAAAGTAACTGGATGAGAGTTTTCAGCCTCAGTCTGGGCCACAGAAGTGATTTTTAGGACAGCAAGAAAGCCAGTTGGTCAAATAACTTAGTTGCAGATAGGATTAAAATTAGATCTCCTAACAACTTAAATTGTGCTCACATCAAAACAGGACATTTGCCAGGACATTTGGCTCATGACAAAACAGGACATTTGCTATTAAAACATGCAGATTTGAAAACAACTATCCTACTCTAAACCTCCTGTCCATCTCCAGGTTGGGTGGGGAAAAGTGAATAAAACAAATTACAGAAACAAAACTAACAATAACAAAAGGAGATACAGTAAAAAGCCTGTGTTTTGTTAGATTCTATATCATAAGTATCAAAAGTAAATAGTAAATATTATCATCATGCTGTTCTAAGCTTACACTGTGATGCATTATAAAACTTGTAAAATACTTCTGTTACTTTCTTCACACCTACATTTAAAATATCTTTTTGATCTGGTTTACCTGACTTCTGAAAAAGAAAAGCTGTTCTTCAAGAACAGCCACAGACAAAGACACTTCAGTGGAAATCTGAATGGATTAAACACTCTGCTTTAGGGAGGTAGAGCAGCACCTCTATTTCAAACATGCACTTCAACCAGCAGGAAGGTCTGCATGCACGAGGGGTTCCATGCTACAAAGGGTTGTGCCTTGTTTAGAGAAATGCAAACAGTCTGTGCTCCCGAAAGCTCCCACATCCAATGCAGTATTGGCACAAAAGGAAAGATCAACTGCAAATCCGAACACGTTTTACCATGTTTATTGGAAGAACGGCCAAAGCAGCTAAGTCTGCTTTTCTTCTTGTCTTCCATTAAGTCAGCCAGTGTAAGCCCTGGGGAAGCACATGTAATCCCAGCAGTGACGCGGGAGGTGGCAGCAGTCGCAACGCAAAAAACAAAAACGTGTCCGTACACACAACACAGGTAAGGTTAGGCAAAACAAACTGAAATCACCAGCAGCACGACTGATCACAGCTAAACCCCTCACCTCTCACTGATCCTTGCATTTTGAGCTAAATTTGCAGTGTTTTGAAGGCAATGGATTTTTTTTCATTGACTTCAGGATAATCAGCTATTGGTTCATAATAAAGACTTCCAATATTCACTAAAAGCATGTTTACAATTCTAGTAGTTAAAAGGTATTCTGTTATTCAACAGCATTGAATACCTGCCCATTATTAGCAACATGTACAAATACATAGGATTCATAAATAAATTACTTAATGACTTCTCTGATTAGAAATTTTCAGATGCTGGAGAGGGGCATTGCAGGAACCTCAACTACAATTTTAAACTATTACATGAGAAACTATTCATCACTGACTTAACCATCTTTGAAATCTCTGCCTTTGCCTGCCACAGAGATCTTCTGTATTTTAAAGCCAGAACTCTTCTACATCATTGAAGAGCACCATGGTGATCTTCCATCAACATAAACCAGCAGTAATCTGGATCACCCAGAGGTTTAGATATTCAAAGCAGGGACATAGTTGCCTGGAAGCCTCAACATTATTTTTCTGACTATCTTGGGACGCAGCTCTATTTCATGCTTCCAAGATGGCTCAAGAAAAAATATCATCAATATATTTCAACTAAATTTATTTCCTAATAGTATCTGAAATGCAAGGAGGAAGAGCAACTCAGGAACTCTTTTATGGGCTGTTGTAGTTGATATTAAAAATTAAATACCAAGCCACATATTTAAAGACGTGCATAAATCCAGGAGTGCTTGGAGATTGCCTATCCACTGGAAATTTCCACACAAAAGCATGTATGTCTGCCTGAAATTAAATTCTTGGCATTTCTCATAAAGCTTTTTTAATTACTTTCCTTCTATTTTCACTCTGGAAGTCTTTTCTACAACCTTTAACTTAGCCTAAAATTATACCTAAGTTAACAGTTTAGACTTAAAAGTTCTTTCAAACTCAGTAGCTATGCAAAATAATTTTTTATCTGTATGACCTCAAGGCTGTTTAAGGAATGCCAGAGCAAATTGGGGGTTTTTTTGCCCCCTATTAACAAACATCTAATTTGAACAGAACAAAAAAGGGTTCCCTGGATTTCACCTGTTTTCAGTGGATTTCAGTCCACTGGCACCACAGCTGACAACTCAGTCATCCAACACTCTATGCATCACCTACAATTCTACACAGCAGTCTTGTACAAAGTGCATTTACTCCATAAAGCGTGCCATCTTTTACATCTCAGGCTTAGGATTTTATAACACTACTCAATCCCACAGGCCATGTACTCCTTCCACATATTAGTAGCAATAACTAAGTATAGAGAACTCTGGCTTTTTTGCTCTGTTTTAGATAAAAATTCTATTTGTGCAACACATTTTCCAATAGAAATAATTTATTCCTTTCCAGTGATGCTGGAATCTACACCAACCCACAGGTTGCCTTCCAGCCTCTCATAAAATCGGCATCCTTCCAGCCAGTTCCACACTCCCATATTCTGCTTTTATTGTGAACTAAAGGACTAATAAAATTCTGAAACTCAAAGAACTTGAAAAGCTACTACTATCTCTGCAATACAGAGATAAGTTCCAAAACAGATACCTCAATATCAAACCATGCAATTTTTGTCACTTACTGCACCTGAAAAGTACTGTGACTTAAAAGAACAGTTCACAATAAATTATCAACGCTAGGGAAAAAGCAATGGTAATAATGTATCATTTCAACACAGAAAATACCATTCAGAGTTGTCTTTGACAAACCATTTACTCTTATAAATACTCTATGGTATCTAAACGACCACATACCGTAACTTTCCAGAGTATAACATTAATAACAAGGTGCTATGTAGCATTAGAATATACACTGAAATTTGGACTTCAGCTTTAGACTTAGTGTTAAATCAGTAACCATATCCTGAATCTGTGTTCTCATTTATGTACTGCTCTGAAACTTCTCAAGAAAATTTTAACTACTACTCTGCAAACATGACAAAAAGGCTAAAATAACCCCTGCTAAATTATGACATTAAAATACTGCTGTTGCTAGAACTTTCAGATATATGGAAATCAATTATAACTTTAACAGGTTTTATAGTATCATGAAATTAACTTGCTCTTACACCTCAGAACTCAGATTAGAAGCACAAGAGGGTTACTACAGGATAAATTACCTGTTTGTAATAGCCTACAGTCAAATAAATACACCATAAATTGTATTTCTTAGTGTCAAGGGAAATCCCACAAGATTTCATTTATTACACAGCCAGTTAAGACAAGCAATAAAAAGTATTTCTTTATATTGTATTCTGAATATCCAAAAGAAAGACTCAGAATGTCATTTCCCTGTTTCAACAACAACAGCAAAAAATCCTCAGTATTAGCACAAGGTTATTTCTTGACCGTAGCTTTGGCTGTATTTTTAAGCTCTTTATATCATTATTATTTCCCTTGCATACACCCACAGGAAAACACATTCTAACGATTTACAATGACACTTAGTGGCACGTGGCTTCTCTGCACTAACTCTTTCCAGAACACAAACAAAGCAAAGTTTATAAGTCTCAGCAGTGACTGAATGCAGACAGTGATTTATACGTGGACACCCCAAGCAGAATTTTGTTGTAAGATTTCAAATTACCTTCCATGACTCAGCATCTCCATATTAACCAACAATTGCTCTGCTAACAAACACTCCTGCAAGCTGGGAAAGAGAAAGCCCTGGGCAAGCTGTGAACCCTGTAGAGCAACACCCCCAGGAGGAGTCAAACTGTGCCATGGAAAGAGAGAGGAAAGAATACGTACTGTTCCTCTTGCCTTCTTCATCAGCCTCTTCATCATTCTCGGGGTCAATGTCTTCTGCCTGGGTAATCCAGTCTAAATATCCCTTCAGATCTTCTTCAAGCTGTTGTTTTTCACGTAGCTTCTGAAAGTCCCCTCGGGCCTTGGCTTTTTCTCTTTCTTTGGAAAATTCTCTATCAAATGCAGATAAAGCAGAAAAAAACCACTGTTTGATAAACTTGCCAGCATTTTGATCAAAGCCTTGATGCTGCAGATTAACACAGTGACACAGAAAATACACCAAAGATTTGAGCATTGCTTTGAAAACAAGGTAGAGGTGCAAAGAAGTCATGGCAAATCCCTACAACATCACATCTCAACTTTCAGAGCTTTTACGATTTAATCAAAAACTAAGCAGTATTTTTGATACTTCCCATAAGGGAACAGTCTGTTCTCTAATTACTGCTCCTCTATACAGATTTTTAAATTGCTTTTATCTACAAATAGAACCTAACTTGCAATAATGAAGCAATTTCACATTTAAGTATTAAGTTTCAATGAAAAGGAAATTCTGGTAGCCAGTTCTAAAATACTTCCTCTCCCAGCCACAGTTCATTGGCCATGTCCAAACCCACAGTATTCCAGAACTCCGCTACTGGACTCTCCCTTAACTATATCACACACTGACTCCTATGCTGTTGGAAATTTGCTCTCTGCAACAGAACCTAGAAGTCCTGTTCTCACAGACCAGAAACAGAAACTTAATTCTCTATCTCACTGCCCCATTCTCAAGACAATGTATTGGACTATCTATCCAGTTTAGTTCATTATTAGAATCAATCCATGAATTATCATGGAATGATAATAAAAATAATGAAATCATGCTCTTTGATGAGGAGATTGGATAAAATGGCCTCCTAAGGTATTTTTCAATCTGAACTACCCCATAAATCTAAGATTCCCTGAATCTCCCTGAATGACTCAGGACAACTAACAAGTATATTCTCCCCCCATGACACCTCACATGCCAACATTATTACAACTTCTGATTTGATCCACAGCTCCAAATGAGTGTACTCCCTTTGCTTCAAGGATGAACACATTCCAGTTTACCTGAGTATCAATATTTAGCGTTAGGGGCAGGCAAGGCTCTTTAGGACTGTACATACAATTCAGTATTTAAAGTTAAGCTTGTTCTGACCAACATGTTAATCACTGAAGGGTTTGGGCTGGGAGGGACCTCAAAGCTCATCCCATTCCACGTTCCTGCTGTGGGCAGGGACACCTTCCACTAGCCCAGGTTGCTCCAAGCCCTATTCAACCTGGCCTTGGACATTCCAGGGATGGGGCAGCCACAGCTTTTCTGGGCAATCTGTGCCAGGGCCTCACCATCCTCCCAGGGAAGAATTTCTTCCTAATATTAATCTAAACTCACTTCATTCAGATTTAAGCTTTTTACCCCTTGTCCTATTGCTACTCACATTAATCTTACAATAGGGATTAAGTTAAAAAGGGCTAGAGAAATTTCATTTACTATGAATTTGCAACTCCTTTATTTATTGGAAAATTTCACTAGAAAATACTCCCTAATTAATACACTGTAAAGGGGAAATTTATTGAACTACTCAACAATATCCTTTTTCAAGTGGAAAATATTATTAAATTAACATAAGACAGAAAAATATTTTAAGAAGGCTAAACAGCTAGCAATAAAAATGTTGCCCTAAGAAAACAGAGCAGAATAACAGAAAGTCTCAGTTTTTCAATATAATATTTCTGTTTGGTGATATACACTATTTATTTAGAATTGCAAAGACATAATCTCTCCAAGGGGTGTCTTATTTATTTTTATTAGCTTTTTTAGTCTTTAAACATGTCAGAGCAAAATGTAGTGTTGAGAGGACATCAGTAAATTTAAGTGTTAAGCTGTTTACATACACCTACAGAGGTGCTGGAGGTTTTTTTAATGTGATGTTGCAGAGATTACACAGCTTTCTGCTGTAAATGCTAAGAGGCAGGTACAACATCTTTTGCAGCTGAGAACTTAATTCAATAGTATTTCAGCGTGGCACAGGGGGATCATCCTGTTCCATCTGAACAGTTCCATGGCACTGTAATGAAGCTGAAGAATGACAGTGCTTGTTTTGCATTTGCTATCCTTCACCTCCCATCCAAGGACGAGATTCTGCAAGAGGCCATCTCCTCACAAAAAAGCCAGTGAAACAGAGAGCTCTAAAGATCTCTCTGAAAGATAATCACTAAAAAAAAAACCCAGAGTAATTTCACAAGTCAATACGAAACTGTTTGGGTTAAGGAATGCCGGGTTTAAGCTTCTCCCAGAGGATTAGAGACTGCCCTTTACACCTGATTGAGGCAAGGCACTCGTGACTCCCTTCCCACTGGCAGCATCTTTGCAGAAAGAGCTATCATGGCAGGGTAGGAAATGAAAAGTAACAAGCCTTGCTGGCTTTTACTAAGTATTCATGTCTTTTTCATTTGAAGTCCTTCAGGTATTTCTCATTAATTCAAAGGAGATGTGATGCATGAGGGTGAAGTAAAACAAAAGTTGCTGGTACTAAATAGAGTGAAGGAAATAATTTTTTAATTAATCAGCTGGCAAGGCTGATACATTGAACAGCACTTCACCCATGGCTGAACCACTCTCTAACTCTGACTTCAAATTAAAACAGCTGCATGCAGAGAATTAAACCAAGTTTTTTATATACACAGCTGATTCTGACCTTTCCCTTTAATACTGCACAGAAGTCAGATGCTGCCTTGCTACAGGCTGCTGCAAGTTATCAGTAGAGGGAGATACAAGGATGCTTATTTCCACAATATTTCAAAATTTTAATTTTATTTTTAAAACTTGACTGTTTGTAAGGAACTATAAAACATGAGAAGACAATTTTCTTCAGGGGAGGGAAGAATCTGGCTCTATGGTATTTTTTTCTATCACATCCACAATGAAGGAACATCCCTCAGAGACATATCTACATACTCCTTGTAGTGAAATGCCATGAATAAGAAATGAGAATTTAATAGAATTGGAAAGTAATGAGTTTCCTGTTGGCAAAACAAAAGCATCTCTTTTTTTGGCCAAGTAATTTGAAGAAGATGATGGGGATGAGAACAAGGAGAGACATTGGCTCTTTAAAGCTTCTCACAAAGACATCTGGACAAAAAAATACTTGAGCATTTAGATAAAGATACACAGACATTGGCTGATCTCCTGTAAGGAGGACTAAAACGGCTGCCTGTGCAGCATTTCATGGCTGTGGAGTGGGAAGGGTGGGTCCAAGGCAGAAAAGAAAAGCTTTTGGCTCTGTAGGCAACATGGGCTGACAAGGTCAGACTGGTGGCCTGAACTGGCCTTCTTGTCACCAACGCAGCACTCAGGCCAGCAGCCTCTGAAGCTGACAGGCTCAAGAAACTGCACATTAATTGCAGTAAGTGGACTTCAGCTCTGTAAATATTTGGTTTCACAAATGCCTGTGCTAAGAGCTAACTTTTAAACACTTGTTTCATTCTGGTTTGATAAAATGACCTTGATATTCGAAAATATTTGGGCAGGGGGTGCTGCATCTGCAGCACAATAGAGATATCACCGGCAAAATAAAGCAGGAGACTAATTAGATGGAGACTAATTGACATAATCGCATTTACTTTTAGTGATAACTAGCCCACTATATAAAATTCAGGGTTTATTTCTGTTGCCCAAACATTCCTTGTCTCCTAGCAGAAAGATGATCTCATTTCTCTGCTCAGGCACAACACCATCATCATCAATGGCTGTTGAGGCAGAAGCATATAAAATGCAGGGCTTGAATTCACGCTTCAGTAGTCTGGGGTAATCATGACAGATTTTTCTTTCTTCAGCAGAGTGAAATAACCCCTGCTGGTATGCATCAGTTGGGAATGGCTTGATGCAACAAGGTGGAAGTGGCAGCAAGAAATGCCTGCTGGGACTCAATTACATCTCCCTAGTTCTCACACCATAAATTACAGGCAGAGTCATAGTAACCAGAAGTCCTAAGGCAATTCGTTGAAATGCTTTTGGTATAGTCTCCCTTCTCTCTGTATATTCCCAGATATAATAACTAGAGACACCTATACCAGCCTCCTACCAGCTGAAAGCTTTCCCATGTTAAAGGCCAGGGACATTTCATCAGGGGGGCTGCGCAGCACTATGAGTGTTGCTGAAACTCCTGGGCATTGATGATATGAAACAAACTAGTGCTTTTGATATCTAAGCATAAACCAGGACATGAATCCTTCATTAGCTGTATTCCTGCCCTTTTGTATCACTGAAAATGCAGTGGGAGGGAGAGTGAACCTCCTGCAGCACAGAGCTCACTGCACGCAAGGTCTGGTATGTGGAAAGTGTTAAGCTAATTCTACATGCAGAACTGCCACCCAGACATCCTAGACTCTCTTATTCACAGAGAACAGTCACATAATAACAAAAATGTACTCCCAGGAGTACAGTGTTGGCCACCAAACTTGCAGGAGAGGCTTCACACAGTGGTAACCGTACCAACCAACAAATTAGCAGAATCAAGTCAGAGAACTAAAACTATTTCAAGTGTACAGCTAAGCACAGACAGCAGCTCACAGCTGGGTGATAAGTGTAACAGATGTGGAGAGACATAAAAATGTTAAGTAACATCACATCTTTAATTATAGGAGATTTGTATACATCATTGTCACCCCTTCTTTTAGGGGAAAAAAAATTCACAGGCTGAACAGTAGAATTATTACTGTAGGACAAAACCAACAAATCCTAGCAGGAATTTTCCTTGAGCAAGGAGCACTGGGCTTTTGATAGGGAAATGCAAACTGGTACTACCTACCCATGGCTATCTCTATGCAGTTTGTTAGCAATTGACAAAATGTGCATTCAACAGCTCCAGCAGCAGTTCTGTGGATCAAGGGCCTGTATACAGCCAGAGTGCCCATGAATGCTATGGGGTCATCAGTAGGAACAGACAGGGAATCATTTGATAGAGCAACAAAACTGAGACCTGATGCTTCAGACCATTAATTAGATCTGCATATTAAAATGTGCCCCTTCTCTCCTGGGTAAAGACCCATTTGGCTCAGGACACCCTGGACTTCTTGGAGGAAGAAGGGGCCGTTCTGAGCACAGGACCGAATGTTGCCATCCCCCAACATCAGGACAGAGGTGCCCTCTCAGTGGAGTTTCTCAAACTGCCATGGTTTGTTCCCTGCCCGGGGCTTACCAGCAAGCACCCCACAGGACTAATCCCTAAAGCATCTTGGTGTGGTGAGTTCAAACAGGACTGAAATAAAATCAGTTCCCTCCAAGATCTTATTCAAGAGTACAGAACTGTCCACATTGACTTTAGTGGTTTCTGTCTAAGGCAATCAGTTATTTACTGCTGTACACAGCTGAAAGTATTTGCTGATCCATTATTGTTAGTATGTTCAATTGATTGATCAAATATAACATTTCCTTGTTTTTCATTTATGTGAATTTTACTTTCACCAGGACACAGGAATAAATGAGCCTGCTCCAGTTTATAACCTCCTGAGATCTACAGCTGGAGCTCTCCTCCTTGTTTTCAATGTATATTCAGTTTATCTAGGGGAAGGAGTTAAGATTTTCAGCAATAATTTTTCTTTTATATTTTTCACTAGGCCTTCCTGCGGCTGTGAAAAGGAACACTGTCAAAATCAGTCCATTTTCCTTTTGCTGAAGGCTATGGATGACAGTTTACTGCTGTTTTCTATTAGGTGCATCATTATTCAAATATCTTTTTCCATTATTTTTTCCATATATACTGCAGACAACAGTTCTTAGGTGTATAAGCTTATCTGCACCAACATATTTTACGTGCCATTAATTGACAGATATTGCTGGGAGATTGGGGTGGATGAGCACACATCCCCTTAGCTTTTAGAATCACTACATACATACATTGCAAATATTACTGGGGGAAAAAAACTGAGAAAATTAACATTCACTTAATTAGCTGCAACATCACATGTAGGGGGACATAAGGACATGTCAAAGCTCATGTTTTGGTGTCCTTTTGCAAGGCAATAAATTCAACTTATAGATTTATTAATGTGTGCTTGAAAGGTTTTATTTGTTCCCATGGCTACCCAAAGAAATACTAATGCCTTGAGCAGAAACTGCCATCAGCAGAACCCAACTCCTAACGGTAAGGACTATCTTCATGAATAGATTATCATGTATCAATAAAAGCCATGCCTCTTGATAAATAAGTTTTGAAGTTTTATAATTTATTTCCTCTTTTCATAGCAAACTAGTTTAACACATGCTAAATTACTGACACGCCTCTTTTAACTTTTTTTTTTTTTTAACCTTTTACACTTTCAGGATGGATGGAATATCTCCATCCTGATCTTTACTTGTTAACTTTCTAATAACTTTAACTTTGTAATTTTTAGCTTTCAATTTCAGCTCAGTCTTTTGCACCAATAGCCACAATATGCTCTGGTCTTTTACACTGGAATGTGTAAATGGATGAGGCCTTTCCTGAGCTCTCAGTTTCTGCACCTAGAACTTCAAGCCTTCAGAAAATCAGCTTTTAGAGTAATGTGAATACTTTTAGTGTCTAATGCAGAGTAAAGTGAGGTTTTTTAGAGCTTTTTTGAAAAAACTGAATTAACTCAAGCCTATGAATTCTCTCCATCCTTGTTATTCAAGGGAATTACTTAGGAAATAATCTCCACAGTCAGCTTCCATGCAGAAATTACAATATTTACCACATGCAGATTCCATACACACGTTGTTTCTATTCATTTACACTACTGATATTAAAAATATGAACTGGATTTTTGAGAATGTCACCTTCTGCAGGCAAGGCTGACACGGATCACCAGGAATACTCACCTTCAGAAAGAGCTAGATGTAAAACAAAAGATCTGCCAAATCATCATTCTCATCCATTTTACAGTATCCAAATACATCAAACATGCAGTGCACAAGAGGCATTACAGAAATACAAAGGGGCAGATGGTCACAGAATAACAAAGGAGTGCAAAGAGAATAACTGAGTATTTTAAAACAGCAAACAGATGAAAACAGCAAACAGATTTAAATGTGCACGGCATAACCTGATATAAAGGAAGTAACAGTTTCATACAGAAAAGGTATTAGGCATTCAGATTCCACTTTCAAAATCTGTATGCAAAGCCATGCTTTTCAAGTAAGTTGGCCTAATTTTTGCATTCTTGGTATTTAATTGGTTTAGTAAAATTTAACTTTATCTGTAGATTTATCATAAACCAAGTTTTCGTGTTATGGTTTGAAGAGTATAAAATACAAAAGCTTGTAACTTTTAAATAAAAACAAATAAAAATATGTGGTACATATTCAGTGCTTGGCTCAGAATGAAAAATATCTTTCTACTAAGAAACACAAAAACATCCATTGGATTTTACTACTACATCACATTTATCCATAAAATTTAAACTAGGCTAGTAGCTCTAAACAGAAAATATGGGGAAAATTATTTATATACAACTGTTATATACTGATCAAAATAAATCAGAGTAACAGTACTCCACACTGGTCCTTGTTTGTCAGAGCTTCAAACAAGTACACCAGGACATTCTCTTCACTTTTGTACCAAACATCAGTTTGCTATGATGGGTATCTTTTAGGAGTGTCTCCTTTGACTTTCTCCCTGCACTTTCAATGTCAGTCCTTGGTGATACTTATACATCACATGTCTCAGCTCTCCAGTGTCATTGTCTTCAGAAAGAAAACAAAAAATGGGAGTTTTAGGCAGGCCCTTTCATGTATTTAGGACAATTCATCAAGCACCCGAGCGTTCACTTGACCCTGGCTGACAGTATGGCAGAAAAATAAATTTAGCAATTAATGGCTTGATGACTATAAGGAGAGTTCACATCCCACTTTTCACTGCCATTTCTGTGCACTGAAAATCCAAGGGAAGCTGGCAAGGGTTGGGAGGAGCAATGGAGCTCTTTGGATCCCACAAGACCTAGAAATCAGTGGTCATTTCTTGCCCGGAGAAAGGAACTCAAGGACAAGGGGACACGTCTTCCCTGTATTGAAATGGCTAAAAAACTACTCCATATTCCAAAAAATATATGTATCATAATGTTGAAAACTTCACTGAGTATTTTAAACTTATTAAATCAAATGTTAAGCTGATTCATATGAGTATCTCTAAATTTCCACAGCTTCAGGAAAAGAAATTAACACATGCAATAAAACACCAAATTCAACGTCACTTTCCCTGTAATTTCTTTTTTTTAACTGAAAAATCTAAAACCAAGAACAATTTGAGTCATGGGAGGAAAAATAAGAATATTCATTATCTGTTACCAGACACCTTCACAGGACAGGAAGAAAACTAGCCCATGTTTGTGATGTTCTAAAGGGCCAGAGAAGGAACCGTGAGAGCCTAATCCTGTAAGGACTTCAGTGGAAAATCCAGTCACACAGAAATGTTAGGTAACAGCATCAACAGAAGAAATAAATTACACTGTAACTACCCTCATTTATCTGTCCTTCTCCTTCTTATTTCATTTTACAGAGTGCCTGAAAGCCAGCCCCTTAGCTTTGCAACAATTTACACATTTGTCCTTGGATAAAACAAAGCTGATATGAATGTATAAATCCTGGAAGGATGAGATTTAATCTGAAAACCAGCAGTGTTGTTTCAGCACTACCATTTTTCTTTTAAACATCTGCTTTATAAAGCCAGTCTGACAGCCAGGTAAAACTATGCTTTCCCTGGTTTCCTGTGTGCAACAGTAATCTATCATAGATAAATGAGTAAATATTTTAAAAGCACATTGTAAAACCACTCATTGGATAAAAGGGCTCTTGTAATGAAGTTACATCAACACCTGGAAATCTTGTTCGCTTATCTGATTTCCAGGGATATAATAAAGCCTTATCATTTCTTTCAGATACAATGGATACAATATGGCAAAACCATGCATATGGGATGCACACACCATCAACTGCACTGTCAGGCTGTTTTCTATACAAGGGAAATTTTTCTGCTGGTTAACAAAGAGGGCAGAACTCTCCTGAGATTGCCAGAACAATATTGTTTGCTGTATAACTAAAGCCTAATGCATACAACCATAACAATTTTCTTTTCAGCATTCAAATGGTAACTGGATCTTTTATATACTTATCAAAAAATACCTTTACCATAAATTGGAGTTGCCCAAGCTCAAGTGCATTAGAAATCAGGAAACGGCAAAGGAAATAGGGTTGTAACTTCGTGCAAGGGGACTTTGTAAAAAGAAAATTTGGAAAACTACAGCTAGAACTGACATGGCTTTAGTTCTTGGCTGGAGCCTGGGCAAACCAACAAAAATCTGTGACGTCCCACTGACAGCTATATTAAATTGGTATTTTATTACTGATAAATTTATCAGTTCCTGGTGCAGGTTGTCACAGCAGTTCACAGCTCTACAACCCAGGAACTACTGAACATTGTGTTGGGGTAGTGCAGCCACACTCTCTGTAAGGCAGGTCTTGAAACACTTACTAAAAATATTTTGCCATATTTTGAGCAAAATATGCGACTGGTAAACATAAACAACACTCTAATTGCACTATGACTATTTGAAGAAAAGCAAAAGCTTTTCTTTCAGAAAAAGAGACTTGTATATAACAACAGGGAAGAATATTTGTACAGGTGCACCACCCATCTCTGCGCACAAAATCTTTTTTCCTGCAGGAATATTACAGAATAAGGAGATTAGTGCCTCCCTGAATGAATTTTTTTGCAAGCATGGTGAACGTGATGTCAAGACAGATACAGACACTCAAATCACACAGTTCAGTCCAAAAAGCAAACACTGGTAGGACGACATAAGAATCTCAAGTGCATGCAAAAAAGCCATTGCTGAGAAGCTGGAGTAAATGCAGAGGCCATCTTACAAGTAGCAGTAGCATACACAATGTTAACTCAAGGGCTTACCCACTAAGTACACCAAGAACCAGGTTAAGTACGAAAAATGAGCCAAGGATGATAAGACTAACAAAATAGATCCATGGCCACTCACATCCTATTGCATCATTTACCTGTAAAACGCAAGGAAATAAGTTATGATTCAGTCATTCATTAAACAGCAGAGTCCTTTTTGCAGCTGCCAGATCACATAGGTTGGACACAAAGTTTATGGCTTATCCAGATCTTTAGAAAGTGATCAAATATTTGTTTAAATTTACTTACCCAAATGTTGTTGTAGATGTGAGGCTTTAGACAATTAATTGAAATAACATCTAAATGAGTGCATGAGAATTGTTATTCTTATTTTATACCTTTGCCAAAAGCACATGCAGAGTCTTTACTGATAGGTCTAAACTCCGATTTTGGTGTTTGTATGTTATTTATATGTGAGCTACAAGAAAAGTTTTTGTGTTCTAATTAGAGGAGGAAGCAATAGAGGTTTATTAAAAGATGTCATCCCAACTGAAGGCTCACCTGTATGAGATAACCTGTGTGTTCATGGCAACTGAATTCAGAACTCTGCCTTCATGATGAAAAAGGTGTATGCTTACCCGCTCAATACACCAAGAACAAGATTTAGTACGAAAAATGACCCAAAGATGACGAGACTGACAAAATACACCCATGGCAATTCAAATCCCATTGCATCATTCATCTGCAAGAAATAAGATGATCTTATAGAGTAGATCACTGTATTAACAGCAATGAAGAGTCAGAGAAAGGAGAATTTGATCATTCAGGTTAGATAACATTCTATGCATTCCTTCAGAAATCAAAGAAGAACAATGAGAGCAAGAAGGCACTGGCCACATTCATTTTGCATTTCCAACACAAACCCTAGAACAAAATGCTGAGTGAACCTAGCATTTGGATCAGAAATATTATCAGACATAAATGGAGCACTGCAACAGTTCTGTTCTTTAGTGCTGAGAACATGAACTAAATTTCAGATCTCGAATTAAGACGATGATCACAAAGTATATTGAAATATTAAGATTTTTAGTTCATGTATATTCTATCTACATGAATGATCATTTGGGACAATAAACAGCAATGCATATCTCAACTGTACAAACAGTGTTACTTTCTGTAACACAGAATTCCTACAGTTTTTCCTGAAATAAAGCAGTCAAATGCAGTCATTTTAAATTAATTCAAAAGAAAAAAATGAGAATGAAACTGTGTAAAAAAGCATGAGCGCAATTTTAGGAAAATGAAAATTTGAAAAATAATTTTAGAAATACAATGGAAACATGGAAACATTCCAGGAAAACTTCTGCACATAAGTTATATCCAGACCGAGGTTGAACGAAATCCCATGGAGATCTAAAAAGGCCTTCAGAAAAACAGATCTTTTAAAACAAGGAAATTTGGGGTTGTGTGTAGGATTCAGGTGCAAAAAGACATTCTGATAAGTCACAAAAATTCTGACGTAAAGCTTCTTGGAAATGGCTCTCCTTGAAGAGGAATAATTCCGGATTTTGCATTGGATTCTTCTTAAGATGTTTTATAGTCATGAAAATTCAGCAGACAATAAAATTCATATGATACTGTTGAACAATCTAATTGCAAATCTGTCTTCTCTTCTGTGAATGTTTGTTATATCTGAAATTTGTGATTAGGCTTTGAGCTCTATTGACAGTCAAGTTTGACACCTCTCCTTAACATGTCTCCTGGAATAAACCTATTAAACATGTGAATAAACATTTTTCAAAATTATTTCTTCTATTTTTTCCCCTGTCTTTAAATACCATAATCTCAGTTTCTGCAAGGGGATCCTATGGATGGTTAGATAGAAGCATTAAGTCTTTGCACGTTAAGGCCCAAAGGCATTTCTCCTCCATGATGGTCTGTGATAGCACCAGTTTATACTTACTAAAGTAAAAAAAACCCTAAGTAACCAAACCAGATGAGTTTACACAGCTTCTTCATGCACCTTTTAAAAGAATCTATGTATCATCTTTTAAAATACTTTTTAATTGAATTAAGGTACTGAAAAACAACTTAAAATTACACTTGCTATGAAAAAAGAAAGAAAACTTGAAAATATATATTTGATTTGGATTTTTTTCCTCTCCCAATAAAACTGCATTTTGGAGAAGTTAAAATAAAAAAGAGTTATAGCCATTCAGCAAGATTGGCATAATGACCTTCAATGTCAAGAGATCCCAAGATTGCATTGTTCAGTTCTGCAATATTCATATAGGAAAGTCTTGCACAATGCTGCCATTATACCTACTTAGTCTCCTGGGCAGAGCTTTCTGCAACCCTTGGCACATCAGTGGCTTCTGCTAAGGACAGTGGCTGTTTTACCACCCATACCCAGTCTGTCAAAGTCAGTCCCCTGCATTTGAGAAGTTTTAGTAATGAAGCTCCAAAGTTAGTAAGTAGAAAATCTCATTTCCCAGACTGAATTTCTGCCTCATCCCAGTGGATGCTGCCCTTTGCATCTTCTTTCAAATACAGGCATCTGGCCTTATGTTTTGAGAATAATATTTATTCAATGTCTTTTTTAAAAGTATACTCATCATTATTTTATTACTTTAGAAATTAGTTTGCTTCATTGACCTGACTCATACTGTACAGGCCAAGTGTTTTTCTAGCAATAACTGATCAGAGCAAACATTTTAAATAAATTTCAAATACATCTGAATGCATTTTGCATCTAACAAGTATATAATTAGCAGACAGTTGTTTCCAAGTCACCAGAGTTCAGAGTGAAGACATAAATTCATTTGGTATTGGTGCCAACATGTTTCTGCTATGTATCATTTTGAAAAACCCAAGAGATTAGTATATGCAATTTTACTTTGAGCACAGCTCAAAAAACAGAGCTCTGGCAGTTGCTGCAATACAACTCCATGCTCTGCTTTTGCTCATAAAGAGAACATTTTCAGGCAGCCAGGCACTCTGCTAACTTAGTTACCCAGGAGCAAAGCTGAAATTCTCATGCTCTGTCACAAAGGCTCTGTTCGTATGAGCAGCTGTGATTTGCATTCACTTTTTAACGTGCAACACATTAAAAAATTCTTTCTTGTTTATGCAGCTGGACTTTAAGACCAATATTTTAGGCTAATCTATCTAGGACTAATGCTTTGTGAAGCAAAAATTGGCAACTGCAGCTAACCTATACTAGAAGAAATGCTTCACTTGGGCAAATGCTGAATTATTTGAAAAACATTCCATAACTCAGGAACACCTGAACCTAGAAGAAGACCTTGGAATTAATCTAAGATTGAATTCCTAAAAACTACTCAACAACTTTACCATTTAATTCTAGGTACAATTAAACTCTAATCAAGTAATGCTTTGTAATTTCTATTCATGAAATTATAATTCAGATGGCATTAATACCAGAGATCAAAGTACAAAAATAAGTCCTTTCCTTTTGGAAAACTTTGCTGCTCATTTCATGCATGTCAAATGGCATTTTCCATAACTTCTAATTAAAGAAAGATTAAAGGAATTGATTTGCCTTCTGATTAAAAACAGAGACGGAGCTTGATTAATATATGAGAACAGAAAAATCTCCATCCTCAAAATGAAGATATATTCATTTGAAGGGATTAATGCTGACTTTTCACCCAAAGTGCAGAGAAAGGAGTTAAAGTCACAAATTCCAGATGGGCTAAAGCAACACCAGGAACTCAAGATCTCACATTTGAAATCTTCAGCAAATTATCTGCAAGAGTCTCCTGCCCAATGGCTCAGGGATGCACTGTGCCAAAGGAGGTGTCATATTTAATGGCTCCGATGGACTTGTTCTGTCTTTTTGAGACCATGAGGCTTTTAGCCTTCAAAACACCAATGGCAAGGACACCACCAAGAACCATCCTTCTTGACCTCTGTCTTTTTAAAGATCTAGTCTTACTTTTTGGATGTCATTTCTCCACAGTTTGTCCATCACACCAACCAGAGGGCAGATGACATCATGGACAATATAAAGGACAAAGGTTTCTTCAAATCCCTTTATTCTGTTTCATCCTAACAGTAGATGTGCACTGTACATTATTTATTTGGCTCTTTATGTTTACATGCATATGTTGGTGATTCTGCAGTCTTGAAGAATTATCTTGAGCTGATTGGACAAACTTGATACAGTCTGAAACTGCCTCAAGTGGCATTTGGATGAATTATCTTGTGAGCTGTGCTGCAGTTGGAGTCAACTATCATTACAACACAACATGAATTATCAGAGACCAAGACTGAAGGGAAATGGGGAAAAAGTCAAGTCCACTGCAGATGTAACCCTTAGTATTACACAGCAGCAGATGGCAAATTTCAACCTAAAACATCAATTATTAACATCAATAAAATCTCATTTATCTCTATCTGTGGTAACTGTGAGTAAAATTCTCATATGCAATTGCATGCAAATCAAGGTCTTAACTTTTCTGTACACCTGGTATTCTTTTATTGAAAATTGTTGCAAACTCAATTTGCAATCAATATAAGCACTACCTGAGGTTAATGATAAAAGAAAACCTCTAATTCTGTATTTGTACCATTATAGATACAATGTGCTAATGCATTAACATATTTTGATTTTCCACTGTGTTTTTTCAAACCCTCTTAAATTTGTTGAATTTCTTAAGCTTCCTTAGGTTTTAATTTTACCTTCCTCTTCTCATAACATGCCAACAGACACAACTTTTGGTGGGTTTACTTAGTGCTACCTGTAATCTGTCCCATCATCTTAAAAATTGTTCAGACTGACAAATTCAGCCTCTTGACAGGTGTAAAAATTCTGCAGACATCAGTATTTTGTGATGTAGGACTATCCCTGCATTCTTGGAAGCACGGAAGGGAGGTTCTCAAAACTCCAGATCAGGTTACTTATTCTACTAAGTGAAGAGCACACCAGAGAGCTTTTCAAAACTGTCTGGCTTCAAAGGTTTTGTCCTGAGATATTCTTGGCTGAATTGGAGTTAGCTTAAAGCTAACGTAAAACAGGCTGTGCTTGAAGTACAGCACCATCCAGGTTGATTTATAAAAGCATGGAATTTTATATTCAGTGTTCTGGAGTCAAAGCACAGATTTCCCTGACACTGTCCTGGTTGGACAGACTCAGCTTTGTTCTGCTTCTAACACAGAATACAGAGATGCACTGATGGGTTGTGCACTGAGATCACCCTTTGTTAAGAATTTCCACCCAGCAACCTGGAAAAAAAGAGAGTTCCGTAGCTCAGGCATCAAGGTAGTCCTAAACAGAAAGAGATTCCACCGAGAAGTGTAAAATTGTCACAGGATCTAGAGAGTCTCATAATTGCTTAATTACCTCTTAAATTTGGCCTCTGCCTTCTGTATGTAAACTACTGTGCAATTGCATACAGGATCCTGTCAAGTTAAACCTCAACCTGGAAGACGCTGCTTCAGCTTAATGAATTTGCATTGATCAAGGTGAACAGACCTCATTTTCTTCCTTCTGTTAGTTTTATCCATTCTTAGCAATGAATTTTGGTATTCCCATAAAGTGTTTACTCTTCAAAACATGATTGTTTATAGATTTTTACTATGATTGTTTAGAAATGAGTTTAGATGCAGGTCTTTCTTTTTCATTCAGACACTGTATTGTCTCTAATAGTATTTTAGCTAATTCCTGTTAGTGGCATTCCATTAATCAGCTTACTGTCTTTAACTAGGAGGAGGGGCTGGGCAGAAATCAATTAATTGTTCCAAAGAAAGCTAAGATGTCAAATGTGACTGTTAAGAAGTTGTTTTATCTTTTTCAGATAATTATGCATCCCTGTTTAATCTACAGAGCAGATAGACGGAACTATAACAAAATGAAGAGTGCTACCTCTACAAAACAGTAACCCAGAGAAGGTTTGCTGTTGAGCACTACCAGGTTTAACAAAATCTATTTGTTAAACCTATTCCAGATATAACAAAATGCAAGTGTTTGACTCTTCTCATGAATAGCAGCATGTTAATTTCAGATTAACGAGCTGATAGTGTTTGTACCTATTTATCTGTATTGCACAAACTAATTTCACAAAAATTTATAAAACCTATGCATAGATTTGGCTTGTTAAATCTAAGGGCTAAAAAAACCTACTAAAATTAATGTGATCAACAATGTGCTTATTTTTTAAATAGTTAGCTATCATGTATGAAAGTGAAAAGTTATAATTTCCATACAGGTGTTCTGTACTAAACACCTTCTTTCTTTTGGATTCTGCTCTTCCACCTATATATGTACCACACATTATACAAAAATTGGATGTGCTTAATATTTCCCACATACAGGACACAAAAAACAGAAGTACAATGCATTTACTATTCAGGTAGATGCTGTACAATTGTTGCCTTAGCTTATGTAGCACCAACAAGCAAAGCCTCAGTACTCAGGAAGATCTAAACTTATTTACTAAATTGTCCTGGGACAGACTGGGAACTATTATTATTATTAAATAATTGTTGGCTTCTTGTGGCAAAGATTTTGGAAGAAACTGTAGCTGATGGACTAGTGGTGTTCTTAGCACTATCCAAAGTTCAGCCTCTATTTCCAATCCAGTTTCAACCCAGTTTTATTTAAAATTTCTGGGGAGAAATAATAGGTTCTTCTTAGTATTTGCAATGATCTGTGACAAGAAATTAATTCCACGCTTTGACTGCAGTACAGGTCAGTAGTCAGCTGAGGCTAAGATACCAGATATCTTGTCAAAGTCAATCAAGTTCACCTCATGGAAAAGATATTTCCCTGTGAGTTAGTTTAAAATCCTCCTCAGCTAGGGTCTTTGTGTTAAGATGCTAAATGGAAAAAAATTATACTATAATCATATATTATGAAATTTTTTATATGCAAACTTTTAATCTGTACATTCCTTGGCTTGGCAGCTCTGTTTGCTTGTCTGAATTTGATCATTCTCTTTTTTCTCTTTTTGAAATTAAGTCCTGTCTCTTTGCAATCCAAAACTGGATGATTCAGAGCTTTTCATAACAAGAGAATATTAAAAGGTAATTAGTCCAAATCATTATGTAAAAGGCAGGGGGGGATTAATCTTGATTTTAACATGAAACCAGATTCAAGAAGTTAACACTCAAACAGAAAAATTCTGCCTGCAATCCCTGGCTCTTTAGGGAGATTTATGCAGTATATTAATGCTGTCATCCAAAATTTCTATCACTCTTTCTCCAGCTGTACATCATGTGTTAACTTGCTGCCTATGTAGCCATGGAAGGCTGGGAGCTCTGTGCATGCAGCACATGGATGCCTTTGGGGATGAGCTGACTTGTTTCACTCCAGAGCCTCCCTCAGATGACCTGTGAGTGGTGCTGAGCAATGCCAGCAGAACAGCACTAAGCTTTCCCTATGTACACAGGAGGAAAAGGCAGGAAAAACTATTTTCTAAGACTTTTCAGGCACATTTCCTCACAATTTCTAACACTGCTAAATATTTGCAACTGATTCATGAATGGAAAAAAGCTGTGAGCTTCTCTCAGACAATAAGCTGAAATTCATTGCTGACAAGTAGTGTTTGGATGCAGGAACAAGTCTACCCCTTCTGCAGGTGGAATGGGACTAGCATGGCTTAAATCCCCCTAAGAAGTTGATTCCCACTAGCCTATTAAATCATTCAGTACAAAGTTCTACACTATTGTTGTTTATTCTACTCTTGGTCACATTTTTGGAAAGGTATTTTTAGGAGACTCCTTGTCAGCACTCTGATGACAGTTTTGATAATACTTCAAACAAATTTTGCAGTTTTTTGTTTATAGCCTAATGATACATTTTGTGCATAAGCCAAGGGGTTTTCTTGTGTGATACATATTTGTAAAACATTTGCTTCTGCTTAGGAAATATCTTTGCCTGCACATCAGCTGGTTTCAAATACATTATATCTGAGTCTACCCTTAAATACCCTTGAATAGGAGAATTCTAAAAGGTTTCAGGAGTAGAGATTGAGCTCCTGACCCGACCTGATTGACATTAATACACTGGCTGTGCAGACACTTATGCAAAAGTGAATACTGACATACACAAGAGTGCAGTGCAGCCTGAACAGTCTGTGTTACAGAAATGATGGACTTTTTTCAGATGTTCTAAGATGCTTCAAGGAGCATATTGGGGGATATAAAGCTTTGCTTCTTAAACAGGAAACAGGTTCCTAAGTGCATCTTTTTTTGTTATAAAAGCAGAAGAACAATGAATAAAGAACTTCTTTGATGATAATATATGTTACTAGCAAAAAGTAGTAACAGTTTTTAAAAGCTGACATATCAGTAAAAGGTATATTTTAAAAAACCTGCCATCCCTTTACCTAAACCTTACCTGAGTTTCAGGTATATTTTAGATTGCCTAGACATTTCAAGTAATGATCTGAGTATTTTAAACAAGAATCCTTTAGAGAATATCTTGTTAACATGTCAGTAGGTGTATTATTACGCAAAACCATGTCAGATATCAGTGTATCATTATTCAGCAATTTTAGCTCGAGTGCTTCAATCTCAGCAATCTCCAGCTCAATCTGACAGCGCTGGGCAGGTATTACAGAAGTGGGGAGCAGCATCTGACGATAAAATTGATTTAATAAAATTCAGTAGCCACTAATACATTTGTCCCATCTTCGAAGCAACTGTGCTGGCAGCCCATCCCATGAAGTACTTTGTTTCTCAGAGGCCCTGACCACCTCTCCTTCAAGCTGCAGTCGGATTATTCAAGTGTAATTAGTCAAGATAACTTCACTATGGTGAAAACAAGAATTAAATGTGATCATTTTGCTGCTCATGGGAAAATTGGGGGTTTTGCTGGCAAATATCACTGCTTGTTATCTGTGTTCCCATGTATCAAGTGAAGCAGCTAAAAATAAAAAGCAATTTACAAAATACATGTTTGCCATTAATAGATTATATATTGAGATGTTTCAAAGGCCTGGGAAAAATCTGGAGCCAGATATGCAAATGCAGATTCAAGTTCTGCAATTCTTGAGAGCTTGCTAGCATAAATTGGAAATGAGGCAGAGAGTACTATGCTCTCAGTTTTAGAATGTGAGCCAGAGCATTAAAAACTTGGGCACACAGAGGCTGCTACTTGGCTGATAACAGGGACTGCACCAGGATCCAAAACTAAAAGCATGAGCCTCAGTGAGGGCTCCAGAGCAAACAGAAAGGACCATGACTGGGAATAAACACAGTCCCAATATAAATGGAGAACATACACAGATGCACAGCCACAAACAATGTGGGAGCACACATGCTACATTGGCTGCTGAGAACAAGAACAACACCCTTCAACCTCTCAATTCAAACCCTTGGCACTAAGGAGTCATACTGTTTGTGGATAAACCGTATATGCCTGCTATCCAGTGAGTCAAAAGTAAGTTAGAGAGAAAAGAGGCCAGATGAAGACATTAAAACCCAGTAGGACATATGGGACTGGGATGCAAACTGGTGAGCAGCAGGATGCCAAGTCACCACGATCTGAAGGGTGCCCAGCAGCAGCAGAATCAAGGCCTCGACTCACAACAGAGAGGCATAGAGAAAAATCATGATTGGTGCAGTCATTATTTCAAAGCAAGTTTACTGTCACTAACCAGGTGATAACGAGCGGCGCCAGTGAGTGCTGTTGGAAGCTGTCATTTTCAGCTGTCATCCTTGCTGACAAAATGCCACTTAACACCATGCAAAATATTGCACAGATTTCATCCACTCACATTACACCTGCTAGCAAGAGAAGCCCACGTAACTTTATTTCACTGTTCAGACAGTGACCGAATGAAAAATGAGATGTTTGTGCAGTTTCTAACACTTGTGGGTTTGGTTTTGTTTTGTATAAAACTCATTCAGTCTGTGTATTAATAACAGTTTTAAGTGAAAAGCAACCCAAAACCCCCATGCACATCGAGCTAAAATGGCTTCCTCAGATTCTTTTATTACAATCTGGTATCCCCCTAATGCTTTTGCAATTTTCAAATGAAATTATATCTTTTCCAAATTTTAGCTAAATCTACCTCAGCTTGATCCAGTGATAAAACTAAAACATATAAATTGTCATTTCTCTTGTCCTCAGCAAGTGATTTCAGTTTGACAATGGGCAACTTGTTGGTCTATAAGATAGAAAGAATCGAAATCTATAATTTAATTATATAGGCATCAGTTAAGATAAATTCCAAAGCCAGCTGAATATCTGATTTTGATTATATTTCACTAGGTCAATAAATATTTGCTTAACTGTCTAATAATCCCAGTACCATTTGTATTAAAAAGAAAAATGACACCTGTGTACCTGTGAATTCTACACTGGAAGCTCCTTAGAGAGAAAGAAGTAAAAACAACTCATGTAGTTTTCATTTTTTTATTATTTTCTTATACTTTTCATTTTGTCTGATCATGAAAATATTCAACATTCTATTTTAATTATTTTGGCTTTTCTGCTGTCATTGGAGACTCTGCAAAGGTTTCTAAAGGGCAGCAGATTAACTAGGGCATCAAATCCCAGGGGACAAAATGTTTAATTCTGGGACACTCAAATTGTTTCTATATGTTTTGTAACAACTGTATTCTAAATACAGCAAATCTCTAAAGTTTGTATATTCATTTTCTTTGAAAAAAGTTGGAAGAATTATCAGCTCCTGAAATGTGGGTATACTTTTGCCTCGAAAGATATTAAGGGTGTAATTTCTTTTCTAGACAACCATGGCACACCTTTCCTTTTCAGGAATAATTAAATTAATTGCCATCACCATGAACAAAAACCATAAAGCACATACTAATTCTACATTCACACAGTCTCTTAGAAAATTAGGGAGAGCTGGAGTGCAAACTCCAAGGAAATGAAAAAGCTTTACAATGGGAAATCATACAATAGCCTATATCCATACATAATTGTTACTCATTAGTGTTGATGGTTTGTGTGTTTCTAGCCTGTTTTGCAACTGACAACAGACAGTGGAAGAAGATATTCATAGTTACCTCGTAGGATTAAAAGACAACATAGTTGTCTTTCAATCCTAAAAGAATGCCATTTTACCATCTTAATTACCTTTAACAGTGATATTCTCTTAAAAACATGTCCATGTCCATATTCCATACTTCAGTATCACAGATTTTATCTGAGACTCTGTGTTATGTTTTAGAAACAGCTTATTTCACCGTGATTTGCAACAAATGACTACTTAGAATCATGTGGTCATTCACTTGCTAATACCACATTCTTAAAAGCATCCAGTACTCCACAACAGATGTACTATTAGTAAATAATCCCACTTGGCCAGACAAATTTGAAAAAACTCACAAAGGGAGCTGCTCTCAGCAACAAAACCTAAAGTTCCACTAAGATATTCCTTGAGATAACTCACCCCCTTTTTAACAGCTTGCTAACAGTGATCCTTACCAGAAATCACTTTTCTTCTTCCATACATGTTTTGTAACATTTGAACTGTTAGAATTGTCTTTTTTATTAAGGCCCTAATAGCTGCAAAGACTTAACTGCTGTGTACCAAGTAGTACAGAATATTCCCACTGATATGCAGCACCTGTGGGAGGTTCTGTCACAGACTTCTTGAATGACCTTGGAAAAATCACTCACATCAGATACTGAGATACTCCAAGACTGACAAAACAATGTCATGTCACTTCGAGTGGAATGGCATTAAGCATAGAATGGTCTATCTGTGGGTTTAGGTGACTCTATTCCTTTAAAAATCTGTGTGCTCATTTTCCTCCATTCTTCAGTTTCCCAGTGTGTGTCCAGCTGACGGTTGATGTTGCAAGACTCTGAAGTACCATACCTTACACCAAAGGAGCATTTAAAGGTGAAGATTTACACAGTTGGGTTTTTAAATACCTTTTGCTGCTTCCATGGAGATGATGTCAGGGCCACCACTTCTGTAAATTTGTAGTTTCTGAATGCTAAACATGATTTTCAGTCCCCATGGCAAGCAATATCAGTTGAGAGCTTGCTTTGTTCTAATTTATGTTAACATTGTGAAAAAAAATCTGCACAAATACTGCAAAAAGAGAGCTCTTAAGCCTAATCAGTGAAGACATACTTAATATCTGTAGGCTCACACGAAAAAATGCTAGTCCAAAGGACATAAATGTAGTTTTACATTTATCCAAACGGAACAGGCAAAAAAAAGCCTCAAATAAGCAATGAATAAATTTGTTTCTAAAATGCCCTTATAGCCTGAGGAATCCAGTAACAGGCTGTGACTGTTACAAGTATGCAGCCGAGCTTGTCTCCTGCAAAACTCACCAAGATCTCCTGTTGATGTGAAGCACAGCTCAACTGCCACTTGGAAACAGAGGAGCTCATTTAAAAGCCAACAAAGCTGAGTGATGGATGAACTTACCCAGTACAACACATCAGTCCACCCCTCCATGGTGATGCACTGGAACACAGTCAGCATTGCAAACGCAAAGTTGTCAAAGTTGGTTATGCCCCCGTTGGGCCCAACCCATCCACCCTTACATTCGGTGCCGTTCATGACGCACTGGCGGCCATTCCCTGAGAATGCACAAGGTGCTGGATCGTCTTCAACGAGTATATCTGGAAAAGGACCAAACCATCACAATCTTAATCAATCCTTGAATATTAAAATCTCAAAGCAAACACTAATCCTTGTTCCCAGTTTAAACAGAGAAAACAGAAAGGAAGTGGAACTCAAACCCATGGTCCTACTCATCAGTGGCACAGGGAATGGACACCAGGCTCCAGGGACATCATCTACACCTTTTCCCACCTAAATTTTCAGTCTCTGCCATAAAATAGTTCCATCCCATTGAAATTAGAGTGGTGTAAAACTTGTCTCAAGTCCACACCCAGCACTGCTGCTGTCTACAGAGAGAAATCCTGTCCACAGTAATCCATGGCTCCAATATCCATCACAACTCTGAGCCCACAATTTTTCATGAGTTACCCCTTCACGTGAGGAAATATCAATGCTGGTGTGAGATAAATCCAAATTTCAAGCTGAGAAAGACAACACGTCAGAGCTTTGGGGCTTTTATTCTCTCTAACATCTGGGCCTTACAACCTCAAAAATAGGTTAGTAAAAATAATAAAGCAGTTGAAAGCAGCACAATGTAATGATACATCATTTCTTAGAAGCTCCTCATGCTGATCTTTTCTTTCCTCTTTACCGCTGCTACTTCACTTCATGGCATTTCACATCAACACATGGACCATGAAAGAAAAAAAAATGGATTCCTATATTGAGTGGATTCCTATATTCTTAATTCCTATAATGAGTCATTTTCATTACTTAGCTGAAAGGAAAGCATCTTTAGCCACCAGGTAAGAGGGTTTCACTCTTTCAAAGTTCTCCCACAACACACACTTCCATTGCATTATTTCACCTGCACAGAAGAACAGTTTTCCTTCTTCACTCATTTCAGACTTGCATTCCTCACCACACTGCCACAACCTGGATTTGTCCCTTAGAGGTAGTCACCCTTATTTTCTTCACTACTGATATTTCAGCTACACATATCAGAAATTAAAAACTATTCAGAGGATGGTCTAGTCTCTAACTAGTTCAAATTTTTTGTGGCTTTGGTTGGGTTTTTGGGGTTTTTTTTAAATTTCCATTTAATGCACTGTACCTAAAATTGTGGACCAGTGTAAACAGCGGTTACAGCAGCTTTAGTGCTTTGGCCCTAGTTCTATTTCAAACTGAAATCCCACAGTTTTGAAAGAAAACATCATCCAACCCTTATTTTAATCAACAGTTTAATGACTTACCTGAATCAATAAGAAAACAAGATTTGTGCATTTTTCCAATAAAAAGTTCCAATCCTATAATAGCATAGATTATGATTACAAACAATACCAAAAGGGCAATATGGAGGAGGGGGACCATGGCTTTTATAATGGAGTTCAGGACAACTTGTAAACCTAAAAAAAAGAGAATACAAGATATGAACCATAGTTCTGCATCTTGTTCTATCAAATTTTATATAATTATACATTATTAAGACTGAATGATACAGACATGCAGAGCTAATCAGATTTTTTTAAAGCATCTACTACCCAGAACCACAAAATGTTCCTCTAACATAAAAAACTTCATAAGAATCTAAAACTTTCTATCTAATTAGCTCCTCTGTTAATAAAGTTTATATCATAGAAGTCATTGTGAAATGCATCACAAGAACCTGTGGGTGCTTTTATGAAAAAAGGGCATGCAATCAGTGTGTGCCTGAAGGTCATTCTATATGACCTCGAGGAAGTTCTGTGCTAAGACAAAAACTTCGTGGCATGTTCTGAGAAAATGTGCACTCACATTTTCATACAAAGCCAATTCTAACATTGTCTCCTTCCTCTGGGGAGAAAAATATGGGAAACACATTTTTAATCTGAACAAACTTATTTTTTCATAATTTATGCCTTTCCAAATTATTGTATTTTCTTTTTTTGAATTAAGTATTTATCCAACTTTTGGCTTTATCAAAATGAGCTAATCCCAGACTAATGAAGCTGCCACAGTACCAATGAGAATAGAATATGCCTCTTTTTTAACTTGATAGACTTCCTCTCTGACATTTCATAGGACTGCTTCTGTCCTCACTGAAGCCCTTTTGCCAAAAATCAATAATTTCCATGTAACAGTCTCTGATATTATAAACACAGAATTAGCTTTTTTCCTTTGAATGCCTTGGAAAGAGCTGAACTGGAAGTCGTGAACCTCATTTAGCCCAAATAGCTTCAATAATTAATAAAGCATTAAAAGAAAACAGGAAACATCAGAAAATTCAATTGCTTTTCTTAAACAATATTGTTCTACTTTTTAAGTTTCCTAATTTATCTGTTAGCTCTGCTGAAATAAACAGAAGGCATTCATGTGCATTGGAGGGGGCAGGAAACATTAAATGTGTAATGTCCTCTGGAACACACTTACCAACATATAAGCTATTTTAGGGCCACCTACACTTTCAGATGCAGGGGTTTAGAACAAAAAATAAAAAAAAAATATCTGAGTTTTATTTTCTGGTGTATTTGCATTTTTACATGTAATTTGCTTTTATATAAAGCTTCTAAAAAGGAAGTGTATTCCCCTGTCTGCTTATTGAACTGTGTAAGGAGATCATACACTGACTGAATTCACAATCCCTTCTTCAACTTGAAATAGGGTATCATTCTTCTTGAAATTCTCTTTATATACATAACCAGAGAACAAAAACTCAGCTTTACCCCATCTCATTTCTGTAGTGTCTGGAAGAAGACAGGTCAATAATTAGAGCAGTCACATCCCTGATTGCAATGGAAATAAAGAGAGGAAGCTTACTGGGCACTCCTGATACAAGTCGGAGAGGTCGCAATACACGAAAGGCTCTTAGGGCTTTGACATCAAAGCCACCAGGTTTGCCACCTGAGTGGCTGCCACCATCTGTTTCTTTGGTTAATTGTTCCAATATTACACTAAATAATCTAGAAAATGAGATGAAAGGTAAGGTCATCACTCTCCATTTACCACACAGTCAAAGATATTACTTCGGAAATTAGTTGAACTGCAGATCATTCTGCAAAGTTGTTCAGATGTCAAATTGAGAGGTGTATTTACACATTAAATCATGAGAGACAGAGCTATGAAGTGCAAGACTTTATAATCCCTCTAGGGAATGAGGATCGCAGAGTTTCCAATAATTTAACATTCAGCTTATACACGCAGTTTGCTATTTTTAAATAAATGGAGCTACTTCGCCACTTTTGTTCAAACATTTTAGCTTTAACATTTGGAGAATTAATCTTCCCTTTAGAAGAAGAAATACATAATAACGAAATATATAACTAATAAACTATCTGGGTTAATTTTGGTGGAATATATGAACTCCAAGTGGCACAGCACTATAATATTCTATATACAGTGAGCAGAAATTGAATATTTTAAAAATAATTAGAATCCACCATTTAATAAAACCAAAAAGATTTGTTTCTTACACATAATACCTCTGAGGAAAAATATATTCCCAGATGGCTCATTTATTATATTGTACTTTTTTCCCCTGCAGAAATGAATTAGTCATTCATTAGAACAGTTAGCAAGACATTTATTTTGCTTTCCCACTTTTAGCAGCAATTTTAAGTGATGCATGTTCTTGAAATCCAAATTCATCTTGGGTTTATTTTAGTTTGGAGCTCCATATCAGATGCATGTGTTTCTAGACTGTCACTAGACCACACAAACTCTGTTATCCTTTGCACAGAGTCTGTGGTTCAATAGTTGCAGAGCTGCACTTCTCCTGAAAGGACTATCAAGTTAATAAAGCTTTGCAATCATGAAAAAAGTTTCACACTTGTAAAGGATGCCTGAAATGTGCAGGGTTTTCATTTCGTCATGAAAAGTTTTCACAGCTCTGGTTCAGAACCCCATCACACACTGGATAGTTG
The DNA here is from genome assembly GCA_013397095.1 of Sterrhoptilus dennistouni. Classification (NCBI taxonomy): domain Eukaryota; kingdom Metazoa; phylum Chordata; class Aves; order Passeriformes; family Zosteropidae; genus Sterrhoptilus; species Sterrhoptilus dennistouni. Next base: position 205,608 of record VWZU01012982.1, read on the forward strand.
CTTGAAATCATATATTATTTAATATGTCGCCTAAACTAGATCATTGAAGGCTTTACCCTCCCCCAAGTAAGCAGTTGACCCACATCAGTCAATACCCATCCCTTGACTGCTTCCTTCTGCTCCAGAGGAAAACTCAGCCCTTAAGACTCTACAGACGTTACAAGGAACATCAGCAGCCCACACACTGTTAGACCAAATCCAGACATCGAATTCCAGGTACGGATTCAGCCCTAGAATTTAACAGAAGTGTAATTGCAGGAAAACCAACACCTCAATGACTTCAAGAGTGACTATTTGTGCTCTAAAGACAGACATTATTAAAAAGGCTTCTGAATCAAGTCCTGCATTCAGGGAACCTTTCAGTCTGTCAGCTCATACAACATTCAGAAAATTAAAGGGCATAGGCAGGTGCTATGAAAGCTTTCTCTACTGGGACCTTATTCTTTCACAGAAATCAATGAAAATTACATTGGAGACCATGCAAGTAAGCAGACTCCTCAAAGTAATTCATACTCTGATGGGTTACAGAGAGAAGTGACAAAGAGTAGATAGAAAGCATCACATTCACAGCTCTGTCTACAGCACTGTCATTTTGCATTGTCCAGCTGAAACCAGGACATATGTCATTCCTAAAAAGCCATTAAGGTACAAAACTATTGATTTCTTCATTGAAATTTACATTCATATCCCTCTACAGTTTATCAAAGATTAAAGGTTTAATTAAGAGTTGATATTAAAAACATCTCTATATGTGTTTCCCTTTTGCTTGTAGAGATTTCTTTAGGTATAATTAAGATTATTGCAATTGGACTGCAACAGTTTCTGCTGAGAAAGCAAATTTCAATACATTCAATATAGGACATTATGACAGCTCTTTCAAAGCTATTGAAATGAAAAGCTAATGAAATTTCCCATTGAAGCTAGTCAAATAGAGTCAAGTCCAGAAGGGATTCCATATCCACCTTGGATTATATATGAAAATCAATTTTTCACTGGGCTTTTATGTATTAATTAAATAAATGGGACTCATGCTTGCTTAATCATGCAGGGTGTGCTCTTACTGAAAGAATAAAAATGTTGCTCACAGTTTTGTCAGTTTGTGACATGTTAGCAAAGGACTACCTTGTCTTACAGGTAGGCTGATGACAACCTGCAGAGGAGTTTGTATTCCAAACTTTTGTATTTTAGAAACAACTTAATCCTAGTGTGATATTTTTAGGCATTTAATAAGATATAGTCTTTTTTAATTTGCATTTTCAACAAATTTGTTGCGAGCATTTGACCTAACTACATTTAGCCTCCAATAATGAGTGTTTTAGAAATTAGTGGAAAATTTTTTAGTTATCATGTATTTAGGACACAGCCAAAGATAGAGGTCATGTTAATTAGACTGCTCCAGGGTTACTATAACTCTGTGGTCACTTGACAAAAGGGAAGATGTCTATTCAAGTGACTGCTTGGCAAGGGAACAGAGCTCGTGTGTGACAGTCCCCAACCTGCCCACCAAGCTTCCCCTTCAGGCACAGAGACCAATCTGTTGAGAATGACCTGACCTGATGAAAGATCTATTTATACATAAATTTTAGTCCTGGACCAAAACTGCCTGCATGCCAAAGGACTGGCCCAAATACAACCTTCTCAGTAACATTTAGTATCTCATAATCAAATAGTTACAAGTCAGGCATTCTTACATTCACAGTACTTCCTCAAATTTAACAATGCTTTACCACAAATTCCTTTACTTAGCATCTCTTTCTTTCCCTTAATGAAGTGACAACTTAACAGCAGCACACACTCTAATTTCTCAGCCTTTTCAATTACAGGCAATCCCTGATATGGTTTGAATTTAAAAATGAAAATAGAATTGCACACTGCAAGCCAAGTTTGCTACAACATACAGAGTTATACACAGATAATGCTCTCCATGTTCTAGATAATATATACTTTCAGCAAACAAAATTTACATTACTAGTCAAACAGTTTTTAACATAATCTCCACAACATTTAGGAAATTGGCGAATATACATCTCAAGATTATTTCCCTAGATAGCTAAAGATAGGCTCTAATGAAGTAGCACAACCTCTGACATAGAGTTCCTGACACAAAAATAATTTATCAATAAGTAGGGGCACAATGTAAGTTCCACTCTTCTGAACCTGCATGAGGCCCAAGCAGTCCCTTCTCTGGGGCAAGGAACAAACTCTCCAAGGCTTCCTGGTACAGCAAGGTGCATAGGGTAAAGAAAAAAAGGCATTTTTAACATACATTCTACCACAGGCAAATCAAAATAATATCTATATCTGGGGCCTGACATGCAGCACTCAACTTCATTCATATTTTGGGAATATCAAGGAAATCACTGTTAATTCTGTCCCCCCAACCACTGTTCTCCACTTTGAAACAGATAAACTCCACATAACTGCAGTGAAGGGTTAAACAAATAAATTAAATAATAATGTGTGACCCTTAAGGGATCAACATATGGAAAGACACCAAGAGTTTACCTTGAAGAAGTCAGATGGAAAAGTTTCTGAAAAACAATTCTGGAAATCTCCAGCAAGACTCAGAATTCCCTAGGAACTTCTACTATAAATGCAATGCAGTGCAGATAGCACTGGAAATTTTAGGACTTTTTAAATTTTTTTCGCTCCGTTTATTCTTTTACTCCAAAGAAACAGAAATCCAGCATAGGCTGCTACTCAGAGACAAACAGACTATGACTACTTCACTGTAAAGAAAATTTTAAATATTTGTATAATGGAAGATAAGCTACTTACCCTACTATTACTATTACAAAATCCAATAAATTCCATCCATTTCTAACATATGCATTGGGGTGTAATAATAATCCATATGCTATAATCTTCAAAAATGTTTCAACTGTAAAAATTATCAGGAAGGCATATTCTACTTTTTCCTGTGGAAGACAAAAAGAATACAATGAAAGACAATGAATGTAACAGCTGTTTTTACTACTGACAATTTGCAACAAGCGGTTACTGCTCGGGACTAAGGAAATACCTTCATGATATTTTATTTCACAGGTTTTAATTGCATAACACATAATAATAACTGTACTGACAAGGTTACAATTACATAATTGCACTAGGTTTTCTTGTTTTCACATTCTATGTGAGGAAAAAAAGCTGTTTTTGCAAACACAGAAGCATACAGTACCTCTGTTTAAGCAAACAGTCCCATCCAGGTCAATAGGGTTCTCTGCATTCATTATAACCAGAAAATGCTATAGAACAGAGCCCTAGAAATATCCTTGGAAGGTAATCAGTGGTATACTTCCTTTCACTACTCAAAAAATTTTTAATTATGTAATATTTAATTTTACACTATCTTGCAACTTTTTAATCTTGATATGGAAATTTGCATTGACTTATTCTCCCTTGCACATCACCTGAATTTCTTTAAAATACCCTACTATGTTTGAAGACATTTTAAGGTCCTGTACCACCACTTAATATCATTGAAGCTCCAACATCAAATTAATGCTTTTTTTAAAATATTATTAGTTTCTGCATTTTACCAAAATTCCTATTTCAGAGCTATATACTGAATAGCTTTTCCTAGCTAACTAGATACTTTAGAAAGAAGAAACCCCAGAAATATTATTAACATGCTTGATTTGGTAAATTGTAGAAGTCACTGCTATCAAAACAGAGCAGTTAACATCTCTGTTCTTTTAACTTCAGACAAGATCATTTCATTATTTTCTATAACATTTTGGTTACTTATCTGTTGCTACTCAAATATTACAGCCAAAAATGAAAGGTACAAAGAGTATGATTCATTTTTTAAACTTGTTCAGGAACACATGATGTCGCTCATTTGTCACATACCAGATTAATTACATGACTGTAACTGCTCAGTCAGGATTACAATCTTCTGCTCTCATTACTCAAATAGAACAGCAACATCATACACATTACACACAGAAATACATTATCCATATTTTTTACACACAAAAATACACATTCCTTATTTGTCACACAGCTTGGCACTTTTATACACAACCAAAGGAAAAACCAAACTTTAATCACTTGCAACTTAAAGATCTTGATATCCTTATGTGCTGATTTTTAATTTGGGCAGCAAGATTTCTTTTCCTGCCAAAAAGGCCATTTAGGATGGTTATGTATATGACAGGGTATATCCAGTTACAAATCTGACACTGGGGATTTAATAGAGGCAATCAACAAACTCCTCTCCAGGTTTTTGCCTGCAACAAGCACCACCCTGGGATCACTGTGGCAGGTGAGGCTCTCTTACTGCTTTGCTTTTCCCCTCTTTTGAGTACACTTCAAAAACACTGTGGAGCTCCATCTAAGTCTTCTCAGCTACTTTCCATTTTGGGTGTGATCTTCCAGCCCAGTGAAACCAATGGATGTCCTCTTTCTCCTCAAACTTACTAATTCTTTCAAAATTGTCCCTTCCACTTTCCCATCAACATGGTCAACATGAACATCAACATCACCAATCAACATGAACGGTTGCTAGATAACAAGAGTGAAGTGGCCTGACACAAGAAATGTGAATGTCTTGTGCACCAAAATACATCAGATCTCTTTGGCTAGAGAGCACCACAGAGTTTACAATAATATGAATAATCAGCATTCCTGAGAAACACATTCAGAAATGCTTAAACACAGGAAATCCTACCACGTACACATTCCACAATAACAGCTATTTCTGTCACCCTGCATAGAACTAAATTTGCAGCTTGGCTATAGGAAGATAAATAATGTAGGAAAACATAAGGAAGACAAAAATATTATGGTTCTCATTTGCCATACACAAAATATATATCAAAATCATGGTAGTGAAAAAAGTGAGACAAAATATGTACATTTCATATATGTCAAATTTCAACAGCTTCTTTACTTAAAAGGAACACAGGATCCAGGACTGGATGGGACCTTCTGAGCTAAAACAACCTCATGGGTCCCTATGTCCACCATTGTTTTATAGGCAACCAGGTAATTGAACTCCATCCATTAAAGTACCAGCTCCATCCTAAAACCCATCTCTGCTCTTCACTGCTCCCCTTCAAAAATATTTCAATGCTTTCTGGGCTAAACATCCGCCCCAATGCCAAAGTTACACAACTTTGTTAATGGTCACACAGCCCTGCAGCTCATTTTAATGGGACTGTTCAAATCTGAACAAACAACTGAAATCTGTTCAACTCTGCCCTATCATTTACCATCCATCTTTTAAAAATAATATTGGTCTCATTCCTGCTTATCCTATTTTGCTTACGGAAGCAGAAGTGTTTCTTATTTCCTAAACAGTATTGCAAACATTCCACTAGAGCCACACAGAAGGCAGGACAATCTCATTTTTAAATCCACTAGTGGGCTTAAGGTTGGTGAGTGTCACTTTGCAGATGGACCATAAGAAACCCTGACAGCTGCACCAACAGAAGCCACATGAATCTCAGCAAAGAAAAATCAGAAGTGCTGCACCTTGGGTTAAATAATCCCACACCTGTACGGGGTGAGAAAGGACCTGGAAGTCACAATGGGCACTAAGTTAAATATGTGCTCATTTAAATCAGACAAATTCCATATCTTCACTGTTTCATTTTTCCTCCCTTCCTGCTTTCCTCCCTTTCATGCTCTCACATGCTCAATCTATTTATTTATTTTTAGAGCACAACCTGTGTCTTCCACGGAGGCCAGATGAATGACTTGGCCCCATAGTTAACAATATTCAAAGTACAGGCTGTGCTTTCTTTACAGACTGTTTGGCTCTTTAATAAGTAGATACTCAACAGATGTTCTCACACAAACTGCAGAGTTAACAACCCTGCCCACCCTCAGGAAGGTTCTGGAGATCTCTTCTCACATTTGGGCAATTTCTTGCTGGTCACTGTGGACATCAATTTTTGCCTCTGCAACCCTGATACATCTGGAGGTCACACATCCCCTTTATGTATAGAGTTTAAGCAACCATTTATTCAAGAGTAAATAACATTTAATTTTCAGTATTAATGAAAGAGTTGTAGAGGCAGGGTTGGTTTGGGAAAATGAAATTAAAAAATTAAGAGCTAAATTCAAAATACAGACTCAAGACCACAGTTTTAGCAGGATATGACGCACACATTTATCTGCTCTCTTTTCTCCACAGTGGAGAGATTATATTTTGTTCAAATTAGCTGATATCTTTAAACAAACACCTAAATTCATTCAAAATGGAAGTAGGAACACTAAAAAAGAAGACAACTAAACAAAATAATAAGGAAATACCTAAGAGTATGTATTGAGTGCTTGCAAAAGAAAATCTCTATTAAAATAAACCAATAAGGCAGTTTTGTTTCTAAGAAACTGCAGAGATTAAAGTAGAATTTGCACATAATTTCTAATATCTATTATTGCATTTAGTTCTACATTGCATCATAAAATTAGCAGAAAAAAGTGACAGCTGTAAACCTAAAGAAGATAAGAAGCACAACAATATGTCTGCATTCTGAAGGATCTAATCATGAGGCTGTATAGATTAATAGTTGTTTGTTCACTGATTTGATAAAGCTGGGTCATCTCTCCTTACAGGCAGCTGATTCCAGCAAGGCTGTCTGACACTTTTGTTAATGCTGCTCAAAATCTTCAAGTCTCAGCAATCTTTTCCTGAATATATGATGCAACGGGACTGATAAGATAAACTGCCTTTCTCGTGGAATCCATGAAGTTTGTGTTTGATATTGATCATGGAAACACAAAACAAAGGCTACCCTCACCCTATGAGTTTAGGTAGAATCGTAAGAACTTCATTTTCTCAAAAAAAAAAGGAAAAAGGCAACAAAAAAGCAAGCATTTGCTTTCTTACTTTAAGTAAATCAGCTTAGCAGAAACCCTGTTGCTCAGGAAATCTTTTTTCCCCCACCCTAGCCAGATGGTGTACATTAGTCATCATTTATTATCTTCATATTTTCAAAATCTCTGAAAGAAATATGCAAAGCTACTGTTGCATGTCAGCAGGTAACACACCAAAATTCTGCATTTACGTTAAGATATTTCACTAGGTAACTGTTTCAAAATAGTAAGTCATTAATTTGCAAAACCTTAATCTATTATGCTAGGTAATTAAGTCTTACTATATTAAAATTTCTATACCCTCAGCATCAGAGATGGGAATTATTTCTTAACTGAAGAAATGCATTTTTGCATTGAGACTAACAAATGTGCATCAGAGTAAAAACTGCTTAGCAGATAAAGTGACTCAATTCAAGCAAATTAAGCAGACTGATCAATGTTCTGGAGTTGAGACACAAGATACTTTGACATTATTGATTTAGAGATCAAAAACAAAAAAGGAAAATGGCATGCTATTTAATAAGCTGTGTGGCTGATGTTTTGACAATGCATAAAGAGCTATTTTTTTTTTTTTTGACAATCAGCCATTTTTTCAAGTTCTGGCACTGTGAAAACTCTCCATCTATAGGACAGAAAAGTAACTGGAGTTTTGAATTTTAAAATATAAAGATATAATTTTTCACTTTGTATACCTGTATTCCCCTGAAAACCATCTGTGACATGCAGCACAGTAACAATTAAAAATAGGAAAGTAAACCTATTTATTCCCATATGTGAAAAAATGTCATAGCAGTTTCCCAATACATCTGGCAAAAGGAAATCCATATATTTGCCTTTATTTCATCAACTTTAAAAGCAGAAACAAAGCAACGTACTACCGAGATTAGGCATGGAAATTGCTCTCTATTTATTAGAAGAATTGTAATTATTTATCACTCAACAATTTATTGATAACTACTTTAACTGTGCCTTTTGGATACATAACAACAAACACAGAGAGCGAGTTTGAAAAACATATTTTAAGGATTCGTGTTCTGATCAAGCCACTTAAATAATTTTTCATCATCCTCATCAGTCCTGACCCACTGGAGGGAATACAACCACTGCTCTCTGCTTTGTCAGATGTCTGCTTTACTGTCCTTGTAAGTGCAGCTTTGCTTCAGATAGTGCTCTGCAGCAAGTTTAGAAAATATCATTATGTACCCAAATTATGCTCCTTTAACATAGACCTGAGCAACAGACATTGTTTCCATACTTGAAGTGCACATTTCATGTACATGAGACATTTTATGTTTGAATACATGCAAAATCCAGGGCAAGACTGGGCAGAAATTTGGCATTAGGCCCAGAAACATCTCCAGTCTTTTGAGGGGCTTTCTAGGGCACCATCACATTACTGCAGACCCAGATGCTCTGGCATTTCAGGCTGGTGCATCTGATGGCAAGGCTGACACTTAGAAGTCAACACCAAGTACAAACTCCATACTTAGGAGCAGAAATAAGTAGATGTTATACAGCATGAACATTCTTACACCAGTTCAACAGTAAACGAATGGGATTTCACATTCCTAGTACCACTGCCAAGCAACAAATCTCACTCACAACATTTTTACTGTTTTCAAAGAGAACACAAAATCCTTTCATCTTTTTTGAACTGAGAATTCACAATCCTGTGGTCTGGTCACAATTAACAACAGTTGCACCCTCCAGATCTCAAGCACGCCCTTGTGTTTGCAGGAACAGAATGTGCAATAAGACCATCTCAAATACTCAGGAAGGAGTATTTGAACGAGGAACAAAATAGATGGGCAAGCTATACGCTGAGGTGTGATTAAAATTAACCGCAATTAAGTTTCTTAAAGCCCCTTTTTATCAATGTAGTCTGAAGGAGCATTTGAGCACTTACATCACTGACATAGTACCTCAACTTCAAAGACAGTTTTAGTTTTACTTTCATCTGACAGGTTCTGGCAGCCAGAGGTAGATGAATAAGCAGAGCACATTTAACACTGATTACCTTTTTCATTATTTCCTGCAATCACTGCCTCTAAATGTACTGTAGACCTGCATTTCATCTTCGAATGTGATTGCTTCTCATATTCTTAATCATGTATTTTACACTTTACGTTGTAACACAGTAATGGAGATGTAAACGCCTCTGTTCTGTAAATAAGCATTTGTACAGAGAGAAAAATGTTGCATCCAAATTACAGTTTTTCATACAGATAACAGGCACCTCTGTGGAGCCAGACTGGGTTTATCCATGTAAAAGTTCTATTTAGTATACATTAAGTAAGTATTTTCTGTTCATAAATAGAAAAAAAAATCCAACCTCTTTGTCCTGGGACAGTTAATGCAGAGCTTTGCTGATCAACAGCTGGGGAAAACAACAGACATCCACTCTGTGTGTCCATTATTAAATTCATTTTGGCACTGCCTTGCACACCCTCATAGAGGCACAGATAACTCTCCTGCTTCATATTATTGTGAAGAAATGACATGATTCTGAATGGTGTGCTTTTTAAAATTTGATCATAAATAACTAAAAGCAAAACTGAACTCCTGCAAATTGACCATCTACTAAAAAATTATCAAGAAAGGACCCAGGAACCAATCACTTGGCAATGACTCCGTCCTTGCAAGGTGTGAAAGGCAGGTTGTAGAAATGCCAGAAGGCAGTGACATGTGAGCTTCAGTCCTAAATCCACTTGAAGATTCAGCACACTATTCCAATGAATTGCACAAATGAAAGCAGGCCAACTAAGGAATAAAGAATATCTTTGAAATAAAATGCAATTTACTAGGGTGTCTTTCTGCCCCCATCTAACTGATGATATTCAGGAAAAGAAGGCCAGCACAATATGTAGAAGAGAATATTTGTGTATACAGACAGATGATCTCATCTTTTTCCTTACATAGTTGAATAGAATCAGTGTCAATTGATGAATCAAACCTACACCTAGTCATAAAACAGCATTAAGGTTAAATATATTTTGATAGCTTCTATCAATTTTACTTATTTATGAGACACCAGGCTTTGGCCAGAAACTGGGCTATAAGAACATTAGTAGGTCTCAGCTTAGTGAACACATTAAAGTTCTGAAAATTTAAAAATCAAGAGAATTTTGTCATCCTTATAAATTCATTCTGACTATGCAGAAACTCACAAGTAAAAAACAGACAGGAGCACTGAGAGCATTAAATCCTCTAATGAATTTAGAGCAAGGTAGGTTAAAAAAAAAAATCAGCAAACAAAAACAACTCCAACAGCTAAAAGAAATTATTTTTCCTTAAAAGAGGAAAAAAACCAGACCAAAATCTCACTAATCCAATCAAACAGTAATAATTTTAGCATTTCACAATGAAACAGATAAAAAAATCTTCTTCTAAAATACTCCTGTGTGAGCTCTTCCTGTATTTTTTTGCTAATCATAATTTAAAAACATATATTGAGACCACTTATATGTTTCTTAAAATGCTGTCATAAAAACTTTCAGCCCTCATAAAAACTTAATGACTCTGGTGATGCTGAAACAGCCTGGATTTAAACCTACCCAATAACAATGCCCATTTTCCCCTGGCTTTCCAACCTATGGACTTCCTTCTTTGAAATGCAATCCTGAAATGCACAGGAGTGGCTCTCACATTAGTTCTGCACGCAGAACTATAGCTCTTTTCTGTAGGTGAGCTTGCCAAAGCAAAAGTCTGTCACAACAGATCAACAATTCTCCGAGTGCCTCTGAAGGAATGTGGCATACTAAATTAAAAGAAAGGGAAAAGACCAAACAGGTGAGGTTTTTTGTATGTTAGCTATTAATTCACAGCTCTATAATGATCCAGTTATGAGTTTATGTGTTTTGAGAATGTCAAGGACTTTCTGTTAAAAAAAGAAAAATAAATTAAAACTATATGGAGAGCAGATTTGGTCTGTAGCACTGCTCTGCACTGATACTGTCAGCCAGGAAACAGAACAATGACATTGAGGAGGTGGTTTTTCCCTAGATTTATTCATGTGATTGCAGATCTAATTTCCACTTTTATTACAAAAGAACTGGACAAAACCGATAGAATAGTTTCATCATGATGCTTTACTCAACAATCTGTGAGATATATGACTTCATTAGCTCTTTGCTTTTGTCAGTTTAAGAACTACAGAATTACTTGTTAAAGAACATATCCAAAGAGACAGTTTGCTTTTCTAAAGACCTTCAGTAGGGTAGAAACTTGCATTATGTAAGGCTTAATAATTTAGTTTGGCGTGGTTTGGTTTGAGTTTGTTTCATTTGTTTGGTTTTGGGAGGTTTTTTGTTGAATGGTTTTTGTTACAGTGGAAATGGTTTAACAAACACTCACCAATAAGGCTTTCAAAAACTCAAACACACTTTATCTACCCCCTGTCTTGGTCTGACCTTGAGGTGAATACAAAGGGAAGACATGGTTAGGCCTGTTACTTTATTGGAATTTTTCTAATCATCCTTCTCGAGTTTGAAATAGAAGAGCCCCAGACCAATGATCAATCTGGGAGCTATGTGGTCTTGTGGTCTACTACTGCCCCTTGCAAACCAACAGCATCAAGAATATTTTCTTCCACCCTCAGCTTTTGGAGAGCAGTCAACTTCCATGACCAGGATTAGGTTTCTGTATGAGGACTGGTTACAGAATTAAAATATTATTTTTAAAAAAAATTGAAGGGCTTTAAAATGTACTAGAGAATGTGAATCCCTTGCACTGGTATAACAATGTTATGAAATTTCTTCAGAGAAATGTGTATTTAGTTCTGACTTTCTTTTTAACACATCCTAACAGCAGCACAGCACTAGAATTTCATACAGAAGACACTGAATGCAATACATGATGTGGATGTGATGATTCCATACTGAGAGGAAGGTATGATTGCTAAATAAGTTCCAGTGTGAAATATTTAACACCCTTCTGAGAACTACATGCCACACACACTATTACCTCTTTACAATTATTTTCTTTTAGAAAGAATTTCTTGACTCCTTAGATACACTTTGATTTACTCTATGTATTTGTTAACAGGTAAAACAAAGTATTGCACTAAAAACCACACGAACAAATTTAGAAAGACTGTATTATTTATGAGCACACAACCTGCCAGAGCACTAGAAGTCATAAACTACAGAAATGTCAACAGCAATGTTGCTGATGAAATACATTTTCAACAAAAAGAGAAGGCAGGAGAGACTATTTCTGGTAGATGGTGCCCAGAACAACAATGTAAGAAATCAAGAAAATGCATTTATCCAAACTGACAGGAGAATGGTCTGCAGTAGTCATGAAAATGTTAAAGCACAACTTTATCCTTCATTGCCTCAGTTTGCTGAACAAGTTCTCCTTTGCAGTTTTCTTCTCCTGTGGTAGTTTTTGAGCCAAATGCTTGAGGCATCTATTTAATAAAAATCTTATTTAACAGTCAAAAATCAAATAATACACTAATAAAAGACTTTATTTTGAAGGGATATCTCATAGTAAATTCCAGATATGTGAAATATAATGTGGCTGTAGAAACTGTTATTTCCCTGAAGCAATAAAATACAGGAAGATTCCCATCCACTAAGTACTCAGATAATTATGAAAGAGAAGCCTTCTATGTTCTTTCAACTTGAACACAAGGCTAAATGAACATAAAAACATTTTCATCACACATCTGAGGGTTAGATTGCTCTGGCTGTTCCATAACAAAGAAAATGAGGATCTGTAGAGAAAATACAAGGGAAACGTGCTTTTTTGCCATGACAGTGCTTCAACATGCTTCAACAGAAGCCCTTTGCTCCACTGCAAAACATAGAGCTCATGGAGAAGAAATATTAAAAGGTGGAACAGCTCTCTATAAACACAGAGGAGTTGCAAGAAAAAAATTTAAAATAGCACAGCTAAACCAACAATTTGTATCCAGTCCACAAACATGACCCATGTATATACCTGCTTTCATTTTAGCAGTGCTCAGGTACAATGGCGATCCACTCTTACAAAAATTCATTAAAAATTCAAACATTTAGCTGGTTTCTAGTAATAGCACCACCATGAAGCTTTCCTGTTTTCTTCATTCTAACCATAGTTGAAAAGTGTTCAAAGTAACTCTAAATGTACCAATACTGAAATGAAGAAAACCATGGGATACTACTAATACCAAGTGCTAAGGTATCAGGAAAACTTGCCACAGTAGAAGCAACTGAAATACCTGAATAAAGTTGAAAATATTTTCATCCATTTCCTCTGCTCTGCAGATCAAACCTTAGTGATAAGAATCTTCAACTCCTGATAGAAAGGAAAATATGAGTCTGCTTGCCCTAAAGCCACGTTTCTTGCTTCTTTATGGATGAATCAGTTTTTCCTCTATCTTGTGGAATGTTGCTAACATAATTTAGGGTCTCTCCAGTGCCTGCTACAAGTACAATTCCAGATTCTGCAAATGCTTCTAAGTGTATCTTTGTAATCCCTAAGTTACAATGCAAAATCATTTTCTTCCTTCCATTCCCATACCATTTGGCATCCCAGGAGATCTATTTAGGTTTTGAATGTCTTATTTCATTTTCCACTTCTATACACAGAGCACTTGATTAAAAAGATTATTTTGTTATTATTCCCATCTGAACTGCATCTAAGCCTGTTTTAATTTATTCCCCTATCTGGAATATCAGTTTTGATTTCCAGAGAACTCACTGTCCACAACAATATATTCCTAAGTGCTCTGTCACTGTTTCAAGTTCACTGCTGTTATAAGACAGTTTGAGTACACCAACACTTGCTTTTCTTTCACCTATAAAACTGCTTTCCAGTTGATATAGAAGGCCATAGTCCCTGCAATTTTTCTCCCATCTATTCAATGGAATAGCCCCTAAAGCACATTTACAAAGAGTGTTCTTCAAAGTAACTACATGAAACAAGAGCCATTACCTCCCTTTTGGAAAAATAAGGCTTTCTCCCCTAAAGAACCAAAGTCTCTACTATCCTCAAGTAGGCAAGGAAAAAAATATTATTTTGATCAGATAAAAGTCCCAGAGACCAAGAGCTAAAATAATTTTTTTTTTCTCTTCCAGCTATATGTAAAGAATTTAAAAAACATGCATTTACTGAAGGTCACAGAATCATCAAGGTTGGAAGAGACCTTCAAGATCACTTGGTTCAAATATCAGCCCGCCACCACCATAATCACCTCTGAACCATATCCCCAAGTGCCACTTCCAGATGCTTCTTGAACACTTTGAGAGATGGGGACTCCCCCACCTCCCTGAGTAGCCTGTTCCAAAGCCTAACGAGTCTTTAAGAGATTTTTTTTTCCCAATATCTAACATATTCCCAATATCTCAGCTTTTCCTGACACAATTAAATAGCTATTTCATCTTGTCCCTTCTCTTGAGATTTGGTAGAGGACAACAATCTCTTCTAAGGGAGTTGTAGAGTGGTAAGGACCCCTGAACCTCCTTTTCTCCAGACTAAACAACCTCAGCTGTTCCTTGTAGAACTTTCTAGACCCTCCCCCAGCTTCATGGCCCTTCTCTGGACACACTCCAATGCCTCAATCTCCCTTTGAAATGAGGGCCTCAAAACTGGACACAGGATTCAATGTAATTTGATTGCCTAAGTAAAGATATTTCACAGCCAGGAGAGCTCAACTGAAAATTCTATTAGTCTCCCACTGTTTCAGTGATTTGAAGATAGCTCTAAAAATTATGCAATTCTATTTCAGTGAGTGGAACTAAAATACAAGTCTTTGTACCTTAATGGTCTGGGAGTTGCTGACATGTGGAAGTCAGTTAATACCACATATTGGTTTTTAAAATGACCACTGAAACACAAATATTTTCACAATCCACTACTACACATTGAACAGTCAGTGAAAATACTGGAAAAATGAAGGTCTGAAAATTAGTCCTTAACAAGGGAGGAAGATTAGCAGGAATTTACACTCCACAGGCTTAATTCAGAATCACTTTGGAGTCAGCGATCACCATTTTTTGTTTCCTTTTCTGAACTGACAATTTGACGTCACAAGTTTTCTACTCCGATTCCAACACCACTCCCTCGAATTTGACATGAGGGTCTGACGGTCTTCATCTCTGCAGAAAAAATGCCCAATACTCTCCAAATCAAGTCCTTAAAGTGCAAGAAAATGCTTTCATTAAAGCTATTTCCCTTGCTTAGTCCTACTTCTAATTTATGATTTGCCAAAGGCACTGTTTTACTCGTGTTTCGATGGAATACTTAGCACAGCGTGAAATAGATGGCATCTCCTCTGTAGCAAAAGTGAAAGGTTGACTTCTGCCCTGGGCATCTTTCATTTTTTGTGAAAGCTTAGAGGTAGAAACTGAAGCATGCTAATTGAAGCTTGAAGGAAAAAGTAGTGACATTATAAGAACTGCTTCTGTCAAGTGATAAATATCCTGTGATACGATATATTAAATTCATATGAATAAATTCGTAGTGTTAATAAAGATTAAAAGGTAGTTGTGCCATACAAAATGGGACATGTTGGACATGATGACAGATAGTAGACCCCATTTACCATTCCAAGTAGTGGTGCAGGTTACTATCAGATGAAAACAAAAAGGCTAATTCATCTAATCTTAAAAAAAAAAAATAATTCTACATTTACATTTATTATACACGGCATATTTAAAAGGTGGTTTCCATGTTCTCCAGCACCCAAGGCATAAACCTGAAAAAGTGCCAGTGGAAATAACAAATGATGTAATAGAAGTGTGTAAAACCTGGAGCAATAATACGTCGCAGTCAGAACCCAATGGCTCTGCTCAAGTGACACACACATTTGCACTCAGAAGTTTTGCCTTTTTTTTTTTCCTTTGGTTAAAGCTACCATGGCAGCATTCTCCTAGTGAGGTGTGTCAGAACCAATGTAGCTGAATGTAGTTCACTGTAATTGAAAGTAATTCATGCTGTCACATTTACTGTAACGAGAGGTCACATCTCCGGGGCCATAAATGTTGTTCATATTAATCGTAACTGACACCTTCCTCCTCCTTCAGGGAAATTCAGCCCTATCACATGGCTTAGTTCACATCCTTTTTAAGGATCTGAACTTTTTTGCATTTGGCTGGTTTTGTGGTTTGTTTTGGGTTTATTGATTTTTTTTAAGCTAAAAACAGGCAAAAATACCAGCAAAAAATTCTGCCTTGTGCATGGTGATAAAGTCATCAGAAAAGTATGTAACAATAATTGTAATTATCCTGATCTCCCAAAACCTTACGGATTATTAAAAATTGTGATCTAAAAACTGGCTATTCTGGAAACAAAAATAGATCTTGAATTACAAATACATATAGGCCATATTCTAAAAGAACAAGTAAAATACATCACACTCCATAAGGACCCCCTGGACTACATCATTAATTTCTTCTTAATATTTACACATATTACGATTTAGGAATCATAAAGCCCCTCAGTAAACCATGTACTGATTTTGGAACATTTAAATTCCATATTGACGTGCCAGGGAACAAATCTCCATTCTCAATATGGTTGTATATTTCAAACCTGATAATTCAGCTAGGACACCATTTCCTTTTTAAATATTATTTGAGGGGTTACAGCATGTAAGTCTAAATCTTTTGATCTCTAACAAAGCTTCACACCCAAAGAAGGCCCTTCAAAGCACTGAATGCACGTGCACTCCATAGTTAACACAGTGTACAGAAAATGGCAAGCTTTTTTACTGTATGCTTAATTTATCCTGAATTACAGTTAAAAGATGAAAGACGCTGAAGAAGGAGAAGTGCGAAGTAAAAACACACTGGCAAGAGAACAATGTGCTTGTTGGCCAAACAATAATCTGTTTCTTAGTTTTGTTTTGGTTGGGCTGACCAATAATCTGGGTTTTCTTGAAAAAATAAGTGGAATCTTAACTCAGAAAAAAAGCTCAGGGTTTGGTTTTTTCTAACAGATCCTTATGGCAACACAAAAAAAAAAAACTTTCATTTACTCACAACAACAACAACTGATAATGATAAAAAAATTTCACTGATGACTCTGATAATTACATATTAAAGAAGTGAAAAACATAAAAATAGAGCACAGATTCACTTCTATAATAGTTTGGAATAATGCTGTTTTTTGAAAGGTGGATTAGCCTTAAAGTTACAATTATTTGAAATTAATCATAACTCCACAAGAAAATCAGTTGTTTGATTTCCTCTGGCATAACTCAATAATAATGCTACTGAAATAAAGTGGATGCATATATGAATTTTTGAAGAATCAACGTTGAAAGGCTCCACTATCACATAACACAACTCTTCAGATATAAATAAAATTGATTCCTTCAGAGACCAATTTTTCTGTTGTCTGACAATGTAATTTAATTTTGGTGAGGCATCCAGCAATTGTGCAATTTCCTACAGTAGCATTTGGTGCAGAGATACACAAAACATTGCTGTGAGCCCTGCAGTAAAAGTTTGCTGAATGACCTGAAACATCAAAAACAACAAATGCATGACCTCACTGCAATAAAAAAAATCCCATTAGGCTTACTCTCTTACATGTAATTAACATTAACCGTTACATTTTTAGCAACATCATGGCATTTCTCAGAAATAAATCTAGGTTTTGCTTCCAAACAGGTAAGCACTTTATGTTTCATTACTACCACACTATGGCATAATATTTGTCCTGCACCAGTATCTACAACAGCCTTGAAGGTGTTTGTTGTGCCAATCATATTATCAACAAAGATAAAAATATTATTTACCTTTAAAGTAGTTCCCCATCTCAGCCTTAACTGCATTATAACTCATCTTTCTTACTCTGTAGAGAGGCATTTCAGCACTTCGACTCAAGTACCTCATTTATTCCTAATTTCAAAGGTTATCATTAATCTATATTTTTCCAATATATTATCACTTAGGAAAGTGGCTCAAAAGTCATAGTGAAACTATATTACAATGAATCACCATTGCCATTAATACCTCAGCACCACAAAAAGTATACATAATTAAATAACTACGGGCTTTTCTAACTAGGAAAGTGACTTTTGCTTTAGAAATACTCTCTTTCCTGTTCTATAAAGAATAAGTCAAATTAAAAATACATTTAGATAATAAAACATGCACTCCTATTGAGTCCTATGAAATACAGCTACTCAAAGTAGGTCTATTATTTGCTAAGGACTCTTTATGTACTTTGATAAATCATCAATCACTAATTTCAAAGTTTTTGGTGAAAAGAAGCAGCAGCACTAATTAACCAGTCTGCCTAAACTCTGAACGTGGTTTTGCAGATATTTTAAAGCTCATTTTATTGTACAATAATTTCTCAAGGAATATATAGTGTAATACTTTATTAGTTTGGGGTAAATCAAGACAATATGCCAGGGAATTCAGATTTGCCCCTTTTTCCTACTTTCTTTGTTCTTTGCTGCACTCTTTTCCAGAAGATTTAACAGCACTGAGATGTGAAGTTGTGGGGCCAAATCCTGCCAAAATGAATGTCCTGTTCACTCCTACTGAAGTCTGTTCGCATATCTCACCCCTCTGGCATTTAGAAAGCTCTTCTAATCACTAATGTAACTTTACCCACAGCTAGTTGATACCCAGCTGTTCTTGTGCCAACACTACCCTTTAACTAGAGCAGCTTTCCTCTTCCCCCTCATGTTCCCCTACTGAGGTTCTCTTTCATTCTTCAATTTTCCAAGCTGGAAAATGTCATGCTGTTAGTTCCCTCTTATGAAATAAGTTTATTTTACACAGTCATCCTATTATCCTTCCTCTGCACCTATTTATTTGAATTGATCCACAAGAGGATGATTAATTTACCCTCTGTCAGAAAGCGATTTCCACACTGTGACAAAGTATGCACATAAATCTCTTCTGTAACTTTAAGTCTGTTTCTGTGAATCCCTGTAAACTCCATATCTTCAAATCCTTAGTTTAGGGTCAAAATTGTCACCACTTGAACTCTATCAAAGAATTGACACTAGTTTCAGCAATCACATCTGATTGAAATCCATTACATTTCTTTTTGAAGCTCCCCAGAATTCCATTTCAGTAGGGCACCTTAAGCATTTATTATTTCTAAAGAAGCACATAGAGCTTCTTAACATTTCACATGTGGGGAGCCCTTTCCACAGCAATGCTTAAAAGACATCACTTTTCTTGGAAAAGGATTATTTTGGTATGTTCACATAAAGTTGTCTTTTCCCTTGTTACATAAGCCTTGATGTCTGTGCTGTCAAGTATTTATCACATCCAGAGTTAAACAGCATTGTCTTTTAAGTCAAAAGGAGTAGGCCTGAACCCAGAATCTGGAAAGCATCCAGTTGTAGTAATGTTCTCTTTGGATGAAATATGTTGGACAAATGTAAAGCCTTTTTACTACTGCTACAAAATATGGTTGGATTAGGTCTTTGGGCTGCACACTTTGTCATTTGGATTCCATGACAGCAACAAGCCACGAGAGGAGCGGAGAGGAGTTAGCCAGGCAATCAGCTCCTGTGATTATTAAAAACTTGACATTTCTGTAAAAAATACTTCACGTTGAAAGAAATAATAATTTTCTTAACCTTTACTTGTAGTCTTCTGAAAGTATGATTAATCAGGATCTATGCTCTGCTGCTGTTTATTTATCTGGTTTTTACTGCATGTACTGGCACAGGTTATTTAAAATGCTGTCACTTGTTCTTTCCCTGTCTCTTCAATGTGTACCCTTTCACCTTAGCTTGCTTCCCCAAAAATAATAAACCTACTTCAGACAGAATCATTCTGATCATACTTAGCCCAGGTGAAAGTACATGTTTTGAAAGTTAGACCATCAATTATTACAACTATTATCCCATCTGCTCAACAGGAATACTGGAGTACTAAGGACATTTCATGCCTCAGTTAGGTTTTGGTTCATTACATAAGAAAGGGCAGCACAGATGTGTTATCACATAAAATTAAATTACAGGGCATACTTTAATTCTGAAGAATTATGTGTCCAGACACCACTTATTCTTCCACTCTGGAAAAGCATAAAATGTCTCAAGAAAAGGCCAAGATAGGTTAGTTTAGCTTCTGAGTGATCCAGGGTACTTTCTAGACCAAAATCCCCACCCCGGCCAAGCAGCACTCTGCTTCCTTGGAGGACCTGAGACACCACAAGCAAAGTCTGAAGTCAAGCAGCAAAATATTAGTAGAGTAATGGCACGAGGAAATTCACTTGCCATGCTCAGGACAGAAAACTGAAGACAAACTTATACTAAGCTTTTGTCTCCCTGGTTTCCCTTCACCTCGAAGTTTCACCAAACTCCACAAAACATTGGTGCAAAGCATTTTTGCAAAAAAGCAAAGTAAAAATATACCATAATTGCTTATACACATTCCTGAGTGTGCCTGCTCTAGGCTAGAGAATAAAACTTTGTGCTCACTTGGTGTGACATTACATTAGGCTGTCTATGACAACAGGTAATGGGAGCTAAACTCCCATTAAGCATTGATCACTTTTTTTAATTGGTACAATGGAGTCAAAAGTAATTAATACACATGTATGATATAAAATTCATCAGGGACAGATGCATGCAGATGTATTTATCTTGTTAATGGCAAAGTGATTAGAAGATAAAAAGGCTGATTAGTATCAAATGGATCTAGCTGAGAAATAGCCTTAAAATTGTAGGAGCAAGACACCAGAGCAGGCTGGTAACCCTCTCCCAGCCTGAGAGGGACGTCACTGACCCTGCAGCTGCACTGATCTTCAGGCCCAAGCCAGCACGGTTTAAATTCCCCCTGAATATTCTGTCATTAAAACCCTGGTTGCAGTGAACACCAGCAGGACCCAGCACTTTGATAGCACCATAAAACCTGGTATTGGCTGGCAAATGAAGCAGTCTGATCCATGACAGCATCCTGCCTGTCCAGGGTGTCTATTCCAGCACCCAAGGATGGTATGCAGAAACACAAACTCCACCACTGCAGACATGGCAAGGATAAAATCAGCCACCGCAAACAAGAGGAGGAACACAGCCCAACACCACTCTCTGGAGCTGGGCCAGCTGAAAGGCTGCTCTGTGCAAAGTCTACGTGCCTCTCAGTTGCTTTAATATTTTAATGATAGCTTAAAAAAAATACATAATACACAGCCTGTATATTATGGACTATATATACACAAAGACTGCAGGCTGCTTTTATGTAATATAATCTGCATACAGGCAATGCACGAAGTACTGGTACACTGCAGAATGGAAAGCACAACACTTTCCAGTTGTTGTGAACATCAGTGACTCCTCACAGCAGCCTGTGCTGAGAAGTGGGGAGAAAGGGAGATTTCAAGTCACGCCCCTCAGCTGGGCTTGTTCCCAAATCCATCTAAAGCACAGCACAAGGATAGGAGAGTGTTCTCCTGCCCTTCAAAAGTGAAGTAGGTCAATATGACCTGGCTGTGTTTCCTAACATGTTCATGCTGGCCAACTATTGCAGACTGCAAGGAAGACATTTCAAATATATATCCATCAGAAACTTCTCCATATGTTTGCTGTACCCTAACATAGAGAGCCAGAGGAAGCAGGCAGAGGTGAGAAACTGAAATTGAAAATACAGAACTATTTTTATTTATATCTAAATTATCCCTGCCCTGATATTAATCTAGACAATATCTCCTTGCCAGACCAATATTATGCTGATGAATATTTCCTTAAAAAAACCCAAACAACTATTTCTTTAATTTTTGCTTTCTACTATATTATCTTTGCTCTTTAAAAACAAAAAGCAAAAATAATTCTTCCCCACCCCAGATGCTGGTAATATTAAAATTACGTCACTAACACTCTACTCATAGAGATTTGCATGAAGTCTGGTTTTCAGCACAAAAATGGGCAAAAAGTCTGAAAATCCTGTGTGTGTTCAGTTTAGGATGAACACAAATACAGAAAGTTTATGTAAGAAAAGATCAGTGGAGGATTAAAACTTTGAAACACAGGTGAAGAGAAGGTTAAAACCGGATATAGATCCTATCACCTTTCAATCATTTGTTTAAACTCAATTTAGGTGCAAAAGGGTTGAAACTGAATTCTTTGGACATTCTTCTGCAGCACCAGTATAACCAACCACCAGAGTCACAGCAAATCCTACCCTGAGTGCCTGCAAAACAAACAGATGGACAATCTGTTCGGCAGAAACTGTGAAAAAGCCAACAACCTCAACCTACTGACTGAACTATGGGTGAAATTATTTTCTACTTAGCAAATATTAAAATTAACCAAAATTAGCTAAAATTAACTAAAATGAATATATATACCAAAGTTTAGATACTGCATTTAGCTGTGCAAAGATCCAGAGATTCAGCACAGGTAAAGGACTAAATAATAAACTGAAGTGGAAATAAAGGATCATACCTACACTTACAAAAGGAAATAACTTTGTAAATCACAACTGTCTATTTTGTGTTCTTCTATGAAGCATGATAACTGAGGAATTCAAGGAAAGAGTTGAATCCTTTTGGTGTGCTGAGTGAGATCTGCCCTAAATTCTGGATTACATGGCAGCAACCATGTAATCCTTTCACTGTGTCTACTTGGAAAATTTCAATTTAATAAAGTCTAGGTCAAGTTCTTCAGAATCCATCCTTATATCTGTCTTCAATCACTTGCCCAACCAGACCAAGTTCTCAGTAGATAACAGTAACTACAGTACTTGAGGCTCACAATGAAGCCTCTGATGACTTGCATGAAGACTGTCTGGATAGTATAATTTTGTAGATAAGGAAGTTCAGTCTGCTTCAAGCAATAAATTCACTTTCTGTAAAGAATGCAGATGGTTAGATACCAACAGGATGAATGCTGCACTGGCTTGACATGAAAGATTTAAGCAAGCAGTTACTCTATTCATCAGCTATGCAAGAAATTTAATTTTTTTAGCATTTAATTTGCAAGAGAGTATTTATTATTATGGGATCACACCTAAATACAACATGTTTCACTGCAAAAAAATTGTGCTAGCTTTTTTGTCTGCTACCTTACCTCAACATACCAAAAA
Source organism: Sterrhoptilus dennistouni (assembly GCA_013397095.1). Lineage (NCBI taxonomy): Eukaryota > Metazoa > Chordata > Aves > Passeriformes > Zosteropidae > Sterrhoptilus > Sterrhoptilus dennistouni. The sequence goes on from VWZU01012982.1 coordinate 228,419, forward strand.
GTGCATTTAAAAGTATTCATAAAGCCCTGATAACATTTTAAAAGGTAGTTTAAGACATTCCATCCCTAAATAGTACTACATATACTGATACTACATCCTTCACTTTCTGTAGAATGGGTGTTCTTACATTGATTCTAAAATCACACAGCAAAACACCCCAAAGTATTAAGCTGGGATCCTCTCCCCTCAATATTTTCATAACTACCCCACAGGAAAGCATTACAATGCCTAAACACTGAATGCTCTGCAGCACTTGTGTAGTCATTACAATACATTGAGTCACTTGACAACTGCACATAATATTTGTACTTCCAGTGACAGAAGCAACCACAATAATGTACTTGTAATCAAACTGCCAACACCAAAAATCAGTTCCAAATTAAAAGTCATTAGCCTATAAAACTAGAAGACAGAGAAGAGGAGAAAAAAGGATTCAAAAATATTAATTTAAATGTTATGCCTCAAAAGCATTATTTTTACTGTCGTTTTGGGGAATATCTTTGTAACATTTTCACATGCATTTATTTAAGCTCCAGAAATCCAGCTGAGAGATCTGAACCCATAAGGCCCCATGTTCTTCTCTTAAAATTCTTCTCAGAGAATCCAAACCAAATAAAAATCTGGGGGCTGAGGCTGTACATTTACAGTACACCCATGCCAGTTCAGAGAGCAGTAAAAATTTGATTAATATCAGATATGGACATGATCATGTGTATTTTCAATTATTCAACATAGAGCTTATTAAAAAGTTAGATTTCTGGAGCATGTCAGATCCATAGCAGGCCAAAGGGGCAACACCCACCATGGATGAAGTGCCATTGAAAAGTTTATCAAGTGAAAAAAAAATTACCAAACTTGAAAGAGCTGCATGAGTCTGCATGACTTGGGAGTGCTACACCATGTGCACATGGCACTTCTGGTTTAGCACTTTCAGCCCCAAACCAAACTACTTGCTGAACTTTGACTTGGAGGCTGAGTTTTCCACAGGTCCGCATTTTACATTAATTCTACATACAATGAAATACTTAAGAGTTGCACACTCAGCCTGTGACAGCATGAAAAATGCGGGGAAAGACACTGACAACCCTTTCTTTCCAACAGTGGTACTGGATTAAACACAGTATTTTTCCTTACTGCCATCTTCTCACTTTTTCTGTAAAGCAAAACCATTTCAACCGTATAAGAACATACTGGGCATATGTTGATCCAGTTAAGTAAAAAGGTTTATTAAGAACGGTGGGGAGGGGTCATTCTCACACAGATTTGTTGATTCATCTGTCTCCCCTCATACTGTACAGTTACTTCAGCACAGTCCAAGCAGAAAAACATGCACTGGAGGATGAAGGCAATGCTCAACTAATCAATGAGACTGAAAACAGTTCATCAAGCTAAAATCTTATATATTCCATCTGCAGGGGAAAAAAGAAAATAAAATAAAAGAGGAGTTTCAGAAGAGTAGGAGTCCCTACAAAATATAAAATTACATAAGAAAGTATAACAGAACACATATTTAACATATTTATCAGGGAAATTACTGAAGAAGTATCAAGAGCTGGATCCTCTAAATAACTTCAGCAGAAGGAAAAAAGAAGAAAGCAAAGTCAGCTTGATACCAGACTTCATCTTCCAGGAATTTGAAGAAGAGACCATGGAAGTTACCGATAACAGCAACACAGCTAAAAGCTCAAGCAGAAATCATCATTATCTGATCTCACACAACAAAAGCCTAGAGTGGTTTTGCCAGCCTGAAATAATGACTGCCAAGGCAACCCAGGGAAATGTTTTATAATCAGACTCAATTTTATAGCTACAAAAACAAGAACAATTAAACTCAATTAATAAAATCTTTTCCTCAGGGCCAAAAAAGCAGTGCCCTTCAAGCAACCTAGAGGAAAGAAATTAATCTATGGATAAAGAAGTGTCCCTTAATAAGTTTAGTAACTACATTTTGCCCTTCAAACATACCTCTGACTGAATCTGCTCTTTCTTGGCCAAGATCCTACAAAAACTTGTCAGGAGAGAAGTGCAACACATGAAACTGTGCTTAAGTATTAAGAGTGAACACCGAAGACTCCTGTTATTCACTAAAGAGCGGGTCAACAGCTCTGACTGGCCCCTAAACAAAGCTTTTCTTCAATTCCAATAAGGTAGAATTTTTTTCTGCCCTCTTTGAGCAGCAAAGACCATCCCATCCAGACCGGCAGATGCACATGGGGCATCTCCCATTAACACTCCCACACTGTTGTGGTGCTATTGCTCAAAGTTTTCACCTCACATCTCAAACTTTGTACAGCTTCACCATCCTGCACCAAGATATTTACTACCACTATATCCAAAAGGTTTAGGACTTGGACAAAAACAATGTAATAATACAGCCCAAGTGTTTCATGGCCTGTAATCCAGGATTCTTTCAGTTCTATCATACTTAGGTGTTGACAGATCCTAAAATGACCTTCAGAACTTTAAAACAGGATACACAACAACCGACCTAAAAACAAAAGTGGAAAGAATTACAAGATTAGCAAGGAGCTGCATGATAAAATGAGAGGCAATGCAACTAACATTAAAGAGGATACAAATCTATCTCCAACTAGACTAGGAAGAAAAAAGAAAATCTGATTAGCAAAACAAAATGTAATGAATGAACACAGTTAACAGTAGTCACAACTAAGTCAGCCCACACAGAAGTAAGTTTGGAAGAACTGAGTGAGTCTACCATAATTTTACAGACAGTAATTTGCTCTAGACAACATCACGAGATCTAAAGTATAATGGGAACAAATTGGATTAGCACCAATTGCAATGAAATTAAATGCAGGAGTACTCAAAGAGGAAAGAGACATGCATATTGCTTTCATAGATTTTGATTTTCTTTGGGACTGCAGAGTTTAACCCAGCTTGTTTCAGTAACTGCAGCAGAAGTCTTGTTTAAAAGAACCTGGTTTTAACAAGGGAAAGTGAACATTTTTACGAAGATTTTTAAATGTATTTTTTAGAAAACGTGACAAAAAAGATTTTGACATCTCTGGTGGAAAGCAAAAGTTAAAAAAGACAAAACTTTGACCAAATTATTTTTTTCTTTGAATTGTCTTTCTTCTTTTCCCCAGAAGTCCTTCAGGCTCTCTTTGCTCCTTCAGGTATTCCTGGAGGTAACCTTGTCCAATCTTCTAATCTCATAATGAAGAGGTCAGCAAAAGTTCACTTTACTCAAGCATAGAGTTCTTTGCTTCATACTCACTATACTCAAAACCACACCACAGATCACCAGAAAAGCCAACTAGTGGCATATGCTGCATGTTCTATTTACAAATACATTTTGCACTAACAGGTTTCTTCAAATGCATGATGAAATAACCATGTTTTTAGAACACCGAGAAATCACTCGCAGCTTGGTTATACAGTACCGATCTTATTTTTTTAAAGCTAGCAAAAGCTATTGAAAAGTCACTAGACTAATGCTAAGAAAACTGGAAAGGGAGAGGTCAAAAATGCAAAGCCATTTTCCTTTTAACAGCTTATAATACATCATTATTTATGTCAAATGGCCTGAAGAAAATAGAAATAAATAAAAATATAATATAAGTTAAATATAATAAAATAAATAAAATATAAAGGAATAAAATTTGTTTGTTCAATATTATTTAAACAGAGATGCTTCGTTTACAAGATTAAATTTTATTCATCTTTACTACAGTTTAATGAAGTTCTTCTAGCTAAATGATTTTTGAAAAAAAATTCTCTGAATGCAAATATTTTCAGTAAGACAACTGCTCCGAAAAGATAAATATAAAACTCAAAATTGATCAGAATTAATTTCTCTCATATCTGTGCACCATTAAAATACTAAGTGTCTAATACGCTTTCTTCTTCCTATAATGAACACCCAAGTACAAATAACCAGAAAGATCTGCTCACAAATGTGATCAAAACACCTTCCTGACAGCTTGGCACAATGGATATAAAATAAATTCTCTGGAGGCTTTGCCCAACAGTGAATTCTGCAAAAAATATGGAAATCACCTGTCCCCAGAAATTATTTGTAACATTTTTTTAAAGCTTGTTGCTTAAAATACAGTAGGCTAACAAAGCCCTTTCAGGAAAATCCTGGTATGTAAATCACCTTCTGCTTCCAGAGGCTTCTCTTCTCATACAGCAGGATTCTTAATCCCTCCTTACAGCCATGAAATAACTTTCTAACGAGAATTCTGGCAGGACTTTAGAAGGTCATGAGCCTCAAACTATTTCTTGCTGACTACAGACATGTTGCTCAAAGAAAAGTAACACATTCTCTACTGTGATCACAGTCCCTTCTAAGGAAATGATTGAGAACATGATGGAATCCTAAAATATTTAGCAAGGATGTATTTTAGAAGCTGCTGCTGACAACTTTACTATTTCTGTGAGTATGTTTTACAGCATGACTTCCTTCCAATTTTGAAATATTACTACCTTATTTGGGAACACTGAGATCAAAATCGTACACAGGAGAAAAACTAAACCATACAGAATGGAATGTAGGTAAATGGTGAATATTCTTTCATTACCTGTTATATGAATTTTAATTTACAGCCTAATGACAGAAGTGAAAGCTTCAATGGGCTGAAGAACATCAATACAGGTCATTGCAACACCAAAGCAGGAAAAAAAGCCCTCAAAAACCTGTGTTTTATCAGCATAGTGGCAGTGCAGAGAAATCTATTCCTGCCAATACATATGTTAGGCCAGTAATCACTGGATGATACCAATGTTTGCAAATACCCCAAAACTTCATACTCAACCAAGTAACTATCTCAGCATTGTTACATTTTTCATCCTCTAACTTGAACCTAAGAAGCTGAACAAGTCACCTCTCCTATTTCTGCAAATATACATAAATGTGCGTGAATATATATGTATATAGATAAACATCTCTGAAAACCACCAACAAGCTCAAGGACATTGGCAGTGACCATATTAACTGAAAAAAATGAGCGTATACCTGAAACCAAACAGGGATCTGAAATTTGTTTGATTACTTTTATGTCCAGTTCTCACATCTCTGGTCACATTCAACAATAATATGGTCTAAAAAATTCTCATCTCCTCATAGCCATGTCAAAAAAAAAAAGATGCATGGCTCCTCATATACATGTCAAAAAAAATCTACGCTTTAGAATACCTCTAGAGTAAGGACTCCTTCCTCTGTCAAAATACTGGGGTCCATTTCCTTTCAGTACTCTGTAAGAATATAAATATTTACTAAAAATAGTTCAGCATGAAGATGAGTCACATCATCATGTCCTTGGAGACCAATTAAAAGTAGAGTCATTCTGATCAAGTGTTACAATAACCACCTAATAATCAAAACAAACAGAATTACACCTTGCGTAAGTACTATTTAATGCAAGAACAGCTGAATCATACCCGAAGTTTTAAAAGCTCGTATTGTGTGCAGAAAGAATTACATTACTTACAACGGGCTACACATCACAACAAGGCTTTAAATACTGGTTCTCACTTTTGGAAGGAAGTTGGAATGTGTGTGGGACAGGAACTTAATTAAATTTTGCTAAATAACCCACATATCCTCACTCATTTGCCACGTATCCTGAATGAGAAAAACTGGCAGGAGCACGTTCCGCTCCCTTTGGGAAGGAGACCAAGCAAAGGCAAGGTTCGGGGAGAATTTTTTTTGACCCTGGCTCACACAAGTCCATACAACTGTAAGCCTGATATCTCATCATAACGCTAGTGAATAAAAATACCAGCAGAAATATTCCAAACCATAAACCTCTCCAGTTAATACCAAATCCCTCAAAGAATGGTTACAACCTGTCCATTGGAGGAAGAGTGATGGAAACTCAACACTTCCTTTCAAGGATCAACTTTAACTCTCCGATTAACCAGAACAAGACCAAACAGTATTTTCTAGGAGCCATGAGGGCAGATACAGAATGATGTTATGCAGTCACTCTGTCTTTTACTTCTGCCCAAGCCCAGAAGGCAAATGTTTTTCTTTCTCTTTTAATAAATCAGTGGAAAAAAATCTGTTATTTTATGAGTGACACTTAGATTTCCAACTCAGTTTTCAGAAGACTAATATGTAATTTGTAGTGCCTCAATTTCAGACATCTAAAATCAGCAACTACTTTTAAAAAAATATTCTTCTTTGCAGAAACATTGCTCACAATATTTAATTAACAAATCCCTGATACCTTAGGAGTACATTCCTACACAAAAATCTAATTTAAGAATTCTGCATTAAGACCTCTTAATCAGCCTAGCCACAACTGAGGGTCCAACAGGCCAACATGCTCTCAATGAGCTCCTCCATCACAACTGCCAAGAGGAGTAAAAAAATTCATTATTAAAGTCTTCCCTGAATTCCCAAGAGCATTCCACAATATTTGTAATAAAATGCTTTTTTAAAAATTTGTTTCTTCAAATTGATCAGCACTTCATTATTTGGAAGGAAGGTTTTGGGGTTCAACAGATATCTAAGTGGTTTATTTGGCATATTCTGATATTCACAATGTTTCAAACAAAAAACAGCAAAAAACTATCTGGGGAACAACTGAAAAACAATAGTCAAGACTTTTGACTGTATAGCACTTTTTGTTTTAAAGACTTGTAAACAAGTTGAAGAACTTTTCCTCTATACTATCCCTACTATAAAAGACTTTTTAAGTTGTCAACGAAAAAGAAAACTCTCCAATCCCAAGATCCAATTACACTGTTGTGAACTCTATATGACAAACTGTTCTTGTTGTTTCTATAGATCAATATTCTGTCATTATTCAAGTCAGAAAACTTTTCAGACACCTCAATTTAAATGAACAGCACAATAATTGAGTATTTAGAATAGAACCGGCTGAAATCCATTTTCATGCCAATGTGTGCTCATAGACTGTGCTTCTGTATCCATTTATATTTGAATACTTGTTTTGATGACTAAGCAAAGTCCTATAGAAACTGTCTTATTTAACAAAAGCAGGTCTAGCAATTCTAATTAGGAGCATTTGTTATTCTACAGAGATGCAATTTACAGTTGGGGTCATAAAACAAATCATGATAAAAGCCAGGATGATGTTCCTCTCCCAGCTCAGCTTGATAGATATTGTACACATGAGTTAATATTTAAACCCTTTCTCCAGCAGGAATAGCCATACTCCTGCTTTAGCTGTTTTCATACATTGAGAAAAGCCAAAGGCAAGGTACTAAAAATGGCCAGTCCAGGTGCAGAATTTTCTTGGTTCAACTCTTGCTACAATACCCGTACTTCTGCCTACAAAATAAAGTGTAGAGCAGTTCAGCAAAGTTAAGTGTGCATATTTGAGCATAAACATTACAAATCTGGGGGCTCACTTGCAAAATTGGTTTACACAATGCTGACGAGAATTCTTAGATGGGTAGTACCTTTTCCTGATCATCTCTCCTCTAAATTTAAATTAAAACATTATAATAAATAAAACCAAGTATCTTCAACTATGACTTTCTGAATCAATAAATGGTGAATAAAAAAATAAACTTGCAAATGAATATGGAACATATTATTCCTAAATTAGCAGTGTATCTATCAAAATACATGTCTAGCTCACAATTCAAGATAAATGTACCTTTTCTACTAAATTCCTGATTTGGTCATATGTTCTATTCATTTGACTTCAAACATTTTATACACATGGAAGCACAGAAGTAGCTTAGAAAATCTAAGGGATAGTAAGCAGATCAATTCAAAGATTTCTCCTAATCTGGGCTACACCAACAATGTACAATAAGATTTCAAAATATAAAATAGTGCTGCTAGGAAATGAAATAGGTGACCTATTTTTGATAAGAATAATTTAGAGTTCTTAAGTAATTAGTAAATGTAATAACACTTCAAGAGCAAAGACTGTAACAAAGTAACATTTGAAAACTTCATCTAAAGCAACTCCCCTTACATAATTAATATGGGCCTGCTTCCTAGATTAGCACACCCACAAGGGAAGTTTTCTTTATACGGAGCTCTGATTACAAGATTGCAGGAAAGGGAACGAGTTCCCAGGGCATGTGACTTGGGCATTCATTGTCTTCTAATCCTCCACAAGGCAAACTTCTACACAGCACCTACTGAAGGAGAAATGCAAAATAACTCAGACCAGAATACATTTAAACTATCTTTGATTTACTATGCCACTAGATAAAGCAATTTTGATCATAAATCCCTGAGAGTCCTTTAAAAAAACCCTAGATGATGTTCCTACAATTTCTTTGCTATTCATTTTCAAATATACAGAAACACAAAGCTCAAAGTGTCCCAAAATGTGGCTTTTCAAATGCATTTAGAAATCAGAAAAGGACTCCGTCCCATAACAAGAAACACGTACATGTCATGCATAATCTCTTTTCTAGGTTAGCAACATATCCTCTTTCTCTTAGATTAACTATTATTAATAGTTGCCACTTGGAGCACAGTTTCCTAATCAGAAGCTTAGTAATGCCTTAAAGCCTATAAGGTCCTACATGGAATTATTGTTCCTGTTTAAGATGTAAAATTGTTTTCTCCCATAAACATGTCTTGGGACCAGAATTTGGCGATTCTTATATTCAGGCATAAATACAACCAAGAGATTCATGCTTCTTATTCTCTCAGTATGTGTTAAAACAGTTTGTTCCAAAGGATTACATAATTTAAAGTTATTCAAGAAGGAATGACAGTTTTATACACTTTTGTGACCTGTGCTACTACATATTTCCATTGACCAAAACCTGAAAGTCCTCCTGGAAAATCAGGTCTTTGCCAATGAGCCAGATCATTTTGGATTCACATGCAAAATATTCTTTCAATTTTACAGTAGTCTGTGATTAACCCAGGACTATATAATTGCATTCCTGGTGACTGGCTTGCAGAACCATAAATAAACAACAACCCAAATAACAACAGCAACAAAACAAACAAAATACTCAGTTAAAAGAGTACATTCCATTGAGAACCATCTAAACTGCTGCAACAGCTGCTGTCTTTGAACTGCTAAAACTTCCCTAAGAAATGCTTATATGCTGTGTAGAAATGCAATCATTTCCTTACTACTATATTTTTTCTCAATCACAGGTTTCTTTTTTCTTTTAAGTTCTTCCTAATTCCTTCTTTGGACCTCTGTATCAGACAAAGCACTAACTGAGCTGATAGACCTGGCCAAAATAGAAAATAAAAAAGGATCACTTGCTTTTCAAGTTGAAATGATGAGTCATTTGGGTTTTTACAATTCATAGCTTTATGTAAGAAAGTAATGTCAGAAGATTTGGGAAGATATGAAGTTGTAACACTTTCGTATACAAGTTTAGTGTCTCACAGAAGGAGACTCCCATTTCACAGGGGTTTGTGATCTTACATGAGGTGCAATTCACATCTTTAAAAAGATAATCTGAACAAAAATTTAAAGAAGAAAAAAATTAAAATTCCAGGAAAAAAAAGTGGTCTAGCAATGAATCACCATGCCAGGCTGCTATGATGCTCTTTCCACTCTAATCAACTTTACTTTTAATGTGATTTGTGTAATTGTACAGAACTTTATGTTGGAGTCTATACTAAGTACTCAAAGCCACCAGCTCCTGAGCAGATATAGCACATGAAAATGCATAAACCATAACCATTTTAACATTAATATCTTTGTCCACAGACAGCAAAAATTGTATAGGTCACACTACTTGAACACAAGTTATCCAAGATGATTCATTCCTTCTTCTGATACAGAAATTCCAATAGTAGACTTCTAAATATAGGTACCCAGTAGTTCCCACATCATTTTGGAATACACTTAGAATTGAACTAGAGCTACTGGCATAAACAGGCCTAAAATATTCATTTGGCAATAACCACAGTATTAGTTTTAATCCATGTTTATTGATCTGTACATTTATTCCAGTTGAAAAAAACAATTACTTGGTTTGTTTATCATTAAAAATGTAAAAAAATCCTAAAGGATAATGCTGGTAATTTACGGCATGCTTGAAAAATATGAAATATTAATCTATTTGGTTATACTAAAAAAAAAAAAAAGGTATCTCAATTCTTCAGCAATACAAAGCAGTTCCAATGAGTGTACTAACAAATTTTCCACGAGTCTTAAAACATTTCAGTATTTTCACCCCCTATTACTGCAATAGCATGGAAATTCCCCTCTTCTATGGAGGGGAACTATAGCCCAAGTAAAGTCATAGAAGACATATTTGAGAACTGTGTTTATAAACTCTAGGTACTATATTTTTATTCAAACTGAAATTTTTCAAGTTTTTGTCTTTTCAGTACTCATTCAGTCTGTAGTCATGCACAGCACACACAGATTTTCTCTTTCTTGCAAAGTTTCAGAGTTTCCACATTTTTGTGCTCTTGATTAATCTGGTGCAGTAAGATGGACTTTTATTAGTCCATCTAAACAACCAATTTTGCCAGTATTCTTGCTAGAGAAAAAACACCACTTTTGAGAATGGACTCAGCAGCCTCTTCCCAAGCCTATATTCTTCTTTTACTATTTGTGACACTGAAACAAGACTGAGTTCAGACAAGAACCACTCCTAGCCAAAGATAGCTGGATAAGGAACAGGGTTAAACAATTCACTTGCTTAAAGAAAGAAATTCTGTAACCTCATTTCTTTTCTGAGAATGTTCATGTAGTGCAGCCCTTACACTGTGTGTGTACAGCACATTTTGTAAGGACAAAACCACAGTATTTGATCCTGCAAATAATCATAAGGGTAGTCAACAGATGAGAGAACAATATTTATTTTGTCTTGGGTGTAATGTTTCTGCTCCATGTGTACATCCAAGCCTCTGACCACATTAAGAAAGAAGTACACAGAACCTGATAAATGAAACACAACTGCATATAAGAACTCTGTTTTATTCCTCATCTTAATTTCTTATACTTTGACTTTGGTTAGAGAATTGAAAATTAATCCCACTTGAGCAGCAAACACCAAAATTGCTGTTTTCTGTCATTTTATGTGCATTTTAGTTTCTTTATAAGATCAATCAGATTATCACATTAAAAATCTATGACGGTTTGCAACTTTAATTTAGAAAACTATTGCAACAACACTTGGGAAGCTATAGAGTTATTCAAGAATAACACTGCTGCTTTGAAATTAACTCTATATTCAAGTAAGGAATCTGAGATAATCTAAAATTCAACTGTTCTATTAATCTCCAGATTTCTCTGAAGAAAATCAAGGTTATTGCCTTAAAACTATCAGGACAGATACCTGCACCACATGTTAGCCATCAACTATGCAAGAATCTCCTGGGTACTATAAAACCTATACTGAAAGTGAGAACAGGTAGGCTGAACATGCCAGATTTCACTGTATTAAAAGTTTGTTCCCAGTTAATATTTAACTGGGAGGTTTTAATCATTGCATTTGCACTGCTGTGGTAGAAAATATTTCCCCAGAGAACCCTTAACAACATGCATTAGGCCACCAAGATATCCCTGCAAATATCTGAGGAAACAGGACAAAGATAAAGAGCAAGAAGTAAGATTATCTTCTGCAAGCTACACTTGATGAGGGTCATTCTGTAATCAACCTGCACATGTAGACATTCCTGCGTTATCACAGCATCAGTGTGTCACTTTAAAGCACTGATCCTTTTTTCCTCCTTGAGCTTTACTGTCCTCAAAGGCCCAAAAACATGTCCAGTGTTGTCACCTGCCAAGTCCCACAGCACGTCTGGGAGCAACAGTTACAACCTCACTGGATTGGTTCTAAACTTTTTGCAGTTCACACACAGGCACTGCATTTCTAATGTATAACTTTTAGTAGAAAAATAATTTACGTAACAAACATGGTAGAATGTTGTACATTCGTAAACCCAGGAACTACTGCAAGTGTTTGTAAGCATGTTCTCCTCAGAGCATGCACACCCCTCACTACTCCCAAATGGTTGCTGATAAATGAGAGTTTTGGGAAAGCATCTGCTGCCAAAGTAACTTACACAGTTCCTCACAACCACCTCTTTGGAGGAACATTTTAGAAGATGTACAGGTTTGCAACCACCAAAAAATTTTAAATTACTCTTATGATTGCAATCCATTCTGATATACCAATTTTTCAGGATTACTTTCACTTCTGTGTCACATTACAAAGACAATTATAGCCCTTTAAACATTATTGTGACAATTGGCAATACTACACAATAATGGGCACAGGCTGTGTACCCAGTGTGCTGGGTCTGGACCAAAGCTTGTCTCTATCACCTGCTGCTTTCCTTTCACTTGGTTTAGCTCCAACAGCAGGTAGCCATGCCTGGTTTGGAGTGGGACAAATCAATTTGAGGGTAATGGAGGACAAGGAACAAAACCTAAGTCAAAATACCGTGTGTATGTGGTGTGTTTTACACAGCTTGCAGACCACTGAAGAAAGAGCAAGATCTAAGAGTATAAGCAAACTTGTAAAAATTTTCCCAAAGCAGATCCTAGAATGAAAAGAAGCCATTAAACAACCTCTGGCTCACACATGCAACACCATGTAAGCCTGAGCTCTGCAGTCCCAGGGGAGAACTGCCCCTGCCTTGGCAGTCAGCACAGGTTTCAGCATCATAAACACACAGGAAAGTGCCCAAAGCCTGACATCCCCAGTATCTCAGTATCCACGTTCCAAATATATTGAAATATCTACCTAGCACAGAGGGGCATGAAGAGTAATCAATGATATCCAATTATACAACGTATTTAAAAGATCCCTGGTGACACATTCCAACTCTGCACACTTTGCTTACCTGTCTAAGAGTGTCCCATGCTGTGTGGGCACACACCTTCATTCTCAGCTACTGCTGCAGCACACCAGAAAAACCTACAGCTCTCCATGGGGATGGGGAAGAGGTTGCTGTGGCCAGATCAGCTTGCAAGACCACACATTAAATTTTGGTACTGTTTCAGAGAGGCTGTGCCTTGCTACCTAATGAAGAGCACTCATATGAAGTTTAAAAAGAAACTGTGCTTAAGATGCATTACTGATCAGAGTACCAAACTGCAGCTGCTTTTAATTACCAAAACCACTCTAACAAGAATTGTTGCTGCTACTACACCATTTAGAAGCAAGATCTGACAAGCAACAGACTATTACACAACAACTTAAGGTCATATGTGCCTCCTGTAATTACAAATTAACGTTTCAATTAAACACAAAACTTGTGTCCTATTTTTTCCTAAATCTGTTTAATTAAATACATCGTGACAATGAAAAGGCTTTTCTGGTTTACTATTAAATCACTTAGAATTTTGTTAGAACAAAGCAGAGACTAGTGACAACTTCTCATTAGGAACGACAGTTTAGTTTCTCATGCTTTTCATAGGTATAAAGCACATTAATTTCTGTACAGTATTATTAGCAATGCTTTCACTGGTACAGAAACATATTTTAGCTTTCCTTTCCTCCAGAAGCATCAGCAAAACAAGACCAACAAAGCACATTTTCGCTCCGTGATTTGCTTTGGCCACAGCTTTGCTGGATCAGCAATATATCACTAAAACAATACAAGAACAGCAACTGTTGATCACGTCCCCTTTCTGCTGGACACAAAGCTGTGCTCAGACTTCCCAAATTACACCTCAGGACCCTGTTGCCCTTAGTAGCTCACTGATACCATCTAAGCCCTCCCAACTGCTCCTCTGCAATACCCAACACTGTCACCTTTGTGATACAACCTTCATGAGCACAGGTCTCTATTCCTAAGGCCCAAGCTTCAAAAGATACACTGCAAAGATGAGAAAGTTGTCCTGATGATCAAAGACATCCAACTCACCAGAAATGTGCCTGACAACACCTTTATTATTTTATGGTCATACCAGAACACTAGGAGCTCTCAGATCTCTGAGAGCATAGGAAAACCAGTGCTCAAATTCACCTAAGGAAACTGCAAACAGCAGTTTTTTATACTCAGACACGTCAGTGATAGTGGTGGCAAACACAGCTCACAGAACACGTTAGAGATAGAAAAGCTTTCCCCTGCTCTTTGCTAAGTATCCAGGAGTTCATAATACCATTACTGACCTCGACCTCTGACAATGTCAACAGAGAGCAGATGCTCTGTTACTGGCAGAGCACTCTGCTCTTTGAGGTAACAGCAGCTTAACACAACATGCTTTAAATGACATCCACACGTGTCACATGGAAGTATGCAGATTGTTATAGGCATTTATCAGCTTACCTTTATAAATACTGAGATAGAGAAGCTGCTCCTAACTGAAAACTTCACATTTAATAATGCAGAAATAAAATAAAATAAAAATTAACCCCAAAGAATAGAGTTAACTCACTTTATTGCATGTATGCATCAAGAACTTTTCACTATAGGATATGTTAAATTCAATGATTAAATCATCTGTGTGCACTGGGTCTTGGGGGAAAAAAAAAGGGGGAGAGGGGGAAAAGACGCTATTTTTCAGCTGCTCTGTTTGGTTTTTTCCTTCCAAAGCCAGGACTAAATTCAGATATAATTCTAGAACTGCAGAATTATAGTCACAATCAGTATAACTAAAATAAGAACTTGGCAACATGTCTCTTCATGCCTTGTATGGCATTAAAGGTACCATCTGTGCACTTAACAAATTTATAATAATGTCTCGTTACCAAATGTTGCATGCTCATGTATGTATTAAGGCTTCTACTCTGAAAATGCATTGAAGCATAAAAAGAGACATTAATTCTGAATTACCTGAACTAGTACAATTAACATTTTAGCCATGTGCTAATGTAAGTACCATTTATCCACAAAACAAATAATGCACAGAGGACAAAACAAAAACAAACAAGAAAACCTGTGTTTCCATTCCCAGAATTTTAGTTCTTTTTCTTCATTCATTCTGAAATTGCATCACATCACAGTTGAAGGATCAGCATTCATATGCCATTGTAAATTCATTGGAAAATTATAGATTGCAATCCAACGGGGGAAATTTCATGCAAGTCCCTTGCTCAAGTATTTCTGCCTGTTTTGATCCAATCCCCACTGCTGCTATGTGATAATAAAGCTCTCAACCTCACTCCCCTCCTGTGAGTCCAATGAAAAGAGGGAGATTCTGGTTGCAGAATCCCTCACAAAGCAGAACAATTGTTAATATTGTGTGTCAAATGTGGAAACAAAACTGTGGGCAAACATCTGGATCCAGATGTAGAGCAGAAAGGAGTCCTCTATTCAGTCTATTCTTAGCTGTTCATCACTGCTTAGTTTATGAAAAAAAAGTGAGGTTTATTATTAAACCTATTAAACTAGTTAAATTCACTCTGAAATATGAGGGTAGGGAAGAACCACAGTGACAGTTCACCTGGCAGATATGAGAACAAGTTCCCTCCAGCAGGGAAGAGGAGACAAGAGCTAATGATGAATCTGGATTTTAATAAATTTCAATATATTTTTAAAACTACTTATAACATTGCATATGTATAATTAAACCTGACTTCAAATCTGAACATCAGTCTTCACAGGTTTCTAAAACCTCTCCACGAGTTTATACAAAAGACATTTATCCCACCTCTACGTTTCCAGCTAAAGGTCATGTTAAATTTTAGAAGTGTTTGGATTTAAGAAAAAAAAAAGCAAGCCCTTCCATAAGATGGGTCTCCTGAATAAGCAATCATAAATAGTTTATGTAACACTTGTATTTATAATATTCATGATGCAAATAAGTCCTAACCTTTTAGACAATTCTGAATGTTTTGGAAATGCTTAGTTTTCCAAAATTTAACTTTTTCTTCATTCTGCGTTTTCCTTCTCAGCCCAAGAAAAACAATTGTGTCAACATATGGTCATTCAGTTAGCCAAAATCAAAACTGGAAGCCAGGAATTGAATAAGTAGCCCTCACGGCTAATCAAAATCCTTCCACATCCCTAGTTTCTCAGCTAGAAATCTCTTCAGATTGCATTCCTGAATCATCCATGTATGGAAACTTTATTGGTATAATATCCATTTACTCTCCTGAAGGATAACCTCCCTTCCTTGCTGTTAAAGTAACTTCATATCAACCAGTGAAGTCCGAAGAGTCACTTCACTGTCACCATAAGTGCTTAATAGCACAAATGCGATATTTATACAAAATAACCCAAATCTATGCTGTCACATCTGGGCCTTTTAAATTGAATTACAATGGTTAATAAAGCCAACACCAATAAAGACTTAGTTCAGACAAGAGGAAAATATTTTAGTATATAGACATCTCATGAAGAAATTCCTGGTTTATATGATTACAAAGGGAATCAATCCAGGTCTTAACTTCAAATGAAACAACCCTCTTGTCATATCAAAGCAACAAAGTTTATATAAGAACATAGTTACTTCCCACTACATGCCATGTTCCTGATTAATACTTAAATACCATCAATACTGAGATCTCTGCTGTGCCTTTCAACACTACTCATTAAAAACATTTTCATTTCAACAGCGTCATGAACTGGGACATTGCCCAGGAACTAAGCAAAATATCCAAGTTTATTCAATACTTGACTTTCAAACCCAAGAATATTAAACACAATTCTCACCAAGTATCCAGGCACAAATTTGGCTTTAGTAAGAATGTTAGGTTGTGGAAGCAATACATTCAGTTTGCTCTGAATTCATTCACAAATAACTGTGTCAGCCTCAACTCTATCACCCCTAAATTCCTTATCACCCATTTATAGGTTCTGTCTTCTGTTCTGCAAGGAGACCTAATGTGGATAATTTTTAATCATTTTTAATGTCCTTGAGACTCTGCACATCAGATTCCCTGGCTGTACAGGCAGTAGAGTTCCCCTGCTTAGTCCCAACCTCCACTTTGCCAGAAGTGTCACTCTCCAAAGACACAAAAGGGCTCCCATTCTTATGTTGTTATTGCATTAACAAAAAGTCAACTGGTTTTTCAACCAAACAACCATTACTAGTTTCAAATTCTAGGAGAAGAGTACCATAAGTTATTTAAATATCATCAATCAGGAAGAAATCAAATGTCAAACAATAGTTAAGAAATACCAGTGAGTAAAACAAAGACTAGGACCCCTAATTCCCATGCACACAAATCCACCTTACATGGCACAGCTCAGCACCTGAAATCAACAATCACATGATCCTGAAATCCTAAAAGTCCAATAGCAAACTCAACACTATAATCAGAAAGCTCTTACACTTTGAGTCTGGGAACATTCTTAATAAAAGACAGATAAAATGATACAACATCATTCCTGTGTACTGTCTCCACTGTCAATCAACCATCCACATTTCAGTGTCTTTCTATCCCCCCTCACCCTAACTGCAGGGTCAGGTACTGAAACACAGTGAAAACTTGCGGTCACTGACACTTCAGCTGTTGAAAGGTGATGAACCACATCCTTATCACACTGGATAACTGAAATCAGCCTGCAAATTGAAGAGTACCACTAAGACAGAAATTAATATTTCAAATATGCATTTACTAGTGACGTTTTTAATCCTCAAATAATTTTAGAATAGGCTACAACATAAAAGCACTTGCTTTATGAACTGCCAGCCATGAGCTCCCCTGAGCAAATTACTAAACCTCGTGTGGAATTAAACATGTTATTGCCCTAATTTGCTGTATGTATTCATTGTTTAAAATATGAAAAATAAATTATTATATCACAGCAAATTTTTGCCTAAGAATGTTCCATAAAGCAACTGAAGTAGCAAGCAAGCTCTGTGACACAAGTGTTGATTAAAGGTGGTATTAAGAATCTAATTTTAGAAAAAAGACCCAAAGAAGGAATCACAGAACACATATGAGTATATTGACTTTGTATAACCTGGCCTTTAACGGATTTTGACACCACAAAACAGACATCTGACTATAGAAACATGACATTTCTGTAAAAGCTATCCAGAAAATCTTTGTATGGGCCAAAGTTCTGACCCAAACAAAAAATTTGAAAGTGCTCTGGTCCAAAGAAAAAAGCTTTGAGACTACAATTCAGATAAATTAATTCTATATTCACCAAGGGGTTTAGGGCATATGACCTTAATATTAATTCCATGCGAAGTATCCACTAAGAACTTTGCTATTTCCTTCCTCTTCTACACCCCAGACAAAATTGGATTTGTGCACAGAGTTTGAGTCCAAGCTCACTGTGCAAAACGAGGGATAAAATGACATTATGGTAGCTGAGAATAACACTAAAAACTGCTGCCTTATTCCCCCAGAGGTAGTCAGCAGACTCACAACAGATAACTAATGCTAATGAGACACACTGAATCTTCTACACTTCTATGGAAAGACAGGCAACAAAGCAGGCCTTTTCCTCAGCATGAAAGAGCCCTCCCTTTAATGATTTTTGAAGTATTTATCAGCAACGAAAGCAACCCAGAGCATGCCTCTCCCAGTTGTTGTCTCCATCTGAAGATAAAAAAAAAGAGGTACAGCTGACTGATGAGCTAAATAAAAAGGCTCTTCTCAGAAGTACACAAACTATTACAGACATCAGCCTTCAGCACAGAATAACTTTCTACTTCAAAAAAAAGCGAGCAAGTTGTACAAAAATTATGGTATCAACTTCAAAAGTTGCACTAACCTGCATTTTGGAGGCTGACAGAAAACATAAAAGAACAGAATAGAAATATAAAAGTACTATCAAACACACCAATTTATATGACTGAAAAATGGTGGATGGCTTCCAGAATGTATTTCCTCATTTTCCTGCACCTCCACAGAATCATAAAATGGTTTGGGTTGGAAAGGGCCTTTAAGACCATCTGGTTCCAACTTGCCTGCCACAGTTTCACCATTTCTGGTGAAAAGGAGATCTCATCACTACCATTCCATCCTGCTGTAAAGGTTATTGATGGCTGTTTGTAAAATGTTTATATCTCAGCAAGCACCATCATCACTGCCAGCACAAATGCAACAAGTGTCTGGAGTTCCCTTAGACCCCATTTAACGGTTGAGCCCAAACTTCTTATCCCCACAACAGGAAGACATGAGATGGTGCTGAAAGAGAACACCACACTATCAGCTTGTGACCTAGGTAGAACAGGAAAAGCACGACCAGCTGCTCCCAACCTGCCCCATGGGGGGGCTCATTTTGGGAGCTTTCCCAGAGAGACTCCCAAGGGAGGAACTGAAATGTGTAGGCACCCTGCACAGAAACTTCCTTTTAAACTGCGCCATGCCAATATTATTTTGCCAAAGTCCTGCACGGTCACGGCCTGGGCACAGCAAACAGACCCAGTGAGCTCCCTGACTCCTGTCCAACCTCCTAAGACATGTGCATTTAGAAACAAGTAAATTTACAGAAAAAGCCACAAAGCTCAGCTGATAGAATCTGTGACAGATATTCCTGACTAAGCCTGCTGATCTTAGACAAGCAATGTAGCTGCTCATGGGATGGCTCCTTACTTAGGAATCTGCACCACTTAGAGACAGAGCCTCCTTTGGGAACTCGTAGAAGTTCTTATCAGTGATCCAAAAGCATCTAATGGAAAAAGAAATTCCTGTAACATAGCTTCATCTTTACTGTACTGATTACTACATACTTCAGCAGCAGCAGCTAAAGAGAGCTCCTTTTCAAGAGAGTAGAATAATCTCCCACTTAAAATTTGAGTTATATTAAACAATCAAGGCAAGGGAAAGAATGCACGGAGGTGCGCACAAACTGCCAAAAAGAAAATCCCCCAGTTTTAGCTCATAGAGTTTGGAAGACTTTGAAGGTAACAATTTTACAGAGGCACGCTCTCAGATGACTGTATCCCTTGCTTGTTATCCAGCAAGGGTAACAGCTTTATTGCAGCTGCCTTTCTCAATCAGTTAACTGAAAAGTTCCACATAAGAAAGAAATCTCTGAAGAAACAAATATGCATTCCAAACTTTCGTAGCATCTAGGAGACCTGAAGGCTAACATAACTGGTGGGCAAGCCAGGAGAAGAGTTTGAGTGGAATCACCTGCATTCACTTAGAGGACAATGCCTCTTTTCATATCTTGGCTGGATGTTTATTAAAATCAATGCAACACTGCAGACAGACAACACTTGGCCCAAAGGCCAAAAGAAGGCCCTGAGAATGAAGGTGGCTCCCCAGAAGAATTTCCATTCCTCCTTACTGAAGTGCTCCTACTAGCAAATGTAGCATCATAATAATGAAAAACATATGTGAATGTGTTCCCAAACCTCTTCTGATGAATAATTATAAAGACTCCATCAATGTGCACCTCTTAAAGAAACTTTAGTCAATCCCACTGGAAAACAGAAGTGTGATGCTATTGTTGTCACCATCGTCTCTTACAGGACTGGGGAAAAAACAGCTTCATGAATGAGGGTGGAAATACTGTCCCTTTCCTACCTTCACAACTTCTACAAAGATCTTTATCTTTAGGAAATAAAGAGCAAGGAGGGCTTTCCAAACAAAACAAGCAAACACATTTCGGTACTATGTAATTTCAATTGAACTGGTTTTCTGCTATTTAAGTACAATGTCTTATTTTCTCCTAGACACTTCCCTGCTTACTTGATTGACTAATTCACCATTCATCAGGTAATGAAGACAGTGTAACAGTTGATTATGTTAGTGCTGCCTATTGTTGACCAATTTCAATCCAACCGTGTT
Organism: Sterrhoptilus dennistouni; assembly: GCA_013397095.1. Taxonomy (NCBI): domain Eukaryota; kingdom Metazoa; phylum Chordata; class Aves; order Passeriformes; family Zosteropidae; genus Sterrhoptilus; species Sterrhoptilus dennistouni. The sequence continues at coordinate 248,960 of VWZU01012982.1, forward strand.
TTCCTCCTACTTCAGCTGGAGCCAGCAGCTTCTGTCACCATCTTTCAGCACTAAGAATGCTATTGATTTTTTTGTATATACATGTCAACTCAGTAATCTGGTAATAAAAATTTGTTTTCAAGAACACTATAAATCAGTCAATTAAGATACAAATTTAGAATAAAATCCTGGGACAAGAAAATAAAGCAAGAGATGTTGTGTCCACCACACATTTTGATTTGAGAAAAGTGGATATTCTATAGTTTACTTCATCAATACTGGCTGCATTCTTCACAAAAAAACACCAGAGAATGTGAATAAGTTTATGGTGGCATGATACAGAATATGTTTCTATTTACCACCACCTAAACTAGAAAGATATTTATAACACTGTGATACACTTTAATGAGAAATACTGGATGCAACAGTATACTTAGCAACAGTGTCCAGAGCCAGCATTATGTGTAGGCAACATGTAATGTGTTACCATTGCCGATAATGTACAGAAATTATATTTAAATATCTTGAGAGAAGCTGATTTACCTAAAGTCATTACTAGAATCTATCCGAGACCTGCTGGCTTTAACTTCTACCAAAGAAATGACTCAGAAGTGCTACAACAAAATGTTTGAAACAAAATGAAAAACTGGTGGCAGTGTAACACCTGAAAGGTACAGCTGACACGGCCTTAAATGATGCTGTAAGTTCCACATGCATATTCTGTTTACTTGTGGAACAAAAGCAGATGTATTATTATAACAGCTGCTACACTTTCTCAAAATTCACCTTTCTTACCAACCCTTCCATTACACAAGAAATACCACCCCAATTCAGAATCTCAGCAGCACAGAACATGTAATGCTGGGGGCTAGTTGTAGTATCCAAAAAGTAATTCTTAAATTGGAGGCATAGCTGAGGAGGGAAAATGAGATACGTATAGGGATCAAATTTGTGTTGGCTTCTGTTTAACATCTGACAAAGAAAACTTTGACTACTTTGGACTTCAAAGTTTATTTGCCAAAATAAGCATTACAACACAGAGACAAAACACTATTGAATACAGTTTTTAAAAGGCACCTGCTAACAGAAAATATTCCATCAAAAATTGTATCTGTTCCTGTATCTTCCAGTACACACTAAATGAGACTAGAAATGCTTCACAGGCAGGAAAAAAGCCCAACAACATTCTGGTAACCCAGATCACTACTTAGCAAATACTGGGTCAGACTCAATCTGATGTAATACTCCAGTGTGACACAGTGTACATGACAGCACCTCAGATCATCTTTCCAAGGAATCAAAAAGTCATCGTGTCATGATGTGTTCTGATTCAAAACATTATTTCTGAATGATACCTTTGCAGCAATCACTGCATTCTTAAAGTTTTACTTCCTGACAGAAAAGAAAAATATCTACCACAGTGATATAAAAGGATAAAACAGCTTGTTAAAGGAGAAATGGGAAAAGTAACAAAAAACATTGCAGGCGAGTTGGAGACTCCTCCACATTAGAAGGTTTTTTTATAGGCAAGATGTTAGAATATTTGTCTCTGCTGAATCATCTTCAGAATCAAAATTATAACAACTAAGCACAATGACCAGATTACGTTCTCTCAAAACATTTAAATAAAGTATGGTGTGAATTATTAAGTGTGATGTGAACTGTCTCATCTAAAATCACTGAACACAAAGGCCTTACCTCTGGCTCAAACTTCTTGAGCTGAGGATTACCGGATCCAGTACTGGGCATTTATTTTGCTCCCTAGACATCCTCTACTGGCCAGTATTAGAGCCAGGATTGAGGGATTAATCCTACAGGATCAGCACAGCTGCCATAATTTGCTGTTCCTACACTAACGAAAAATCTTGATACAAGAGTTGCTTCCAGCATGCCCAAGTTAATTTTGGGACACATTTAATTCTTGACATTTAGCTTCCAAATAATTACAGTGCTTAAGTTATTGATAAAAATAACCTTGTAGATATTTTCAGAGGTGTGAACGCTTTTCAAATTTACATAAAACCCATATATGTTGAGTAGAAATCTACAGCTCAGAATGAACACTTTGCTCTATTATAGGCATATATACACACAGAGAGTATTGTAAAATAGAAAAAAACCCTGAGTGCTTTGCTTGTCCCTTTTGAAGGTCTGTGTCTGCCCAAGCTGAAAAGGTCTCCAATCATGATGCACAACTAGGCCAGCAGAATACAGGCCAGATTTAGCCCTCCAAACAATTTCTAAGCATGTCTTTGATTTTTATTTTTTTCTACAATTTATCCAACAACGAAGGTCAGTGCAAACCACAGAGCACACATTTTACTGCTTGTTACAGCTTATACAAAACCACAGCTAGCAACTCTAAGCTAAAATACATGCTGCTTTTCTTAACTCATGCAGAGCCTGCTTGTATAGATATAGCACCAAATTATCAAGTAATCATCACCTGTGTCAGTGGAAAATAGAGCAGCATCCAACTATTACTGAAGTTGTGGGAAACCATTCACCAATTTTAATGTCTTTCAAAGTGTTATTATTTTCGCCATCAAAATTTCACTGCTTATAAAAGTCTTCTGGTATGGGAAGAAAAACTGTATTGGGAAAAGCTTTAGAATAAAATGTGCCAGAATCCAACTATTTTGGTAGAATGAAGATACACGCAACACATGGCTAACTTACAAATGAGGGAATCAATTCTCATAAGTGTTTAGGAACCTAACAGCTACTGACAGAGTCAATTCCACAATGAAGTCATGACATTTATAAAAAAATTAATCCGCTCTGATATTTACCTCTGATTTTTTGACAAATTGGCTGTAACGTGCTTATACATGGGCTTCCAAAGATGAGTGAATTTTTCCATCAGTTTCTGGGAACCACAGCTTTTTGTCTTCAGCCTTTTGCCTTAGGAAAGAGTTCACTAGATGCAAGAAAAAGTATCCATAATGGAGGTAATACTACATATGGCAGCATATTAAGTCAGATAAGCTGCTTCTGATTTGAAGGCAGGTACAGCAGTTAAATTACAAAGCAAGGTACTTAGAAAGGCAGGTTCTATGTATGTTATCTACACTCTAGGCTTGGCTTTAAAAAAAATCTACAATCCCTTGAGACTCTACATCCTACTCAAAGTCACAACAATCTTAACATCTAATTAATTACAACCTGAAAGCTGAAAACTTCTCTGCTCCATGGGAGTCAAGTATTTTCATGTGATCATAAGACCACTGCAGTTTATCACTCATTAACTAAGCCATTATATTTTTAGTGCTCGTGCTTATCACTTCTTATCTGCAAGTAAAATGCATTCACTTAAAATATGAGCAGCCATGAAAAAGTGACATTAAGATGATTCACCCTGCAATAGGGGTTGTCTCAGAGCACCACCTAGTCATTTCTAATCAAGTCAATACAAGAGAAATAAATATAAATCTTTGCGTAAGGACACACAATTTTAGGACTAAAAAATTCAATTTTGTCTTCTAGATAAAAGGGCTTATCATTATCATTCTAACTTCCCTTTCTACATCAATATAAAGGCCTCTAATTACCCCTTTTTAATTTTCAGATAAATAAATATTCCACCACAAACATAAATTTGTAGATTTGTACATTCAAATCTGAGAATTCAAGGATTTTCTTTCATTCCAGTAGGACTTTAATATGCCCTACTAATGACTGAAGTCACAGCAAGTAAAAACAAGGCAGTATTTGCAGTTTTGCAACTCTTTTTTAAAATACATGATCAGAGTTTGATAGGGAACATCCTGAACTGTCTCTGTGAACAGTAAACCACGGACTTGAAACTCACAGGCTTTATTACTCTTGGTTACTCCTCCAAAGTTTTAGAGAGAAAGGACAGGATGTGCTGTTACACCCTAAGATTTCCCTCTCCTCACGCACTGCAAGGGGGTTCCAAATTTTGCAGCACAGGAATAACCCTTGTTCCATGGTTCCCTGCTCTGACCCTGTCCTGGAGTTTCTGGCACTCTGAATGATCCCTATCAGCTGAGGAAATGCCTCCTTCAAATGCGAGCCCATATATCTGCCCTTGCCCAAGAAACCAAAGTATCTCTATTATTAGTGACCTCTCTAATAGCTTAGTGAGAAGCAGGCATCAGCATTCTACTCTGTAATTACACAGACTATAAGTGTGCACACAATGACTGAGAAGAGACACCCAAATCCTTTAAGTTCATTGATAGCTGATGAGGTTACCTTTCAGTTCATATCACTCAAGATCTAGTCCTTAGAAGAACAGATAAGCTTCCCACTATTTATCAAGGTTAAAAAGTACATTATGATGTGAAAACATCAACTTAAGGCCTCCACTACCAGCTTTCTTCCTGTGAAAAATGAGAAAAAGTGGAAGAAGGAAATTAATAAACAACTCAGTGGAAAACAGCCTGAGTACCTGGACCTCTGGCACCTTAATTTGTCCTTCACACTTGCCAGGGACTTACTCTGAGATTACTGGCTAATAATAGCATAGGCCATATATCTCAAACACAAACTCTTCAAAATTTCATATGGGAAACAAGAGTCTGATACAAAATACTTCTGTGTTTTATGAGACAAAATGGACACATTCACTTGCATTTTAATAGTTTGAAGATTTAAGTAAGATTTCTGTGGGTTTACACGTTTTCTTCCATATTCTGCAAAAATACTGTTTACACAGCTGGTTGAAACATTTCATACTCTGTTCTACCAAAGACTGAATTACCTACATGCAAACTTTGCTCTTTACTAGAAGTAAATTTTTTAACTAAGAACATTAGAAGTTTTGTACTTCTGTCAAAGCAAATTCAGTGCCATTTCAGTATTTCATGGTTGTGAAATACAATAGTGAAATATTTCATGGTTTCAGTAGTATTTTACAAAGTCATATACCATAGAAACATTAATATTTATTCTCCATCCCTGCAAGTGTTTAAGGACAAGTTGGATGGGGCTCTAAGCAAACTGATCTGCTGCAAGGGCCATCGGGATTAAACAGTCTTTAAGGTCCCTTCCAACCTAAGCCAAGATTGTGATTCTATCTTTTTATTGGTAAGTGATGAAATGCAGAATTTAAACTACCATTTCTGAAGACAAAATCTTGCAATTCAAAAACATCTTCACTGGTACCATTCCCACCAGTTGGACAGTTCCCATTATTTGTGAACACTCAAAATATCACCCTTTCTTTTGCCATGTGCAATTTCTGATGAATGGGGTGTGGCTTGCCTTGGTTTGATTGACAGATCACTTGTTCAAGGAATCACTAAACTTCCCAAATAAATATTGGGGGTGCTTTTGCCACCAATCTAACAAATAGAGGCTTAACATTAGCATTTCCAGATACACATGAAACACTGTATGGAAGCTTACTGTATCTTCTGAGACATCTAACATTAACTCCCCCAAATTTCCTGTCCTACTGCTGTTTACCTAAATGTCACTGCTTTTGCTGTATCACTATGGGAACAGTGGCTGTTCCTTCTGTTCCCATATTGCCACTACCAATCACTTTTTCTTCGCCAAAATTTACTGCCAAAACACTACATCCTCAAATTTTAAATATAGCCTCTAAAAACAAAATTCTCCAGAACGCATTCATCAGAACGTCAGCCAAATCATCTCCAGACAGAGACAATGTAACTGTTTTAAGAGAAATCCCTAGATATCATTCCACTGTCTGTACAAATCCTACTTACCATATCTGGATCCTTCACAGCCTCAAACTTACTTTCCTTTCAAGAGCCTTTTAAAGCAGAAAGCTATTTTATAGGCAGGAAACTAAAATTCTAAAAAGATAAATATCATGTCCAAAAATACCAAGAAGTTCAGGGCAAACTGAAACATTCAAAGCTCATCCCTGAAGTTCTTGGCTAAAATCTTACCTATGTTCTCTATGTTCTTTTCCCTTATGGCACCAAACAATTGGACTTTCTTAGCTCACATAGTTCAGTGCTCCTTTTAAAGGAAACAACCAGTTCTGTAAGCATGAAAATTAACACAGCCTGATCCCTTCAGTCTGCCATTGTTTGAGTTTTGGGATGACAAGTGGCCTGCATGTGGGGGAAAGAGGGAACAAAATTTCCTTCTCCATTTTCAAAAATTATGTAAAAATAAGTTGGAAATGTTTATTTCTGCTTTATTTGGTTGAAATCAGACGCTCTCAGGAGCTGAAGCTAAATCAGGAGCCCATGCATTTTTCATCCACACTGATATACACTCTCAGCCACACAGTACTAAGGGAAAACAGACATGTGGGAAGCAGTCAATAGTCTTTACTACAGGAGACAAAGTCCTTCATAAAAGTCACAAGTCTAACCCATGCTGACAGGCCAGATCTGTGCATGCTCAGTCTACTTGGGCTCAATCTGCATTAACTGTGGGTGTTAAGATTGCAAAGCCTCCAGCAAGTTTCCGAGTTCAGGGTAAGGTCTGCTTATGGCATTAGGAATGCAGAGGGCACACGTGCCCAGCTTAAGGTGGGCTGACACCAACACCCCCGTGACCACACAAACACACAGCTGCAGCACAGGCCTGCAAAACAACATGGCCTTGGCCAGAAACATGTTTTGCTGACTTTCACTTAAATGAGATTATTCAATTATACTTAATAAAAGAAATGTAAAACATTTTAAGTATCATTCAACTTGGTAGCAGAATGGAGAAAAGCTTTCTGGTCTGCACTGTGCCTTGAGAATTAGAGCAGCTGAGGACCCCAACAGAGCCAGTCACAGACTTTGTGCCTGGAACTATTCATCTCTAGCTTTCAAAATAGGAAGCATCATTTAATAACATGAGACTTGGAGGTACAGTTCAGTTAAACATTGGTCCTTTTTATGACTTATTCATTTAGTTTTTCTGAAGTCAGTCATGCCAAGAGATTTTGAGACCTTATTTTAATAACCATACAAGAGATACATAATTTTGTAGGTTGCTTTATTTCTTTTCTTTTTTATAGCAAGAAATACATTTTGAGATAAATTACTTGAACTTAGACCTACTAAATATTCTTGTGATGAAGATAAGCATATAATCACTTAAATATCATTTCATGATGAATAACATTTATGCCACAAATCATTGGTATGTGTTTTAAAAGATTCTGGATGAATACATTAAAAAAAAAGTAATGGCATCATAATAATTCCAACAGAGTGAAAACTGCACTAACAAAGTGTCTGATAAACATAGTACAGCTCTGGGGTATTTGCTACTCAGTTCCTTGGAAGGACTGCATTTGTCTGATTAGCTGAGCTGCAGAAGATGCTGTCTTGCTGGAGGCTGCTGCACTCTGCAGCCACTGTCAGCAACCCAGAAAAGTATAATTATCAAACTAATGAACCTTATTTACAAACACTTCTCATGCTCATATTCTTACAGTGCAAAGAGATTTCCTTTGTGCTGAACAAATGTAAGCAGCTCTGTGGGCTCCTTTGTGCCACTGGATCTCCCACAACATTTTACTGAAATGCTGCCTGGTAGCTCAGCACAACATACATGAGCTCTCAGGTGTGATTAAATTCAACATATCACCTGGTTTGTACCACATGAGAAAAGGACAACTAAAACAATTGGGCAAATGAATCTTTCGGCTGAACTATTTCCCTCGAAATAATATTTGATGTATCTTAATTACTGGAAATTTTGCAACAAAAATAATTTTGAAGACTAAATTCTGAGCTTCTGCAGGTTCTTTGCCTACTGTGATCCCTTCACCCTTACCAGCCAACACAGACCATGGCTTGTATTATGATTTCCCACACTAACAAATAGCAAGATTCAAATCCTTAACAACATCACCCAAAGGTAGAATTCTACAAGATTGCAAACTGGCAAACAGCTCTCTATCCCCTTGAAAAATGATCAGTGTGAAAAAAAAATCATAACAACAGACTTAGGCACTGCCCAAACTTCTAGCCATGCATCTAAACCAAAAACTTACTTTTAATATTAAAGAAGGGTGAAAAACATCTTGATTTGTAACTAAACAAATCCATGCAAATCAATCTGCCTATCATTTCAAAGTTTAATCAATCCCTAAAAACATTGAAAAGTCAAATTATGTATCATGGTCAGCTGTGCTGACTTCATTGAAAATCACCAAATTATGAGCATACATTTCAAATCTTTATTTAAAGTTTGTTTCAAAGGCTGAAGTCAAGCACCTACATTTCTGAGAAATACCACACTGTTTAATCAAGGCATTCTTCAAAAAACAATGGAACTCTAAAAGCCCTTTTCTTCATAAAAACACCATGAAAAACATTATGAAACAATTGGAAGCAGCTAATTGGTGTTACCAAGTGAATTTTATGCAATCAGAAACAACGCTCAGTCTCAATCTTTTCTGAAGCAGGCAGTGGGAAATACAGTGATATTTGATTTGCAATTCATTAAATGAAAATGTTATCATAAATTATTACATAGTGACCAAAAAAAAAAAAATCACTTCCAACCTAATTAATATTCTCCCACTATATATTCATTTAACCTTTCTTCGTGGCCCTATTCTTCCAGATGGCCCTGTAAAAGAAAGGTTTTGGTGCATGACAGAAGGATAAACAAATCTGAGTTCTTGCAAAATGAATGGTAAACCAAATCACACATTCAATTAACAATGACCAAAACCAGTCTATCATTAAAGATCACCAGATTAGAAACTGTCTTTCAGTTGATTTAACAGCTACATGAATCTTTTGTAGTACTCAGGGACCAGCTTTCTAAAAGAAAGAACTATTCCTGTTCTGCTCAAATTAAACAAGACAGACTTGACCAGCACTTTCAAAAACCATCGATGCCAACTCCGTGGCATTTCAAGACACAGTACTCACACACAAACCACGGTAAAAACAAACAGTTGTCAAAGCCTAATATACATCTGAGGTGAACATTTTTTAAAAGAAAATAAATACTTGGCACAACAGAGTTTTAAAACAGGGTTTAGAGAAAAAAATCCAAGTAATATTTATGGCAATCTGTGTTTGGCATGGCATTGATACATAGCAACATGGAAAGCTTCTCAACACTACAGTGTTCATTTTTTGAATAAAACTTTCAGAAACAACTTTCAGTGTTTCCTTTAGCATAGCAGCTATTGTTAAGGAATAAAAACATAACTAGTATTTTGTTAGATTTACATACTCAATATTTGAGTAAACAAGTAATTCACATGCTTTACATAAAGTCCTTTACATAAAGTCAATAAACTAGTTTTATCACCAGGATTTTTCATGGGTTTTTTCAGAGTATTTAATTTTCTACTTTTACTCTATTCCAACAGTTTGCATATAAAGTCCAAACTTACCCTACTCACCTTAAATGCTCAATTTATATTTCAATTACAGCTATTTTAATACCAAATCTAAATACTTTCCCTACTGACCACCCAACTGATACAGTAACTAATATTGTTCCATGTTTTTAAATTAACATGTTTATTTTTATTACAACCATCTATACTTAAATATTTCACAGTCATATCTTCATCAAGCAGGGAGTAAGGGGAAAACAGAATGGGGAATCACTGCTCTCTACAGCATAAAGAAACCCAAAAAAACCTTTACTCGTCTTCTCTACCAGTGCAGAACTATTCTGTTTGAGAGACTGTCTTTAGGCTATAATAGAAAAAGAACTCTTTCTGGTGTATGCTCTCTCTCCCCAGGCAATTTGCCAGTAGTGCACTACCAGCAAATCTCTTTAAGGAGAGACAAGCCCTTAGTAGGAATTCCCCACAGGAACAGGCTTGCCACTTTGAACATGGAAAAAACATTTCCTTTCAAATGCGAATGATTAGGTACATCTTTTTGTAAGGCCTTCTGGTCTGGAGAACTGAGAAGCTCCCTTGCATTTAAAAAAAAAAAAAAAAAAAAAAAAAAAAAAAAAAAAGTTTTATAGCGACATTAGATGAAATATAC
>VWZU01012982.1:269991-299844 GCA_013397095.1 Sterrhoptilus dennistouni
GGGGCACCGAGCTCGGCGTCAGCGGCTCCAGCGTCTCCCTCTCCCCGCGCTCTGGCCGCTCCATCCCTGCCCGCACCCTCTGCCCTCACCTCCAGGAAAACTCCCGAGTTATCCCAACCCCGAGCTCTCCGCTGACCTGTTGCAATGCCGTCATTCTGACTTCAAGCTAACACGGGGATCGTCAAAGTTTATCCAAATAAATAAATTAATTGACTGGGAAAATATCATTTTAGCGTTACCTTCCACTGCAGAATCCTCAAACACTCATTTAGGTTTTGTCTCATTGGTGGTGAAGCTACCCCAGAACTGCCGTGTACTGATAACACGCGGCTGGAGGGACCGTGAGCTGTTAGCACAAAGGAGAAAATTCGGGACAGCCACCTTCCCTTACGGCAAGGCAATGTTTCAATTACTACAAAAAGGGATTAATGAAGTCCGGTAAGGATTATAAACATAAATTTCAATTTGAAACAGAACCGATGCTTCGTAATTACAGTTTGTTTTCTCTGCAATGAACGTTTCCCCGTATTTTTAAGAGCATTTAATTATTTCCTCTGAACAAGCCACAGTCAAACTCGGTGGGTGAGAACCCTTTTCTTTGACAAAAAGTGGTATTTCGTTAAGAAAACTTTTCCATTAAACTATTTCTACTACACTTTTCCTCTGCCACTTTCCTATTCATGTGCCTACCCGCTCTTTCATCCATTCTTCATCCACAACTATCTCCATCTAATTAATAATAAATAACATCTACAGACAGTAATTAGAAGAAGAGCAATAAAACCTTAATACTGTTGATATTCTCCAGGGATCCAGTGAAGAATGCCCAGCCAGCAGCTTAATAAGGAGCTCTCCGTTAGGTAGAGCCTATCCTTTTGGGCTTTAACTTTGTTAATTAAAGCACTTAAAAAAAAAAAATTTAAAAAAAAAAAAAAAAAAAAAAAAAAAAAAAAAAGCAAGGCTGATTTAGAGAGCAGCCTTCCACAGACGCTTCTTGACCTTGGGTTCAGAGCTTCCTCTTTTCTAATTTTCTGACCTGACTGGCTCAGCTGTTGCAGGTTTGGTTGATTTGGGAAGGCACCACACCCTCCTCACAGGTGTCATTACAGTGCAGGTGTTTCCACTTTAAACAGGCTTAATGTATTTAGGTACTTGCCTTACATGTCCAGAAATTAACTAAGACTTCTACTCTCAACAGTTGGATATTTAGGTGTCAAAAATGCTTGGTACATTTTCAAAAGTATCTAAATCAACATCAGTTGCCTAACAACCACTGCAAGCACTGAAGAAGGCACCTAATGTGCTTAGCAGGAGTTAGTGCCTAACCCAACTACCTAAGAAGTATCTTGGCAAAGCTGGACTCTAGCATCCAAATAATTTTTTTTTATTAGGCTTATTAATTTAAGTACTGAGGCACTACTGAGAAATTCACATCTGATAAGGCCTGGATCTAACACAAACAAAAACATCCCCCAAAAAAACGGCTGCTTCTCTTGCAAATATTTTCGTAAATTTCCTGATTTTGGCCTCACCGATGTCTATTTTCTAAACCCCAGTCCTTATAATGACCACAGCAATATGTACTGGAAGCTACCAAATACTCCTCAAAGCCAATAAAACCATAAAACAGAGAGAAAAAAAAAATCATAGTTGGTCCAAACTTGTAAGCATTTAGTTGTGCATATTTCAAAAGCTAACTGTCCCTTTATTGCTAGATCAAATTACCTACCATATTTTCAAATCAAAATTAGAGCTAAAAAGGAAATGCAAGTCTTAGAATCTTTTGAGGAAGTATTAAGAAACACTGATAGTCTTTAGTTACAAAAGTGCTAATTACTGAAGCCATCAATTTTTCTCTCAACAACTGTTTTCTCTTCTTCTAGAAAAGTGTCCAGTTGTTTCCCTAAGATTGCATCACTTCTCTGTCACTTTGATATTGGTTATTCATTCCTGAATGAAATGGCCAGCATTCTGTGGATGTTTTAGAATATGTCCTAGCTACTATAGCAAATGATTACATTTTGAATGGAAATAACCATTGCCCAGAGAAGAAAGAAATATGGATGTTCCTATCTGTCATACATCTGTGCCACACCATACTCAGTGTACTTCATTTATATGTTATAGATTGGGAGTGCAGGGAGTAGATACATTCAATATTATAATACATTTATTGCAGATTTCCAACTAAAATACCACCATTCCCCTCTTGATAACATTTACTGCTTCTCAGGGATTTATTCTGTGTAAAGGAAAGAGGCAGATGAAGAAATTGCCTCTTAGGGACATCATAGGAGCAGAGCCCATTAAGAATTTCAGGGTGTTGTGCAGAAGGATAAACCTGCTTAACCAAAACTTCAGCCCCTATGAACTCATGGAGTGGAGCACAGCAATACTGTGCAGCAGATCACTGCAGGAAGCAAAAACAAATCTAGTTGCAATGTATGTGGGAGGAACTTACGTAACAAATACGTAATTTTATAAAAAATGGGAAGCTACAGAAGTAGCCTCATCCTTAACAAGGGAGGGATTCTCACTCATGTGGGTTAATCCATTATTAATTCTAATAGTCCAGCTGAAGTTATTACTATGCTAATATATACTAAACTATTACTATCTTTATTCATGGAAGGAATATTTTAAGGCAACATGGCTATGTTGCAAACAAGGATTTGAAGGATTAATTCTTGTCCATGTTATGCATTTCCTTTTAATTTTGTATATATTTTCAGGTGCATGCTCACTTCTTGTCTAAAGACTTGTATTTTCATTCTTCTCATCTAAAGTATGATGTATCTACAGTTTGAATTTGAAGATCTAGTTTGATTTTTTATCTAAAAAAGACCATGATGAAATTTAAATATGTCCCTATATTTCTTATGTCAGATCAGTGAATATCACCTTTCTGATGTCACTATGAGTAAGGGTGACTCTTTAAAGAACTTAAAATAGCACATTGTTATTGTGGATGTATTTTATATAGACAAATACAAAAAGTACAGACTTCTGAAAACCCATTAACTTGGATCTCAAAAGATAAAAATGTACATAAATGGATTTTAAAATACATTAATCCACTATAGGATATAAATGATGAGAGGGAGGCTTAATTGTCCATGTTATTGACCTTATCCACACTTGAGATTTAACAGGTAAAAGAACTTTCAAGAGGATATAACACTGAATTTTTATATGTCCTCTGCAAGAATAGTCTTTTATGTTTTTGCATCATTGATTTTTTGTACTAATTTGCATGAGCAACGTATCCTGATACTAAGCACAATTTTGATTTTCTTCTCTCCTATTTTGCACTTGAAAAAAAATTTCAGAAACAAAAAACCTACCACACTGAGGTCTTGCCATGTAATAATTTGCATATAAACTCACTAAAAATACAAAAATTTGAAAGCTTAATATAAATGAGGTAAGTAACACTACTTCCGTCTAGCTGGAGATTTAGCTCATTGTGAAATCTTGTACAAAGTCGGGGAGAGTGAGAGGGAGTGAGGGAGAAGAAGGGAAAGGACAGAAGGCAGCAGGATGTGTGGACAATGCTCTTTTCATTTGTTTGGCTGGGCTGAAGCCTCAAGTGTGTCTCAGATTGCTGTGGATTAAAAAAATGAGTGATGCTCTCCAGTATTGCTTACCAACTCAACAAAAGTTCTCTGCAGAACTTTATCGAATGGTAGCCAGATAGCTGCAAACATGATTTTGAAATAAATGATTTCTTTTTTATGTCTGCAACTATATTTTTCATTATCTCTATATGCAAGTATAAACAGAGTAATCTGTTCTGAACACAATGAAAATCTGTCAAATTTAAAATCCAGTTGGACTTTTTCAAAACAAATTACTAAGAATTTAATGAAATGTGTTTTCCTGACTAATTAGATTCTTTGGCTTTGTGTGGCTTCAATTAGGATGCTATTACTCAGCAACACAGTTTATATTCTTCCAGCAGTTCCCTCTTCTACCTGCAGTTCTCCACTATTTTCAGTTTAGAATATTTTTTCATTAGCTTGCTTCAACTGAAAATACAGCTAATTAAAAGTTGTTGGATATCATGTTGTTCTTTATCTCAAAGCTTCATTTCCTAGTAGACAAAAATCCAGAAATCATCTTCTGCTTCTTCCCCACTGATCTACAATCATGGATTATGGATTGTCTTCATCTTTTTTCTCCAGGGATCCCCTGCTATTAATAAATACTTTCCACTCCATGCGTTATCCACCTTCCAGAGCTCTCATATGTCTATGCCAGTCCTGCTCCTTTGGGGCCCAAGTGATTCGGCTTTGGTGGGCACCAGACCAGGTTTCCAGCCAGAAATTATTTCCAGTTCTATTACTGTGCTAGCAAGGTGAATTTAAGTGGTGACAGCAGGACTACATCACCTTCAATTTAGAGTATCCATATTTAGGATAGAAAATATTTAGACTGTTGACTGCAGGAACACATTTCAAACTGTCACTTAAGTAGATTCAAAATTTTCTCTCAAGAGTTTCATCTCTATTTTTAGTACTCGGTAGAATGATGATTTCACAGATGGGCAACATAGCCAGCTACCAAAAAAAATTCCACTACACATAATTGTGCTTGAAAATGTCACAGCAAAATGGATGGATGACTCACAGTATCAGCACATGTGCCTCATGCAAACAAATAACTTTTATAAATACAAGCCACACTCCAGGTTTTTTCAGAATGTTCTGCTGGTGGCTTGTGATGGAGTTTCAAAACCCCGCACTGGAGGCTGGAAGACTACTAAAACTGCATAGACTTTAGACAAGCAAACATTCGTGTGGGGGCTCTCCCCCGGCGCCTGCAGGAGACAACAGCCAGGCAGCTGCAGCCCTCGGCGGGGCCGGGGGAGGCTCCGGCAGCGGGGGCCGCTCCCACCGTCTCCAGTGGGAATTCCAGCCCAGGAGCTTCTCCTACCGCTCCCGGTGGGCGCTGCCCCAGGCGCTGTCCGAGCGCTGCTGCCGAGCGGAGCCCAGCCCAAAGGAGCACACGCTTCAGGGCAGAGTCCCTGCACTTCCTACAGAAGCCCTTTGATTTCTCCTGCAAAGCCCAGATGAAGCCTTTCAGATGTAAACTTGCTTTGCACTTTTAAACCAACTCTATCTGCTGTGCCATCTGGAAGTCTTTTTGACAGAACAAGTAAAATTTATTTTACTTGTTCTGGTAAAGGACTTGACACAGGTGTTAGGGAATATGCAAAAATTCACGTGTTTTAACATTCATCAGAACACAGAGTGAAATCAAATTCTCAGGTTACTAACCAAATTCTTCAGTTACTAAACATCACACATTACCTGGGCTTCAAAACAATATTCTCTCTTGGCAGATAGAGGAAACCTGGATTTAGGAAATTTCTCTGTAGAACCCTTCCCAAACAGATTTTAAACATTAGTTTGAGAGACATTCCTTGTCATAAGAAGACTACAGCTGCACGGTTGAGTACACCAAGGTCAAGAAACGTCCTACTTCACTCTGGGGCTGTGTCATGACAGTTTCACATGATCCATTCTGCCTTTTGCAGGAATACGCACCACACCGTGTGTGAGACAGCCAGCACTTACAGCCAGAAATGAAAGGTAAATATCCATATTTATCTTTTCAAACCATTAATTAATTTATGTATTCAGCAATGGATACAACACAAAACATATTTCAAACTTGTTTTGTTGGAAGGCACTTTTCTACTGCAGCAAAAGCACACAGGATTTGCCTATATGTGTTTCACAATGAGTAGGTCAAGAAATAGGCACAAACTGATTTTAAAGCAGGAGTTAACAACAACTGTAAGAGGAAAGCTTTCTCTCTGTGCTAACTGGTACCTACTGGGGAAAACTCAATCATTTTTGTTGGTATTGGCACCCCACACTGAAACAGGAAACTCAGATAATGAGAAGATCACAGGCCCATAGAACAAGGGGACAGACACAGTAACTGTATTAGAGAATGGGGGAAGCAAATACACAAAGCTACTGAAGAGGAACACAAGTCTAGATTTCAGATCTAGAGCAAGCGTTTAAAGTAATTTTTCTTTAAAATCTGTCAGTCTTACCAATAGATCCAATGAGCTGTATTACTCACAGGAGTAAGAGATTGCAGCTAAATAATTTAGGAAGTGTGATATAATCTCAATACTAAATGATACGATAATAAATTTTCAAGTGTCTCACCAGGTAGAACAGAAATTGTCATGTAAAGGTCCCCCATCTGGCTTTAACATTAGCACCTTGAATAAACGATCAATCTTTGTTTTTATGAGTATCTAAACACATGTATGAGTTATTATATTATTCAAAAATTCATTTCCCTGTCTCTTCAAATGCTGTAGGATGTCCAGATTTCTACCCTACCAAGAAATTTTCTTCCTGGCTTTATGGTGACATTCAACAAAACACAGGACCATGTTAGGTCAAACCTCTGACAACGGTGCTTTCACTAGAGTTCAAAGAGCTTGAAAGGAAAAAAGCATAAATAAAGAAGCAAAGTAAATATCCTTTCATATCATAAGACTTTACTGTGTAGCTCTTAACAACACAAAGACCAGCTTAATAGACTAGGGAAACAAATCCCTATAGAAAAGCACTGAGGGATCACGTTAGTAGTAGACAAGGCAACAGAGAAGCTTTCAATCAGTAAAAGAGGAGATGCAAATAACAAAATTCCTTCAGCACACTATGGACTCTCTATGTGTTTCAGTTAGCAGGTGCAATTACCAAAAGGGGCTTATGAAATACTTTGTCAATTGGAGGATTTGGGGATTTTTCTGTCATCAGAGACATCACTGCCCAAGCACATTAAATGAGGATGTGCTGTGATGTGTTTAATTCCATGGAAATATTCCAGGCTTGCATCGTATTAATATTTCTAAAACAACTAACAAATTCTGTCACACTTTTGCTTTCTTCTGCATGCCCTTGAAGCTAATTGAAAATCAGCAAGTGCAGCCAAATCTCAATATTTTATAATCACCTGTCTCACACAGTTGGCTTGTTGGTGCAGTTCACTTACAGCTTTGAACTTTTGTGTAATGCTCCTTTCAATGACTGTAGAACTGGTGTCTCAAAGTGGGGTACCATTTCCCAGGGAACGGGGTGTATCCCACCTTGGATATTGGCTTGAGACAGCTGAAACACCTGTCAACACACTGCAATTTCAAACACAACAGAGCTCTCTTATGCATGCAAAATAAAACATAGGATCAGGTGGATTATGTCTGGGGTTTTTCCAGTTTGTTATTGTAGAGAATTCTCCAAGCATTTCTCTGTGCAGGAACCTAGCTGGGCAAACATTAGACACTAATATCTTCAGTCATTTAATATGCATGTTGTGCTCTTTTTTTTTTTTTTTTCTTTTTGCCCTGAGGTCTTTATTTCCTGTCTAATAAAGGGATTATTCCTGAAAATGACTCTCACTAGATTCAGTAAGATTTTTATCCATTTCTGCATCTGAAAGGTTTGCATCATCAAATAAGAAACTAGAGATTATGGCTATGAAAATATGTGAATAAAAGCAAAGGGACAGATGCCGGAGCCATAAAAATTACTAAGGCATAATCTGTGTTTGCTGTTCCATATAAATACAGAGTTTAAAAAAAAAAAATAACCATCATAGAGAAAAATCTCCAAATTTATTTTCAGCTTCTAGCTGATTTAGTAGATGAGGGGGTTTCGTTTTGTTCTCCACAAAGGCAAGTGATTGAGCTTATTTATGGGCATATTTTAATTCTTTAAAGAGACAGACTGCTTCCTCTTGCCTTATACTGAATTTAGAAAATTGTAAACAAACCAAATGGTGAATTTCCCTTTAAGGTTCCATTTAGATAAGTTGATTCAGGTTTAAGGGCTCTGCAAAGCTGCAGCACATTTTGACCTACTTTGCATACAATATAGTGGGTTAAATAACACTTGATGACAGTGAAATAATTTTTAGCATTTTTAGCCTCCTGAGAGCTAATATAGCTAATATATTACTTAGCAATATAAACCATGTGTGTGCCCTACGCATACAAAATCCCATTCTAGAGTCACACAATGTGGGCAGGTAACAGCTGTACTTTGTATCTTACACAGCCTTTCATAAATTCCAGCACAAATACATTTAAGAATTTGAAGTATAAACAAAGGTGAAAGAGAAAAACACATTTCTTTTAAAAATTCTAGGAAAGACTATCTCAAACACCACTATTTTTGAAAATTTTCTATCTCAGAGGAACCTCAGAACTGCTTTAGCCCTCAGTAAGTACACTGTGTTCCCAGTGGAAATTCAAATGATTGTGACCTTTGCCAAGGAGATCCCTGGCTAACAATACAGTTTCTTAGCCTCTTGCAGTCAGGCATACACTCCAAGGTAAATTAAAGCATGTCAGATATTAGACCAACCCGTAGATGTAGTCCTGGACTGCCAGAATGTGAAGACATCCACAAAGTACCTCTTTCCATCTGTGCCATGTCTCCACAGAGCAGCTCTAATTGAAGAACAAATTGTAGCTGAAAGTTTTCTTTCAGAGTGGAAAGCAGAAAAAAGAGCTCAAAAATATTTCAGGCAGTTTTGACAAGATGTTAAAAAAAAAAAAAAAAACACGAGTACTGCAGATCTTACACTGCTTTCAGTACCTGGCACAAGAAAAGGTGGATAATGCTGCCTTTCCCCCCTGCCCATACTCCTGAACTGTGGATTTCACCTGGAAACATTCTGCAGGAGGGACTGAGGAACACCCAGCTCGAATCCACCCACTCATGGGCACTCACTCCAGTTAAGCTGTAGCTGATTAAAATGAGGCATTAAACTGTTCCTTATTTGCGGCACTGAGGCATGGTGCTGTGATGCCTGGAAGGGAGAGAGCTTCAGAACTCTGAGAGAGCAAATGGAATAGGGACTTCCAAATAGGGTGGTTGTGAACATATTTTTTAGAATAATAAGCTGTTATATAGCTTATAGCTATGTAACATAGCTATATAGAAAACACAGAGGAACAAAGCTATACAGAAACAGACAGGAAAGCTTCTTTTTCATTAGGTTGAATTTTTGTCAAAAGTTTACCCTGTAAATGCATGTAAAACATTCTTTTACTCCATCCTTCAAATCTTTTGTTTTCAGATAAAACATTATAATGTTATAATTTCATCAGAAATACTAATTAAATTACATTCAAATATGAACATTTGGGGTTGGAGTGTGTGCACAGAAAATGGATTTGATCTTGCCTCTGATGGAAAGGTGCCCACTATGAAACCAGATGCCACATTTCATAGTGCATTAGCTGACACACTCTGCAGAGGAACAGGGTTTGGCTTCCTAGAAATACAGCATATAATGTGAAAAACGCAGCAGTTTATTTTTACCTCTGCCTAAGCATCCTACTTACATACAGATGTACCTTTTGGCAAGCAGAATCTGTATCTTTTCACTCTGTGCCTGTTGCATCACCAAGCACCACCTTCTCTGCTGTGCAAATGAGCCAGCAATGCAGCAGTGGCCTGGGGGCAAAGGCTGACTCAGAACCACTGAAGCCAAACATCAATGCTTCCCCGAAATAGGCAGACACTCAATATCATTGACTTACATGAGATCTGGTATTTCTTTCAATCCAGCCATATCCAGTCCTAAATAATGGACAAACCAGGAGTTGGGGCAAGGAAGGGAGGGCAAGGGATTGCAAGAGCATAAGAAAGATCAGCTATTCTAAGCATAAAAGAAGGATGAAACTGATGTGGATGACTAAGAATGTCAAAAGAATTCTTGAGGAAAAATAGAGGGTATATGACGCATATAAGAACATAAAATCCGAAGAGGATTAAGAGAATTATGAACTGGAACTGAAAGGATGCAAAAAAACTCCAAACCCAACAACAGCACTATGTAAGGCTGCCAGAATTGATAAAGTGAGAACACTGCAAAGTAAAACAATAAAGGATCTCAAAATACTTAAGTGATGTGAGGATCAACAAGGAAATAGCTCCTGAGCTTATTACAGAACCTGTGCAAGGCAGGAGTTAACAAGACAATAAGATAAAATGAGAAATGTAAATGCCCTCTTCTACTCAATATCTATGCAGTAAAGAGAAATGAAATGCCAGAAAAGAGAACACAGCTTGCAGAGGAGGACACTGAATAAATACAATTTTAAGAAGAACAAAATAAGTTATAACCTTTGTGCCATCTAGAATAACCAGTAACACAAGGAAGCTGTGAAGATAGATTATTTGCAACAAATATACTTAAAATGTCAAACAACAGTAACCCTTTAACAGTGATTTTGCAGAAAGAACTCAGGCTGAACACAAAAAGTGAGTGAGTGTTATTCCAGCCTTCAAAAACAGAATTTGAAAGAACTGGGAAAGCAGAGATGACTCATTATAACCTGAGTGGCCATTGATCCTACTGATACTAAAGCAGAGGATCAGTAAACAGGTATGGCATTAGGAGAAATAAAAAGTGTTTCATAGCAATTCACAATTCTTTGCATATATAGGATGATTCAAATTTCATTTTCCAACTTTACTTTGAAGTCAATCTGAGGCAACAGTTTTCAATCTTCCACTGATTTCTGTCCTTTTTCCACAGAAACCAGTGCCTCACTACCTAGGCAGAACCAAAGCAGAGCATCAGTACCCATATTTTCAGTGGGAATCTGACTAAAATCTGACAGCGGATCTGGAAGAATGGGTACCTCAGAATCTGTCATGAGCCCTATTTCAGCACCATAAAATAACCCGAAACTGAAAGTTCTTCACAACAAGGTATTTACCTTATATTCTACTTGCTTTTTATATAAAAGGTCAGCAGGCCCATTCTGCATCAGATCACTGACCTTAGATTCAGCAGCATGAAGGAATTCACTGACCCTTTTGGATTCACAAGGTATCAGACAAAATAGAAGAATGTAATTTTTTTTTTCTTTTTTGTAACTTAAAGTTACTTTAATTAAACTCTGTGTATCAAGCAAGTAACTTAGTCAACCAGAGAAAAAGAGAAGCTAGTGCCTTCCTGGCTTCTCCACACTTGAGCATGCAGTAACAATGTGTAGCTTCTTTCATTAATTGACACATTTTCTGCTGTCAAGAGGTTGTTGAAGTCATGTCTGAAGTCTAAGAACTGCCAAAAAAAGGGCTGCAAAATACATTTTTTATCCAACCTAATCGGACTCAGAATACTTCTGCCCAGGTTTTTCACACTAAATGAACTCACCACTATGCAACCTGCCTTTCTTTTTCTCTACACATACCCCACGTTCTGAGTGCACATTCAAACAACCTTGTAGTTTTTCACCTTTATGTCATCGAATGCTGCCTAATAGAAATGTCTGGATATGCTTCTCACCTCCTGCCTGACCTTCTCCTAAGAGCCTCCACTCTCCTGGGTTTCAGGCTGTGCTGAAGTTACTACAGATGCTCTATTTGATGACATTACAACAAAGAGATCCATGCCAAAGCTCCTTGGCCACCAGCACCACTGCTGATGTCAGCATAGCTGGAAGAACAAGGCTAGTTAGCTAATTGCTTTACAGAGCAATCATGGGCAGTGCAGAGCTTGGAGCCAAGTGTTTTGCTGGGGCAAGCAGGCAAAATGCCTTTGAAGGCAGCTATTCCCCAGGCCATAATTCCTCCCTGCAATGACAGCCAGCACAGAGGTTTCTGGACGTGCTTGTGAGACCAAGGACCAAGGTTTCTGTAGGTTTGCATCCCACATAAGCACAGCAGTTATTGTCTGGTTTAATTACATTCAATCTGATTATTTGTGGGCATCCCTACACAGTAGCTTTCATTGCTTTGTACTGATCTTATCAGCATCAGGAAAGGTTATGCATTTAGGATAAAATCATGGAATTACTGAAACCAGAGGGAGCTGTGCTGCTAATTTCAATACTGCTAGGACTTTCTGCTGCAGGAACTATTCCAGCAGTGCAATGAAGATTAAATGAAAGACAGCTCACTGATGTTAGGTAGCAAATCAGTGGTAGTGCCATGAACATGCAGGTGGAATTCAGATTCATATTTTTAACAGTCTTATTTATATCAAAGAATATGTTCCATAAGATTTCTCATTATTCTACACACTATAAAATACACCTTGACCCTATGGTTTTCAATGGAATCACTACAAGTAATTGTAAATACAAGAAATCATGTCAAAACTAATTATTTAATGAGACTAAAATGGCACATTTTAATATTAAATAGTTTTTCATGGAAAAAGAGAAAGGAAAAGTTACCTCTTTGATAGATTAAAAGTGAAAAATTTTGTGATGCTACTGAAGGAACTTATAGTAATTTAAAGACATTAAAATGGACATGGAAGTAGAATCAAAATTGTAAAGATTTGTAAAGACCACCAAATCTTCAGGAAAATGCATAGTGTTGAATAAAGTAATACTTTTTATTGGAGAAACAGTCTTCTAATCATGATACTTCTGCAATGAAGTTGCAAACATGAGAAACATCAGAGCTTAGTTTTAATCATCACCTACTATTTAGCATGGGATGGAAAGTATTAAAGTAGTAACTCTCTGGAATTCTATTTAGTTTTCTTAGAGAAATCTCAAAGACAGCATATTCATTTTTAAAAGTTTCCTACATAATGCTTTTCCTTTTTCTTTTTTAATAGCATAAAGACTCCATTCACTATAAAGACGCTCTCACTACGCCAGTATATTTAATCAAAATACTACTAAAATTAACATTTGATTTTATTTTAATCTGCAACAAAGAATGAATAATATTTTACTTCTTTTATATTTAAAAATGCAATGCATACATTGATAAGCCAGAATGCTCTCTTGAAGGACCTTCTGAATTCATAATCAACCCGTGATGGTTTTGAGTTCTCATGAGCACTAATTTGCTTTTGCAAATTACTTAATAACTAGCAAACTTGTCATCATTTGACCTCTATAAACCTTTATGCAATATTACAACCTATCACTCCAACTTGTACTCCCGTGTGCAGGTAATTCCAGTGCTGCAAAATCATCCTATGCTCACTGAGTGCTGGATTAAGCAGACCAAGAGAGTAAGTATTCAAATTCTAACTGCACACAAGTTAATTCTTATCAAAAGAAAATCATATTTTAAGTCATTCTTTACTGCTACAGGTTTTTCCTTTTAGATGTAAAGCCTGGTTACATAGAAAAACATTTATATCTCAATTACATATGCTTGTGGTTTCATTATGTGAACAATACAGTATCAGATAGTATTTTTAAATTTTCCAAGGACAGTCCCCCAGCTTGAAAGGAGAATTCAATATTAAAATTCAGCTTTAGACAAAAAAACAGCTAAGTCGTGCCAAACAGTGTAAATGGAAGGACCAAAGTAATTTTATGTCTGTCAGTCTGACAGCAATCCTGGGCAAAATAATAAAAAAAGGCAGCACTGGAGTTTTTAAGTAACACTAAGGAGGTAACATGATTTATACAAGTTGGCATAGGGCAACGGAAAATAAATCTTTCAGACCACCTTGCCAGCTTTTTCCCTTTGAGACTAATAGGCGTCTTGGTAAAATTATATTTAGATTTGTCTCTGGTATTTGACATGTCCTTTTGGTAACTTAGGCAGGATGATATCAGTGCAGCATACAATAGATTAAACATTGTCTGATGTCCATTATGAAGGAAGTGCAAACTGTGGACCTCCAAAGGACTTTGCATCACTATTTTCCTAAAAGTTCAGCTCTCTCTCAGTCATAGCCATTGGACATATTACAATGACTCATTCATAAAATTAAATCGTTCAAAATAGACCATCACAATAGTCTCTCACAAGTTCAAAATCTATATTTTACATAATCTCATGTAGAATCACTGTTAAGTGAAGATCATTCCTTCAACATCTTTCCAATGCACAAATTAATGGTTCATGTATCAAGTATTACACATTCAAATGCTGTTACTGAAGGCAGAAGAGGCTATTAGTGGGCGAGTAGGATTGTTCTGTTTTCTAAAAAAACCCTGAAGTTTCTTCCTTAAGGTAAACGTGTATTTGTTTGTATTCTGTGTTTCAGAAATTAAATAACCTTAGTAACATTATGAATTAAGAAAGAAAATGAGAAAAAAAATTATATCAGTACAGATAATGCAGTAAGTCTGACAGATGTATAGATCTACATTAATGTAATTAAAGTATCTCAACAGAAACCTTATGTTTCATTAAAAGTAGATATATTTATCTTCTAGAAAGCACAAATCCTAGATCTTGTAAGATTTTATGGAAACTATTCAAAAATATCTAGAGAAAAAGGAGGTCAGTTCTTGAAGAGAGCTCCTCTGTTCCTCTTTAATGTCTACATTAAATCATCTCAGCGAAGCAATCAAATATTTGCTTCAGCTTGTGGAACTCTGGTCTAACAACAGATATCCATTACAAAAGCCAAGCACATGAGGCCACATAAGAAACCATCTGAAGTAATTTCCACACGTGTGCAGAAGCTCTCAGTGTGACTCCAGGAAAGACAGGTCTCAGACAGCATTTCACTCAGCTAAGCCAGGAGGAAGCAGAAGAGCTACAAGGCATCAGAGGCAAGAAGCAAAAGAATTATGAGCATTAGCACAAGTAAACCCGACTGCAAATGACAAAGTACCTGTGCCTGTGTGCTCTGTTAGGTTAAAGCACACTTACATTTGTGAGGAGATAATAAGAGCTTTGCTGGGAGAAGGTATTTCTCTCTTGTTGAATTGCCTTTGTTGAAGAGGTTTCCATCTAGAAGGCACGGATTTCCAGAGCACTCATCTGGGAGAGTTTTCCTTCCTAATAGCTGCCTGTTGCAAAATCCTTTTGACTTTGGTAGGTTTGCAGGTTTTGTACTTTATTCATGCACAATTTATTTATAGAGTATCTACTCTGTATCATACTTTATTTGCTCTGTCTCCTTTTTCAAAAAAATACTCTCTTTAAGGTTCTTCTAAATTTACTGTGATTGCCTAATTCACTTGGGGCAGGTGTCTCAGACGTAATTTGTTCCCAGTTCTGGAAGTCAGAGTATAAACTGGATTTTTTGCAGATGCCTGCAGCTAAAGGTATGGCTCATGGCTTTGGTGGAGATAGCCTGCATCTGTGTTTTGGGACTTAGAGCTGAAAAAGGTGCTAAAAGAGAGAGAAAGCTGTCATATGACAGCAAGCTGGGACATTCTCCTACCGTGCCTAAATTGGCCACTTCACTCTCAGTGCTGAAAACACAAACTGATACATCTGTGCACATTAATGCTGAAGTAGGTTAAATTAATTGTTTTAAGATCACACATTATGTGTTTATTACACATATTATACCTTTCTTAAAATAATATCCAAATACAGTTTTCACCAGAATTATGACCACACACTGAGTGCAAAACTAACAAGAAATGGCTTCTTCATGTGTAATGTGTTTAATTCCCTTTACTTCCGAAACGCCCAGAGAATATAGTGAATTGATTTCCAAAAAGTAGCAAATTCTTGCTTTGTGATCACACCTTTTTCCTGTTCCCAAAATAGCAGCAATGCTACTTCATCTGCTACTACCTACTCTCATTTCCAAACTCATATTTTAGTGGTCAAAGCAATATGCTTTTGCAGGGGAAGTAAGACATTTTCCTGAAGGCATCTTTTAGAAAAAGCTTTTTGCTGCACAAATTCAATAAAAATCTGTGAAAAAAGAAGCAACTATTGAACTTCACATCATTTCCCATCAGTGTTATTCAGTACTGAAAAACGGAAGTAATAAAACTTTAGAAACAGACCTAGACAGAAAGCAGTTAAATACATGCAGGTGTAATAAAATGTGACTAAAATATTCCTTAAATTTCTGTCTCTTTCTGGTAATTTTTCACACCATAAACACTTCTTTCTTCAAAAAAATAGTTTCATAGATGATAAGGAGTTAATCAGTGTGAAGAGGGTTAACAAAGAGGAAGCCAAAATAGGGATGCTCAGTCTACTATGCCTTTAATTTCAGTTGTGGCTGTATTTTTCATGTTTTTCAAACACAGGAATACCCCACCAAGTAATCTCTGTCAGCTGGATGCATCATCAGTTGTTTGCCACTGACAGTGCTTATGTAAATCTGGGAATTAACACAAAATTGTAGGGTTTAAATTCACCATCAGCTGTTAATTACTATCTATTGTGAGTATAATTTTGGAGTATTTTTAAAGTAGGTGTTGTCTATTGTATTTTCCATCCTCTTTTTCTATTCTTTCTCACACTAAACAAGACTCTCATTCAGTTTATGTGTATTTGGCAATATGAGTGTGAGGGAGATAATAACCCACATTATCACATGCCAGACCTCAACAAAAAATGTCTCTCATATAAAGGCACATAGATGAATGAACTTTTGTTAGTTATTAGACAGTTTCAGAAAAGTTAAATAACTCTTTATTTTTCCTGCCCCTCAAGTCCTCTCTAGTCGTGGTTGCTTTTTATTAGGTCACTCCTCAAACTGCATCCAGAACAGCAGCTACAATTGGCAGTTCAGCGTGTGTGTGTGATTTTGGTGTTTAGTTACCATAAGAAAATTATTTCTTCCATTTGGTTCTCTGAACTTTGCTTCATGCCCATAAAGAGAAGCCTTTACTGAAGAAATTAAATGTTCTTGCTTAGTATAGTTCCTACTGGGTTTTATCTGGACTAGGAGTTCATGCAGAAATTTAGGATTAGCTCTGACATCAGTGAAGCCAGTTTCAGAACTGGCCATTTCCATTTATCCTCTTTCTGAACTGGGTTGAGAACTAGGCTTAAAAGTCCAATGGACATTTGACTTGGAGCTCACTCTGCACATTAGTCTGGGATGGAAGTACAATGTGCAAAGCTGTGCAGCAGTCATAATTAAATTTTTCTTAACCACCTTAGAGGAATGTTTCAAAATGTTCCTTGAGATGTTTTTTGAGCTCAGCTGATGAAATAAAGCTTGACCTGAATAAAGCTCCTGTTTATAATCACAAAAATGCAAAATTCTTAAAGAATTGTATTTGCCAGGACATAGACACTCATTTCAGTAGCAGAGTGACCACAACCCATCATTATGAACACTGAGAGGTTCACTGCATGTAAGGAATAAAAGTATGAAATAATCTTTTTTTTTGTTTTGGTTGCTCACAGAATGTATTTGCATGGCCATCCATAGTAAAGCACAGTTCCACAGAGAAAATGAAACAGATGTTTGCCAACTGGCATTTGTGAGTCAGGGTACAGCTTGAATGGCACTGTCAAAATGCATTTTCACTTTTATGGCCCAGGAGCACAAGAGTGATTTGAAAGTGGAACCATCACATTCTTCAGGGTTTTCAGTCAGAATATTATCAAATGGGTGTAAAAGATATAGCCAGAGCTGAAGCTTCTACATTTTCTCAAACACAAGCACTAAGAACTTTATATTAAATTATGGCGTCATTATGAAAATGATGTGGGTTTATTCCCCTGAATTTGGGCTAAAATTTTCATATTGTACATGTGAACACAACACAGCATTCCAAGCTCTTGCACACCGCATACAGCACAGTGCACAGTACAACAGTGGATCTAATAGTTGTAGGAGCAGACAAGATCAACAAATTATTTAATTAATGACCTTCTAAACGTAAAAACTAGAAGGATTATATTTCACAAGACAAATAATTGTGTGAAGATTTACCTCTAAAAAATTACAAAATTACCTTAATCTGCCTGCATCATCTGAGAAATGTGAGTGTCTGTAAATACAGGAGTTGTCACCGTGTCACAAGGTTTTATGCAAGGAAAGAAGTGTAAGCAAGGCTGGGTTTGAAAATGAAACAAATGGATTTTTTGAGATTGATTCTTACAAACCAGAAAAAGATCCTGAAGACAACATTTGCCACAAAACTCTACTTAACTTCAGAACATTGAGATAACACTCACATATTTCATTTCAAACTATACAGAACAAATATTTAACTTGTTTCTCACATGTCAAATATACACTTGTCAGAATTAAATGTTCTGAACAATAAGGATCCCTCTTCTGTCGTTCTGCACTGAAAGACCGCTAAACAGATGGATACCAGGTCTTCACTGGGAAGACAGAAGAGTCTCAAACTCTTCAGGGAGTGGAAAATAAGTATCTCAGTGGTGGTTGTCCAGGTTTCCACCTCTGCCATGAGAATAATCTGGAACCTGAGTGCCACTGGTTGCCCCCATTCCTTTATAAGCACATCTCAATCTCATACTGGTGAGGAAGTGGAGTGGGCTGACCTACAAGATCTTACCCTCACTGAAGTTTGGAATTCTGTGTTCTCCGCAGTGATGATGAGAGAGCTAATTTATGAATGGTTGGGTCACAAGAGAATTAATGTACCACAGCAATGGAGCACAATATGCAGATCACAGAGGGAGGAAGAATGTGGAGCTCAGCAAATCTCTTCTTTCTCATATAAGCTGATGCTCAGCTTAGGGAAAAACCATACTAATGATGCAGCTGATGTCTTGTTAGAAAACATCTGAACTGTGACCAATTTTTCATGACAAGAATTTTTATTCTGTATAAAAATGAAATGCTTAGTCATACAGAAAATAAAGACTAAATCAGTGATGTAATTTCATTCAACGATGGGATTTCAAAAAGATTGGTTTTTTTCTTTAATTATAAAGGAAATCTTTTAACAAGTCTATTGAACCAGCCCATTAATAGCTCTTTCCCATCAGTATCAAAAGAGAAGTGAGAGCACAGTGCCTAGAGGATAAACAAGGATATAAAACCTTTTCTCACTGTTTTAAAATTCGAAGTTTCCATGTCCCTGCAGAAGGCTGTATGTGCATGTTCATGCACAACTAAGAGTGACAAGCAACAAATATCAACAATTTTTAGCCTCTTGCTGTACACGAATGAAGGGCAAATATAGAAGAAAATGTAATGTGTCAGACATCAACTCACTCTCCCCGCAAGAAACATATGAGTTCTCCATAGGGGAATCTGCAGGAAAGTAATTCTTAGAATAGAATGCAGACTTGCTGATGATTTAACAAATACGTTTAAGGGGGGGGAAAGGGAAATAAGCTATAGTTGGGACGAGTTTCAGCAGCAGTTAATCAAAGTTGGTAAGTGAGCCCTGAGAACAGGAGGCAGAGAAAGGGACAGGTTTTTGCCATAGTTCATCTGAAAATGAATTGGTAGTTTTCCCTTAGCATCTAGTGAAAAGGAGGCTGCCAGAAAAAGGTCACTGGG
This sequence comes from Sterrhoptilus dennistouni, assembly GCA_013397095.1. NCBI lineage: Eukaryota > Metazoa > Chordata > Aves > Passeriformes > Zosteropidae > Sterrhoptilus > Sterrhoptilus dennistouni. The sequence continues at coordinate 289,156 of VWZU01012982.1, forward strand.
TAGAGGTGGCTGAGAGTAAAGGCACATACCTGGTTGTCTCTTTGCAGAGCAATCCTTTTCATGGCTGTCTGGCTAAGCCACATATTTGTTGTCTGTATAACCAACACAGATTTACACATTGCCATAAATACGTACAGAATTTCCTACTGTGAAATGTTGCCTCTGTATGCAGGGATAAAAAATTGCATTGCTTCTTGAGATTGAGATATATACATATATATGCTTTTCTAAAGCTTTCCACTTGACTTAACACTTTGGACTTCCCATAAGCTATTTGGAAAAGTGGTACAAGGGCCAAAAAGTCTAGAATTTATTACACTTATAGTTATGCTGGTATTTTTGGAAGTTTTCTTAATGTTTATTAGACACTCAACAAATCAGGATATTTTATACATCAGCTCCTATCTGTGTCTCAAAGAGCAATCAGAATAAAATCAGAATGATGTTTAACATTCAAATCATACTATTCATTGCATAACTTTGGTTATACACTCAAGAAAATAAGTGTATCTATCCCCTGTATGTATTCTCATCTCAGGAGTTACTAAGATCATGTATCTGTTCTGGAGGTGCTGTACAACTGCAGTCATATACTTTTGCCAAAGGCTCTTTATGAATTCTTCATAAATTCTGCAAAACAGGAGTCCAGAAAATCATTCAAAAACCCCACACCTGGAATTTATTACCATTGCTAACCAGCAAACCTTTGGACTCCCATGTCTCCTTCTAAATGTTTCAAAATTAGGTAAAAAGATGAATGGATTAGGCTTCTAATCCTCTTTTTCAATATGAATCAAAACTGCTGCATTTTACATGGAGATAAGATGAGGCATTGGGAGACTAAACTAGTTTTGTTGCTATCACAGGTCTGGGGTAAGAATAAACTTCCCAGATTTCTGACTTTCTTTTATTTGCTGTGATCTGCCCCAGAGTACAATGATGGTAAAGCCTAATAAAGCCAGGAGGTTACTTAGGGGTTTTCCCATAAATTTTCTTTTGCCTATATGCTTTATGACCAGAATGTTGTCATCAAAGAGCCCAGAAACCTGTTTTAACTGAAGAGTGAGGCATAACCCAGAGAAGACTGTTATCATCTAGTTTGCAATTCTGATTCTCAGAAGCTTCTCCTGATGATTTTTTACCTTCTTTAATCAAACCTGACTCAGAGAATAATGATATCACCCCCACTGCTGCTGATCTCACTCTTATTAGCATTGTCCCTCAAAAAACTGTTAATGAATAACTGGTGGTAGCTGTCAGCTCAAGAAATCAAGTGTTACGCACAGTTGTAGGGACAATGTGTCTGTGTGCCTTCTTTATGTAGTGAAATCTTGTAAGAGTGAGGGGAGATAGAAAAATTTTTGAAGAGTCTGTGCTGTTTCTTAAACAAAGCAGCTTGCATCAGTGTTCCCCAGGGCTGAACTTCTATTAACACAGCTCCAGGAACCCTGCAAGTCATACATACTCCAGGGAGCCTTAGAAGTAGATGCAAGGGCCCTGATATAATGCTGTTGTGTGTGAAAGGCAGAAACTTTTGAGGCATAAGCATTTTGATTCAAAGATCGCAATAAAGGATGAGAGAAATACAGATCTCACAGTGACAGGGAAGCACAGGAGATCAAAGGACAGCTTGTACCCTAACTCTGGTGACAGCAATAGTTAATTTGTTGCTGGTATAACACACTTGAAGGGTCTTCCTCAATGATCCTGCCAGAGCTATGAATTCCCGGTAGGCAGGTTGAAACACTGGTTCAATAGTTGAGTCAGAGTTACAAAAGAAAGGACAATGATTTCACCACTAATCTTTCTTTCAAGAGACCAGATTGGTAGAACAGTATCACCTGAAAAGGACCTGTGAAGTTACCTGGTCTGATCCCCTGCTCAGAGTGGAACCATTTTGGAACAGGATGCTCATGGCCTGGCACAGACAAGTCTTCTCCATGTCCAAAGATACAGATTTCATTCCCCCAGTGGGGAAATGGGGCTGAGCTTCATGAGGCTCATATCAGTGGATGTCTGCAGGCTGTTAAAAACCCTCAGCACATACACCTTGTTTTACCGTTTTATATATATGCATACTGGTTTTACTTTGCTCAAATTACCACTCAGTTAATCTCAGGCAGTATGGGAAAATGTATGGTGGAGCTAAAGAGCTCCCTCTTCTTTAGCATTATCTGGTCACATGGCAGGAGAGAGCCACACATCCACCCACATGCTAATTGCAGCTGACTGGAATCAGGCAGAGGCGATTCCCCGAGCCAAATCCTTGTCTAGTGTAAAATAGCAGGGCCTATTCAAGATGAAACAGCTTCTACCATTTTAGAAAAGCTGGAGGTATAATCCCAAAAGCATCTTAAAAATTTGTTTCTGCTTTCACTGAAATCAAAGGAAAACTCCACAGGATTGTTACTTCCATCGCTGCAATATCACGTACATGCAGACAGGGAATGGGCACTGCAGTACGCATTCATATCTAGTCCATACATTATTTGTTCTGTGTAATGTCAGAAATGTTTTGGACAACATCTGTTCACATGGGAATGCAGACATCCAGCTTCAGATGACTTACAGGCTAAAATATTAATGCATACAACACCAACTAACACTTCTTTAGTATGAGCTAAATTTTCTCACTCTTTGAGGCTTCACTCTTTTCCCATTTGAAATACAAAATGCACTGTTTCTCCTGCCTCAGAGGACCCCGGCCTCACCTCAGCCAGTGTATATAAAATAAGGTGTTGTTAGAGGGGGTGATCACAGCAAAGTTGATGGCAGTGCTGGAATGGCACTGCAGTATCGACCATCTTGCTGACAGTGTTTTTCCTTCTCAAACCTTGAACTTTTTCACGCCTCAAAAAAGAAGAAGGTAGCCCCCAGAGAGGAGTCCTTCTGCCCCACTGAACAACTCACTTAACTGCACAACTTCTAAGACATAAACCACTTGAGTAATCCCACTGCTCAACACGGGATAAAAAGAGAAAATAGCATTAAAGATTTAAAGTAAAGAACACAGCAAACTCAAATGATAGCTGCACCATTCACGTCATTACAGCTAAGGGTTTGTCAGCACTTTCATTATAATGCTCATTCCTCTGCTGTCACTCCAGGCTAAAATTTGGCAGAGCATAAAACTTAAAGCCCAGACAGACACAATAAGAACACAGGAAAAAGGAAAGCAAAGGTTTCAAGGACAGCATCCTAAGATACCTTTATGTGTTGGGAACAAAGAGTATTTTACAAAGCATTATGCAAGAAATTAAGTTAGGAAAACTATCTCTTCTCTCATTAAGATGGTGTTACAGAGAGGGGATTGAACTGGAGGCTCAGTGACATATATTGTTATGAAACTACTATGAATCCAGAAGGTAAGTATTAGTACAGTAATTTCAGTTCAATTTATGCTGCAGTACAAGGGAAATAAATAAGTTAGAAAGGAAAGGCAGACCACACACAAATATTACATCTGAACAGAAGAGATCAGACTTCACTTTGGGAGTGTGGGAAAATGTATGTGTTTGGACTGGTTTGGGGCACCAAGTGCTACTAACATGAGCAATTGCTCTTAAGCACTGTAGGGCACACCTTCCTCCCTCCCTTCTTTAGCATTGAGATTGTTGCTCCAACAGTCCAAATGTCAAAAATACAAGGAAAGAAGAGGACTAAGCATAGGACCAAAATATCTCTTATACTCCAGTAGTAACTCTTACACTGTTGGCATGAATTACTTGCCCTTCAATTCCACCCCCTCAGCTCCTTTGTCTACCTGGTACCCATGTGGATACAGAACGACCCAGAGCAAAGAACTGAGACCAGAACTAAGCTATGACAGAGGTCAGAGAGGCTCAGGACCACTTCTGGCAGTAACAGAGATAGCTAATGCTAAGTGTAAACAGATTACAGTATTAGTTAGTTGGGGTTTTTTTAAGTTTTAACAGGGTTGATTAAAAGAACAACAAAGATAAAGTTACTGTTGCACAGACTTAGTGCACTGGAGGGTTTAATCATCCCCCATCTTTGTCAGTTGGTGCTGTGGGATTTAGCACAAGACTTTTTAATTTTGTTTCAGCAACAATGAAGATGCTTCTTATCTTTAAAAAGCACTTAGAGATGAACTCCACTATCTATACAACATATGATTGCTATTATTATCTCAGTAAATTTTTATGAGGATTTGAAGAATTCTAGTAAGTCAAAAAAGTGTGTGCTTCTTTCCCCTGTTCAGAATTAGTTATAACAAAGACTGTAAGATAACAACTATATAGGTGACCTAATCCCACAGACTTTTTTAGAGTCACATCTTCCTTGACTTCCTAAATGAGTGAAGGTTTGGACTGTGATGTTCTCCCAGCAACTTTTGAAGGAGGGCAGCTGTGCATCCTTCATAATAAACATTCAAGTGTTTGAAAAAGTCTAGTGCATCATTCTTAGAGCAGTGCTACTGCTGAACATGTAAAAACTACACTCTGCTCAACTTAGGAGAGCTCTGATGGCTGTAAGAAACAGAGTATTAAAAGCAATGTTAAAACAAACATCTGCCCACACAACATCAGTTTATTTTGGTAGCAAAGGGACTGTGGTAATTTACAGTGCTGGTACCTAAGAACCACAGTTCTGTTACAAGTTTATCATGTCATGCATGCCTTTATAATATAAAATTTATTGTCATTTATCACAGAGAAGAGGTGGAGCTCCACTCTCCTGCTGGCCTGTGCTGTCAGGGAAGGGCACACTGCTTGCATAAGATACAGGTCACACATTGAAAAGCATTCTCCTGGCACTCTCAGTTTTTTGCCTTTGTGCAAAATGTTGATGCTTTTGAGATTCAATGATTTAGCATGTCACTGTGCTGGCATAACAGATGGCACAGGAGAGTAGAATGAATGAACAATGACCATGTTTCACTTTGTTCAGTGTGCAATCTTTCAGTACTCCTGATACAAGGCATCTGTTATTCACTCTTTTTAAATCAATCTGCTCTCTTTGGTTAACACTACCTAGTTAATAGTGAAATACATCTTTTGAAAAATTAGGTAAAATGTGAGTGCAGCATGCAGAATTAATGGGAGAAGAGTCAGGACTTTTTAAACCTGAGGTCCTTCTTCCCTTCAAACAGGATCCCAGAACACTAAGTACTGTCTTCATTGTGTGTCTGACCACACAGCTCCCTGAACCAAACCCAGGCATTTCCCAGTCCTCTGCTCCCAGGTCTCCTCTGCAAAGCACAACCCTCCTGTGCCACTGAAGTACCAGCCAACACCTGAAGCCGGGTTTTACAGGAGGCTAAGAATTTTTGCACTTAACATAGACTTTGTGATTTATACAAAGATAAAGCAATACAAGGATAAAATTGATAAAAAGTAAGAAAAGCAGAGAAAAGGTTGAAAGGCTTCAAAGCAGCATCCATATGAGTGGTCTATTTATTTATTATATTTATCACCTCATTAGGCACAAGAAGCAAAGACGGTGGATTATAAAAACCTGTTCTTACCCACAGGTAAATTGGAAATAGCTGCAATATGAAATGCAAAGAATAACCTCTCCTCTTCTGTGAGTCAGAAATCATTGATATCCAGCAACATTTTGTCAGACCTCAGGCAGCTGTTTCACATACTTCAGTGAGTACAGAAAGGAAAGAGTGATACTCTTAAATACCAGTGTGCCTGTTAACATGGGAAATAGATGTATCAGGTAGAAAATAAATTATAAGCTCTTCAAGTGTAAGTATTAAAGCATCAAGCTATGAAAAGCACTACAGCACTCTATAGTAACAGGCCAAACATTACAGTCTAAAAATGTTACAGAAATGTTTACATAACCGGATCTAAGGACCTAATCCAATGCTCATGGACTTCAGTGAGACTAAAAATCTTGATGCAACTTCCTTTTTTATTTAAATAATCCCTTGGAACTGTAAAAACAGTTCTGTGCTATGTATTTGGAGACCAAGGGTTTTCTGCTGATAAAAATCCCAGAAGAAACATTATTTTCTGAAGCTACTACTGTCTCTGAAGATTAATTAACACTGGCTTGATTTAGTTTTAAGGTAAAAAGAGACATGATTTTTTTGGTCTTGATTCCCTTTGATTTTAACCAGTGCATTACAGATACACAATACTTACGTGCTACACATTTCTTCCCATCTGACAGCTCTCATGCTTTTATCATCAAGACTGCAAGAGAAAGTGTGCTGTGTAATAAAGACACAGATCCAACTTCAGGGAGAAGTGTGGCAAAACACTCTTAGTTAGAGAAATAAATTGTCTATCCTTTGGGAAATTCAAGCATTTTGAAGTTTACTTCCATTCTTAGTGGATAAAAAATATCAAAACCCCAAAATGTTCAGTGAAATGTAGATTGCACTGTCTTTTAATTTGGGAATATCAGCCAGACCTTGTTGAAATATTTTTACAGTAATACTGAAATATTATAGCCCATAGCTAAAGGTTTGCACAAGAAAAAATATCCAAATGAAAAATAGAAATACGGTGTTCAATTTCCTTTTTAAAACATTCTGAATGGTTTCCATATCAAATTCTTCTTGACAGATTTTGAGTTAGGTATTTTTCAGAAGTAAAAAGTCTTTTTTCCACAACTCACTGGAAATTTTAAATTTTATCAGCTTTCAAAGAAGCAGTAAAATAAGACAGAATCACTGAAGCTGTCCTAACTTTCATGAATGTGTTGGCACTGGCACATATTTTATAAATTGTGCAACCTGCGTATTTGATCCATATTCAGGGAGAGAGGAAAAAAAGAGAATAGAAACAGCTTCTACTATTTTAGTGCCTGTACCAAATTCATAGACTATGAAGTTTAAAGGTGTTTCAAAGCCAATGCAGTGGGAATTTTCTCAACTTAATATTTTATATTAACAGAAAAAGTCATTACAGTAACACTCTTGAAAGGATATAAACAAATACATTTTTTTGTACAAGATTCATCCTTGTGAACTGATAAAGACACATAAAAGTTGCTTTTATTCCAAAGACAGCTTCCACATCACCTTTTTTTTTTTCCTTTTGTGTAATTTCAAAGCCTTAAATGACCTCCAGCCAGTCAGAAACATGTGTCAAATTAGGCAGTACCTATTGCCGTACTGTTCTCCCAACCTCAGATTTTTATTGGGATTCTGAGCGAACAGAAGACATTCAAGCATGAAGTCTGGGCAAGGTCAGCATGCTCTCTGCCTGAGCTGGAAATGATGTGGGAACTTCCACTTGGTTGGTCTCAGTGCAGTTTCAAAACAGTGCAAAAGGGATTTGAGGGAAGCAAGGTTATGGAGAACACTCATCCTCTGCTCTGCAAGGTGCGAATCCTCTGGCGAAAGGCATTATCAGCTTTTCCTGCAGTGCACCCAAACTCATAGCAGGGAAAGCCTGGTACATCCCGGGATATATAACAGCAGCAAAATAACCTTATGGTGGATGCTGCATCCACTGTTTTGTTCCTGTCCAAGTCCACCTGTGGCAAGAGGAAAAGGACCCAGTTTCATGCAGAATGCAGGGATGGAGCCATTTCACCTGCTTGTGCACAGAGAGTGACAGAGCAGAGCAAGTGCTTCTGAGTCTGAAATACAGATACTTGTGCACAAATGGATGAGGTAAAATGGAATTTTTCCCAATAGTCTTGCAATTCTTTGTCCAGTTGAAAAATTCTATTAATTTCTTCCTGAAGGTCTTTAGATTAGTTTTAAGTGTACAATCTATGAAGCAGACAGGAACTAAAGTGAAAAACTTGGGAGGCAGAATGACCCTTTGCTAGTATATACATGGAGATTAAAGGCAATTTAACCTCTGCCATCAGTGTGGAGGCTGTGCAGTTGTAAAATCTCTCACATCCAACCCTGTAGCACATCCTAAACCAATACCATCTTAAGGCTGATCCCTCAGCTGTGGAAACAGGCTGGTTTAAAGGCAACTTTGATCCCCTGACACCTAAAAAGATCTTGTTGCCAAAAAATAATATATATATGTATATATATATATATGTGTGTATATATATATGTATATATATATATATATATATANNTTTTAATATATATATATATATATATATATGGGCCAGGACTTTGAAGATAATCAATTCAGTTGAGAAAAAAAAAACAAACCTCCTAGGCTCTGACAGGTCTTTCTCATACATATGGAGTGTCTGTGCATCATAAAATGTATCAGTCAGCATGTTAGTATTAATGAATAATGAGAAATACAAGGGAGAAGTCAAAGCTTGAGAGCAAAGGACGAGGAAAGCTTTGATGACTTTTCTCTCCAGAAAGTTATAGATGTGTTTTCTAAAATATCAGAATTAAAACTGAGTTACAACATCTTCTATGCATGGTACAAGTCCTGTGCAACAGCAAATATAAGAAATCCATAAAACTTACTTCTCACAAACTAACCATCTTTATATATGCTGCTGAAACATCTGAAAGTGTGCATCCAGTCAGTGTGAACAACTTAGGATGAAATAAAACCTCATCTTCTTTAGCAAAAACAAAATAAAGTAACTCCAGTGGTCAGTGAGGTACAAGAGCTGCAACAGTGATGAACAGTCCTCCAGACCTTCCCGAAGAGCAAACTGGACCCTTCATCTGAAAGGCTGCTAAATTCAGTGTAATTTTTTATCCAATTCCACTCAACCATTTAATTTTAATGAAAGCATTCTAAACAACATTTAATAACATTTTAATAAGGGTATTTTTATAAAATAAGAAAGGAATCATCATAATTTTAAAGTCTCATTACTAACTCCTTCTGTCTCAAAAACTGACTACTCCTTTAAATAAATTTGTTTATGGGACCATAAAAAAATGTGTTTATGGGACCATGGGGTCCTGCTTCTTCTTTACCATTAAGACCAGTTAAGTTCTGCTGTTCATATGAAAAATGTTCTGAGCCAACTCCAGGTCCAACGTGCTAAAGCCCAAAGATGATCTGGTCTGTGCTGCCCACACCCTTTTGCAGACCAGACTTCTGGCCTAGAGCAAGAGGACAGTGCCATGTCCTTAAGACATTTTGGTCCTGGTGTGAGTTAGTTCCCTTCATTATGAAAAATTCCTTTTCTGTACTGTTTACTGCTTTAATATTCTAATATTGTTCGATGAAACAACAGCAAAACTTCCCTACCACAAACACCTCTAAAGAAGGGGCAGGTGTTTAGTCAAGGAAGAACTAACAGACATCAAAATATATCATTTAGGTCACTGTCCATTAAATATTATTATCAAAAAGGATAGTTTCTTTCTTTGTACCATACACATTCCATAGAAAACAAAGCTTCATAATTTAACAAAAATTCAAAATGCATCAGAAAAGTTCTATAAGAAAGTAAAATGTAAATTATTTTTAAAAATAAAAAGTGGAGAGGTTTTAATTCTTTTCTGTGACCATACCATGAAATAAGGACATATACATTTAAACTAGAATTACCAAGTCAGGTCCCCAGTTTTATTACAGTTGCTTGTAATGGGGGTCTTTTCAAATTAATCTGCAGCACATTAAACTACTCAGTACTCTAAAACATGGAGTTAAAACTTGATTTCCCTGAAGAAAAAAAAAAAAAAAAAGCTGCAATAGATGAACTATGATGCTGTTCAGAATAATGCTTTAACATTAGTTAAAGTGCTGAGTTTTGAAGGAAGCATATATAGCATATAGTGGAAAGGAGTACCCAAAAAGAGGAGTGTGCTTCCTCCCCACTGGGCAAATCCCAGCATCAAAACTGACTCTCAGTAATACCTAGGAAATACCTGTGCATACTTTTTGTGTACTAAGGTATCTTAGATCTGCTGTCAGAACTGGTCTTAAAACAGAGTTAGACTCAACCATCAAATCTACCAACCTTCCATTTTCACAATTTATACAGTAGTATGTTTTATAGATCAAAACAGAAATCATCTGATAAAAAAAGCCTGTGCTTTTTTTTACAAATTGCTGAGGAGAATGACTATGGTACAGAGCCTCTCTTTTCAAAATAACAGCTGCTTGTACCCTGCAGGAAAGAGAAGAAAAGAAATTGGGCTTTTGGATTCCAGCAGGGGTTCAGCAAAAGGGATAAAGAGCTGGCAAATTTCAGAACGCTGCCTTAACACGTATCTGCTACCAGGAGATGTTCTGTTTGTAAAACAAGAGCAAAAATTAGGGGAGGTGGGAGAGTGTAATGGTGTGACTTGAACTGACAAATGAGGTGTTGATTCCAGACCATATGTATTGAATTCTCCCTCAGAAACCCAAAGAACAGTCACAGAGTCCATCTGGTCTCCGTGCTGCAGAATAAAGCCTCCTTTGCTCGGAGCACTCAGTGCAGCACACATATGAGATCCAACTTCACCCTCCTGTGATTATCTTAGTGCGTTCCCCAGCAAGCTTGTCTTATCCACTTGACAGCTGCCGAGTGATGTGGGCCGAGCCCAGCGCTGTCCCCGAGCCAGTGGCACGTTAATGGACAGCAGCACCACACAAGATGTGACAGGGCAGCCGAACACAGGGTTTATCTTGCATTTCCTCCATCCGCTTCCCGAGCCACTGCACAAGTGTCAGCACTTAGCAGAGCTGATTCTCCCTATCTAAGCAGCATTGTGAAGGCTATGACAGAGATTCCTGGTTGAAACGTTATTCTGCATTCCAAACCAGGCCAAGATTGCATCAACTGAGGAAAAAAAGGATAGTCAATGTAGGGGTGCTTGGGCAAAAT
>VWZU01012984.1:0-25307 GCA_013397095.1 Sterrhoptilus dennistouni
AAAAGAATTCTGGTCTCTGAAAGACATGTACGAACATTCTGAGTTGTGTGCTTGGAGCAGGGGCTGGATTCTTGTCCACAGCGAGGATTTTGGGGCAACATTTCAATTGTGCACTGTACTCCTAGAAGCTGAGGAGGGAAAGATGGAGCCCTGACCTCTTCATATATTCTCCTCAGCCCTCTGTAAGGAAAATCCAGGAGAGATCCAAGGAGCCTTTGAACTGACTGAAGACAAATAATGATTAAAAAAGGACCTTCTGGAGCACTCTCCTTCCCCAAGGAAGAGAGGGGACATTTTTCTTCTCTCCAGAACAGCTCCTTGGTCTTTTCTAGCAGAATAGCTTAGGCCAGATTCCAGTCTTGCTCCATTGCCAAATTGGGGATTGTCTCACAAGAAACTGTGAACCATTTGTGTAATTAATTTAAAGGAAATAATATTTTCAGTTTTGTGAATCAATGAAGAATACAGAAAAAAGATTGTTAATTTAAAGTTGGATTGCTGTTTTTGATTAGTAAGTGGGCAGACAGTAATTCAGGGCATTGCATACCACTGTGACAACCCCATCAAGGACTATGGCAAGCTGTGCCTCACTGTCAGTCTTGCTGTGACACATCCTTTTCCTCTTTGCTGGGGGCAGACTGGGAGTGGGTGGTGGGTTCTGTAGCTTCCCTGTGAGCTGGGGTAGCCATCTTCCAGCATCAGCCATGTCTACACATGTCACTGTAACATCCTGTGTGTGCCCACACAGTCCATTGCCCTGTAGGTCAAGTACCAAGCCTTTCCCTATGAAATATGTGTCCAGCTCCCTCTCCTGAATCCCCATTTCCCAAATGGATGCAGATTAGTGCTTCCATATTTCTGTGTCTGGTTTTCAAATGGAAAGAGCATAAAGGCAATCTGTTCTGGGTGGCTTTCAGAGGCAATTCAAACAGCTAAGTGGCTCTAATTACAAGGGACTGCTGCAGGCTCCTTAGGTATAACAGCACCATTTTCTTTAGAACAGTGGTTATCACATACTTAATCATGTTCAATTCATATCAAGCCCCTGCATATTTCCAGCTGCCTTTTCCTTTGGCAGTGAGGACAAAGCTCATTATTTTTCTTTCATTACACTTCATTAAGCCTGGTGAGGGGCAGGAGGGCTGTTGAACACTCCTAAATATGGATGATCTCTGCCTAGATTCAAGCCTGGTTCAGTTGCTAATGCAAACCAGAGGTTTCCAAACCCATCAGTTGCAAGGAATTCTAGAAGCTATAGCATGAGAAATACAAATGAAGAAAGAAGTCTTTATTTTATTTTTTCTCCCTTGACTTGTTAAATCGATTAAAAAATGTTTTGGGCCTCCATGGAGACAAAGGGCTGAGTTTAAATGTATTTCCTTGCTTCAGGGCAGCAGAACAGGGAAATTGTCCTTCCTGCAGCTCTGCAACCTGGTCCCATACTGGGCTTTGGGTGCTGGCCCCAAGCAGGGAAGCAGAGGGCTAAGGGCTGGATTTCACACATTCCATAAACAGCAGGCTACCAGAATTTCACTGATGTAATGTTTTTTGGGCCAAATGGAGTATTAATGGTATGGTCTCTCCAGCAGGCATTGAGGAACACCATGGGCAGGCTCTGGAGAAGCCTGTGGTGCCAGGGCTGTGTCCTCAAACTGAGAAAACTCAAGGGAAAGTTTTGGACAAAGCAGAAACAGATAATTTTTCTAAAATCTTCTGTTGCAGCAAACTGACAAAGCACAGTTTATCAGTGAGTTCACAACTGCTTCTAAGTGGGATTTGGCTTTCCCAGCCAGTGTGCATGTGAGGAGGAGAAGNACAAGAATCATTTACCCCTCAACCCTGGCATTTTCAGCACCCTGCTCTAACCAACTGTGCTAGCCCAATAAACCTCCACCATAAACCCACCCCACTTTAACCCACACTGCCAGTACAAGTTCAGGACAGCTTTCCTGCCATGGAAGAACAGAGGATGTGGGTTTTGTATGGGATAAATGTAAGAGGCAGTTAATAGTGCCTGTTGTAGACACTACCTGTAGATAGTGCTTGCTGTCTGCAGTTTTAACACTATTCTTCCTGGACCCCCATTAGCTGTGGGGACCCCCATCTAATGGACCCCCATTAGATGACACTTTCAAAAGTTGACCCAGATGTTCACATACCTCTTTGAAGCCTTCCAGTCTGTCTCAGGTGATTGCAAAGCAGGGTTGCTTGTTACATTGCAGCAGCTGGCTGCTTGCAGCAGGGCTGGGATGGGACACCTGTGCTCTTAACCCTGCTCAGTGATGGGCAGGCAGCCATGGCCATGTGGCTCATCCTCCTGCTGACTCCCACTCTGACTGCACGTGGGAGACACGTGAGTCAGAAGCCTTTTGGTTGTGTACATGGAAATATAAACTGCTGTCCTTTCTTCTTATAGAGTCCTTTCTTATGAAGTACAGCACTTACAAAGTGCTGTATTTCTTTCTCGAAACACAGAAGTTAGTGTGGAATTAACCTGTGGCACTCCATAAAACAACTGACACTGGTAATTGTCAGCAGAAGGGTTTGCTGGGCTCTCATCTGTTGTGCAGCCTCTAATTCTGAACTAAATTGCTTGGTGATCTAGACTGGCTGTGCAGCCTGTTTGCAATTTTGTTGGCACAGCAAATTATAGGAGTGATAGCAAGTCTGGAGCGATGTGCTCGTGGACTGCCTGAGGAGAGGAATTCAGGCATAGCAGCTGCCAGAACAAGGGCATCTGCAAGGTAAAATCAGAGGATGGATCTGAGCAGAAGAGAAAGCTGCATCTGGCTTATTCATATATGGAGTCTGGGCTGTGGGATGGCTAAATAAGGCAATGTGCATACACGAGGTACCAGACCTGCTGCAGCACTTGCCTTGGAAACAATAAATTCAGTCACAGACTGTTCTGGGATGTGAGAAGAGCAGGACTGGGCATGTGATTGATCAAACAGCTGTTGCTGAAATTAGCATTTATTGTTAAAAATCAAAACCTGTCTTGGAAATCGATTTGTTTGTTAATTTGCTCTTATTTTGGGGAGACTAAATCTGTTGCTCACCCAGTGCTTCGTAAATCTAATGTCCATTGGTGTTCTTGAGAGACAGGCTTAATTCTGCATTCTTTAACTGTGGGAAGGATGGGTGAGATGAAACAGTCACCTATCCCTGAAGTGACACAAGGAAACAGGAGGAGTTCAGGCTGTTGGGAGAAGGTGTGGGCAAAGAACTTGCTATGTAAGAGACAGTTCAATTCATGCTCTGCATGTCTGGTGGGCACAGGAGAGAGAAATACTCTCTTATTCAGTGTCATCGAGCAAAACAAAGAAATTATGTCTTACTTTGTGCATGTTGACGCAGGAAGCTTTGCAGTCTGTCACTGTAAGGAGTTGACAGAAAATCCTGCCTGTAGGACCTTCCTACTGGATCCTTATTTTTCGTATTTAGGGTGTTTTTTCTTCCAAGGAAGGCTTTCCTTTTCAGAGGCAAGTGAAGAGCAGACATCTTTGGGTCAGGCTGACCTGCTTTGTGGGAAGCAAACAAGCAAAAAAGCAAAGGTGAGGATGGGAGCAAGCACAGCGTGTCTCTGCCTGCCCGTGGGCTGCTGCTGCTGGGACAGCTGTGGCTGTGTGAGGGAATGGGGTGGCAGTGAGATAGTTCTATTCCCCAGGTCACAAAATGCAGGAAGGTCTTAAACAAAACTTAACACGTGGGAGAGGCCACTGGTGTGGGTGCTTTTGTTGTGTCAGTCCCTCCATGTTTGGGGTTTCCTCCCAGTCCTTTTGAAAACTTCCAGGTTGTTGCACTTTGGAGTCAGTGGGGCGAGGGCTGATTTGGATGGGGTTATCAAAACTGAGCCTCTTGTACAAGGCTGAGCATGAGAATTGTGACTAGCCCAATTTACAGATTCCCAGTTTGTTAAACATCAAAAAACCCCAAGGAGTGGGAGCAGCATGGGTGTGAGGAGGCAGCTGGTTAGCTGGTGAGCACTGCAGTGCTCCAGCAGGGCTGGAAGAGCTTGTTAGTGCTGCACTGAGCTGAAACAATCTTCAACCTCCCTCCATCAATACTCTGTGAATACACAACTCAGTAGGTTACAGCTGGCATGTGACCCCAGAAAACTTCCTTTCTGCTTCATTTTCTCAAAGCAAAAGAAAAAAAAAATTCTTGGGAGGAGCTGCTGTTTGATTTATGTTCTCAGTGGCCCAGATGTTGGAGATTGTGCTGTTATAAAGCTGTGTACAGATGTTCATGGATACATGCACGTTTTTGCACCAGCCCAGTTTACAGTGCCTTATTCTAAGGGCTCTACAACCACAAGGGAGGGGCCTTATAGGTTGTACAGCTGTGCAGGAGGGACCCTGTTGCCCACTGCCAGTCCTGGAGCCAGTGGCTGGGTTCTGTTCTTCACCAGGGTCTGGCCACACTCTTAAACATGTAGCTCTGTGCAAAACAGAGCAGTTAAAACCATTTCCACTGCTGAAGGCATGTCATACCTTTAAGTTGTAATCTCTTTTTTCACAAAGAAGGTCAATGCACATTTCCTGACTGAAAGATTTTGCTTCAGTAAAGCTGAAAGAGGCATTCCAGCTCTACTTTCTGAATATCTGAGGGAGATTTATATAAAAAATACCCTCTTTCTTTTGAAAAGTCTTCATAATGGAAAATGGAAATTATCCTTTCAGTTCACAAAGCTGTTTTG
The DNA here is from genome assembly GCA_013397095.1 of Sterrhoptilus dennistouni. Lineage (NCBI taxonomy): Eukaryota > Metazoa > Chordata > Aves > Passeriformes > Zosteropidae > Sterrhoptilus > Sterrhoptilus dennistouni. The sequence goes on from VWZU01012984.1 coordinate 4,700, forward strand.
AAGTGATCAGAATGAATAATTGAATTTCACAAGATATGACTGAAACTATTAAAAAAATATATTGACCTTTTAGGCTGGGACTAGAGTCTACAGTAATTGAAGTTTGAATTTGTCCCTTTCTCCAGCCAGACCCAAGGCAGCTGCCTGGGAAGGGCCAAAGATTGTCCTTAAGTGAAGCTGCCACCCAAGTCCAAGCTGCCTTTTCCTAATGAGCTCCTCCCTCCATCCCCCCTGCTCATCCTTGCTCCCTCTGAAGGTCTGTCTGCAAGTCTTGTGTTGGAATGGATTGTGACTCATGGCTTTCTCTTTACAGCCTTTAGAAATTATTAGCTTGGGTGTGTTTTGTGAATTAGCCTGGAAGAACTGGCCAGGATCCCTTGGCATTGCTAATTGTCAGTCTGAGAAGCCCAGTGGATGAGGAACCACCCCCGGGTGTTGTCATGGCTTTTATGCCTGTGTTAATATTCCAGATGCACAGCTGGGAAATGGATCCTCATGGGTCCTGTTCTGATCCTCAGTGAGTGGAACCCACAGACTTACAGCAGAACTGCAAATTCTAGGTGTACAAATGCCAGGTTTCACAGTTGCTTTATGAAGACCTTTCTAGGAAATCGATTGCTGGTGCTGTGGCTGAGTTGTGTGATTTCCCTTGGGTGAAGCTCTACAAAGATTTGATAAAACTGATAGCAGTGTTTCATTAGCTAGCAAATGCCCAAAAGACCCATCATCCAGCAGAGCATCAAATTACTGTCTGCCCTGATACAGGATGGGAGGCTAGGCCACAGATTTTAATGCTTTGAGAAACTCAGTTAAATCACTGTCAGGGTAAGTCATCATCTTCAGTCATGTTGAGAGCCTGAAGATTGGTTACAAGTGGAGAGGGTGTGGGAAAGGGTCTGGAATGATCAAGCTGAGCCACGGGAACACAGTGCTTGAAATGCCCAGGGGCATCACTTGGCATAATGGTTGATACCTACATGCTGTGACCTCAGGGTCTGTAAGGAAGCAGCTGTCAATTCAGAAGGTTATACAAGGCCTTGGGAACAAATTGCCGCTGCTCTTTAATTTTCTAAGAATTTAAATAGCAATAGGCGATGTTGGTATTTCACCGCATGTTTCAGACAGCAATTTTGTTCTTACCCAGGGGGATATCAGTATTGCTGAAACACAAACTATATCCTGATTTTGGGGATTTTGAATAGTCAAGTGAAATGGAAACAAGATTTAAAATTCCTCTCATTCCAGTTTGCCCAAATATTGCACAATCAAACCAAACGCCTCCTCAGACTTTGCCCATATTCAATTAACATCATCAAATTCTTGAGCCATGTGTCCTGAGCCATGTGGCCCCTGCACTTGATCTGTAACCTCTGACATCTCTTTAGCTATGCAGTCATGCTCTGTTAGGGTTTTCCTGTGAATCCTTTTCCTTAGGCTGATTTGTGCTGCTTTATTTATCTGCCCTTCTGTAACCTCCGTGCCTCAGTAGTGTTTCATGACAGTGGCTGCTTTACGGGTTCCATCCCTGCCTACCCACCAGGATTTGTCCCACTGACCACTTCTCCCCAGGTCTCATGGTGCTGCTCTACCACTGAACAGTTCTTCAAGTCATCTGCAGCCTCCAGCTTTACTGCTGCTTCTCTCTAAATGGTGAATCTCAGAAAAAACCAGCAAATTCGCTTTACAAGCGTGTTGCCATGGCAATGCCACATCTGGATCTTGTGCCTGTTTGTACCTAGACCTGTACAGGTACATCCTGTAACCAAGAGTCTGGAATCAAAGAGCAGATGATGATTTTGATGGAACAGGGCAATAAGTCATAAAGTACATTCTGAACATGTTCTACACTCTCCTGGGTCTGCCCTTGGCCTGCCAGCTGACAGTCATGACCCAACTTTCTGTAGGCTAAAGATACATAAATTACTAAACCAAACGGGAGAATCAGTGAAAACCTGGATATCTTGTCTCAAGGTGATGGCAAATAAATGTCACAGTGTGGACTGAAAGGGCAAGAAACCTTAACTGGATTCACACCTAGCACAACAAATTCCTGACTGCAGGGCACAATCCCACATATGACAGAACTCAGCTGGACTTCTCTGAGACTCTGGTTTGTTTTGTGTGATAAAAAAGAATCTTTTCAGCACGTTGTCTACCTGTTCCATTTGATATTTCGATGCCAAACCTCTGTGAAGACAGGAGTAATTTGTTCTGTTCCTGCTGAGTGAGCCCCTGGCTGGCTCCTGGGTGTGTGTCACAGTGATAGTGGCTGGGGCAAACGTGATCAGCCGAGCCTATGGAGCACAGCACAGGGAGGGAATGTGAGAATTGATTGAGGGAAAGTCTGCAGGGCTTTGCAATGGAAGAAGGGTCCCCAAGGAGCAGTCAGAAATGTGAATTGCAGTTTGTGTGTGTGCCTGCTGCCTTGGCAGCATCAAACTCCTCCATTTATCTGGGTTTTGCTGCTGGTTGCCCCAGCCCAGTGCTGTGGATTCCATGCCTGGGTAACCACCCCCAGCTCTTGCCATTGCACCCTCAAAACATCTATGCTTGTGCTGATGCTCCTCACCAATGCCTGAGATGTTTTCATTGCTGTCAGAGCTTTTAAGCACAGACACTGGCACACCTTCCATGTCCTGTGTGTAAGCTCTGGGAATTTTGCTGCACAGAAAACAGGGAAAAAAGTCCTATTGTCCAAGATGCTGATTAGTAACAGATGGAGCAAGGTGGTGGCCAGAGATTCAAAGTTGCTTTTACCTGCTTTTCTGTGGCAAAAAGACACTACAACAAACAAAAAAATCCTAAACCGAACGCTTATGCAGAAATAGTTTATTTGATTTTTGTTTCACACACTTGGGGGGACGTTTTCATTGTTCTTGCAAATTTGGCTGGCTGCTTATGCTTACAACTGCTTCGCCCTCCAGCTGCTCAGCACTGGCTCCAGAAGTCTCTGCCCAGCATGGGTCAAAGCAGAACTATGGATCAGGGGACAGAAAAGCCTCCTTTGTGTGCAGGGCTGGCTGTTTTGCTTCAGGTTGACTCATGCAAATGTTCCAATGATTCAGACGATATTTGGGTATGGAGACGTGCTGTGCCGGGTCTGAGGTTCTGCAATTCAGGTGCTGTTGTTGATAATTGAACCTTTGCAACTATTAGCCACTTCTACTCAAGACTCTCAAGGTTTTTGAGCATTATCCTGTTAAGTTGGCAGCAGAAGAGGTTTGTAAAACTGCCAGGCACAAAATCCTCTGCTCAACATGGGAGAATTTTGGATGTTATCCAGGGCCATTTTGCTTCAGATGGACTATAATTAAAATTTCATAATACCTTCTGGAGGTGAGATTTATGCCCAAATCAGGTACACAGGCACATAAAACCTTTTTGGCCAGTGTTAGAGGTTAGAAAGGAGAGAGCCTGTTCCCAAACAGCTTATTATTTTTGAACTTTCATGGGGCTAAGTTCCGTAAATTTTTAAGAAAACACAAACAATAAGAATACCATTCATTTTGAAGGGATCAGGATTAGAGCTAAAGACAGGAATAGCCTTGTAAACTTGTAAGCTACTTCCATAAAATTAGGCACATTTCTCTGTGTTTTGGGTCAGTCCTCAGTTAGCACCTTTGGGGCTGCTGGGATGTCAGGGAGTTTTTTTTTTCCTTGTTTCTTTTTTTTTTTTTTCTTCCTGTATTTCTCCCTTGTTACACAGTGTACCCATTCCAGAGACATGTGTAATCACCCAAACCAAATCACTAAGAAGTGATTGGAGAGAAACATTTCTAAATTAGATTATTTGGCTCCAAAATTGCATCTTCCCCCTCTTCTCCCACAACTGATTTCAGGACAGATGCAATTGCAGCCATGATCTATTGATGACCAGAGGAGAAGAAAGCCCTCAGAGAAGCTGCCTGTGCTCGATTAATGCCTGAATCTGTCCAGCCTAAGGAGAAGGTCCTTAATTTAAATAAACAGCAGCAGAAAATAAAAAAAAAATTAGAAATTTGTAGTCTGTGTTGAAAACCTCCCACACAGGAAATCTCTCATCTACTTTTGTATTTCTTTTCAAATTCTGACTGTTAGAAAAGAGGTAATACAGTCTCAAACTTTATTTCTTTCTCTTTTTCAGTTACATCCTTTCAGGCATTTCTTCCAACCTGAGAGCCCAGATACAATGGGCTTTGAAGGAAAATAGTTATGATGATGACTGAAGCCCCGGTACAATTGTTCTTCCTTGAGATTCACCAGTATTGAAGAAATTAATGACATTGCCTTAAAAAAATGTGTTCTGGAAGCAGGTAAGATCTGTCAGGTTGCTTCATCAAGCAAAGCCTTTAGGGTAGTTTGACTCAGGCACTTTTTTCTTTCCCTAGCAAAAGGAACTATTTTCTCTCCCTGCACCAAGGATCTCCCATTATTCTCAGTGATTCAATTCTTTGGAATGGCTTTATCTGTCTGTTAGAACATTTTTTCCTTTACTGTTACTTTCAGGACAGTGAATTGTTCAGCCCTTGCCAATGGGTCTGGCTGAGCTGTGTTCCTTTGGCTTAACAAGGGAACACATGAAGATATTCTTGAGGTGTTCTTGTCTCTTGCTTATTTTAGCTGGGTGAGGTTGACTTTTTTTTCTTTTCCTTTTTTTCCCCCCACTCACTCTTGTTGCTCATGTTGGAGAGAAATAAAGAAGAACAAAGGCTGTTTCATTACACTTTCACTGCCAAGTAACTCTTTTGGAATGTGTTTGTGTTTCTGGAATGTGGAATGTTGTGTGTGCCAGGGAGAAAACAAGACCAAATAATTTCTACTCTGCTGATCACTGGCAATTTACAGTATGGACAAGAATTTTAAAATACCAGTAACTTGGAGTTATAAAAGTTTCAGGAAGGGATTTAAAGGAGAAAGAGATTTACCTGGGAAAGGTTTGAGACTAATGATGTTGGGACTGCAGAGGTGCCTGGTGCTGTCACTGACCTGAGAGTCAGCAGAGCAGTGCTGGGGGCAGCAGTGGGGAGGAACACTGCTGGCCATGTGCTCAGGCTGGGTTGCAGACGGGGTCAGTGGAATGGGGCACCCCATTCCTTGGAAGTATCCCTGCTGGCCACAGCTCCCAGATGCCCAGGTGGTGAGTGGGGAGTTCAGCTGTGCTGTCCCAAGCTCCCCTGGCTGCCCTGGGCAGGTGGTGGGCAGAGAGCAGGGTTTGACCTGGCTGTTCACTCTTCTGTCTTAAAAATACTGCTAACACAGTAATTTTTATAAACACCCCCTGTAATCTCCCATACCTTTGCCTAGTCACCTCATCAAATTATTGGTGGTACTTAGGAAAAAGTGCAGTGCCCCCTATGCAGGGGGCTGTGCCAGGGCAGGGGATAGTGCCACAGCCCTCTATCCTGGTGCCAGCAGGAGACACACTGAGACCAGAAGCCTGAGACTGGAAAGGAAAAAGGATACTTCCAAAGGATTTTGTGGTTTTCCTAATATCTCTTTATCTTTAGGACCAACTCAAACAAACATCTTCTCCTGGACACAAATTTAGCTTTTTTTCCCAGCTTTCTTTCAAATCCAAGTGCCGCACAGAATCCCTCAAGACCAAGCTGCTGCCACCTGCACTGTGCTGGAGCAGCAGCTGCAGGGCAGCCCACTCACTTTGGGAATGAACTGCCTGGTGAGAGGTATGGGACTACCTGGTGCCACAGAGGGAGCATGGGGAGGTGCATTCTGGCACCTGTCCCCAGCTTGTGCTCTCAGCTGGGAAGAATTGCTCTGAGACCACCTCCTGCTACATTACCCAAAGCCAAACCCAAGGAACAGCAGTTTGGGCTCTGATTTTTGCTCCTCCCAAGGCTCTCTGTTTCCCTGAGCTGACTGCTGGTACCACCCACATGGCTTCCCCCAGCGCCAGGAAACAGGCAAAGAGAAAAAAGGACTGAGATGTTATGGAGAGAGGGTACCACCTGGGTAATTTTACATAACAGCACAGATTTGGGAGGTTTCAGCTGATTGTACCATAATAGCGGCTGGCTTTGTGCGCCTGATGGAGCTGCAGTTGGTCTTCACTCAGAAATGGGTCAGTGAGAGCTACGAGCTGCTAGGGCCATTACCCCTCCCTCGGGGCAGCAGTGAAGCTGCGCATTTTACTTTGAGTTCTGCAGTTGGTTTCCATCTCTGTAAAGAGGTGCTGAGGCACGGGGTGGTAGGTTTTAGCTGGGAAATGTTCAAAACCCCTTTAAACTAGCTGTGCCCCTGCTACAGACATCCTGCCAAAGCCTTCCTCCAGCTACAGCCCTTGTTTGGAACTCACTGCTGAGCACTGACATCAATCTTGCAGCTTGCCAAGGAGCCTTTTAGAACCCACAGAGTCAGGAGGGCTCTCAGGAGGGGCGCCGATGTGTCGGTGTGCCAGAGAGAGGTTTGCCCTCGGGGTGTGTGGTGCCTCTTTTCCGAAGTTTTGAGTGTTGAAAAGAGATGTGGGCATTCACAGATCATCTAGGAACGTGGCATCTGACATCTAAAGGAAAAAATACATGTAAATTTTTTTTTCTCTTGCAAGCTAGGAATTGTAGTGAGTGCAAGATGGGGTTGTAAGGAGAGAAAACGAAGTAGTGGCTAATTCTGCTCTTCTTGGAGCAGTCAGATAAAGTGGAGTTGAAAAGACAGAAGGGAATGAATGCAAGAAATGTTTTTCATACTAGGAATGCAAACTCACCCAAGCTGGAATAGTCATCAGTGTTTGCAAAACTTAGCCCATGAAATATCTGAAGAAATGAAAAAGAAAAAAAAAATCTAAGAACAAGTAAGAGGTACTGAAAAAGGCTGTGAATTCTTTAAGGGTACAAGAATCCCAGTGGGAGATGCCTAGACTGGCAAAGATATGAAGGGCACTGTGGAGCAGATGAATGCTGGCAGGTGGGGGTGAGGAGTGATCTCTTGGCTGAGCTGCTTCCAGAGCTGACATCCCACACCTGAGACAAGACCATTTTTTGCTTCTCATTGTCAATCTACTACCACTGTCCTCCCTGAGGGATCCCTGTGCAGGGCCATGTCCCCTGGAGATATTTGCCTCCTCCAGCTCTGTACCAAGACCCCAAACTCAGCAACCAAATTCTGAGTTGAGAGACTGAAGCTGAAAATTTTGTTATTTTAGAGAAGTATTTGCTTCTGAAGTATAGCAATGTTTGTTTGTTTGTTTGTTTGTTTGTTTGTTTGTTTGTTTTAAACTGAATGGGGTAAAATGGATTGTCCATAGCTAAAACTTCAGATTGTTGGTGATGACATTTATGTCCCGACTTTCATTCAGATTTTCTGTGAAAAACCAGCATTTTCAGAACATAACCTGCAGAAGGCCACCTATTCTCCAGTCACTCTCTGAAAAAGAAAGCTGCTGTTCATGGGTGGGTTTTGGGACTGTGTGTTTAGGGCTCATGGCATCCCTGTCTTTAGAAGTGTTTCCTTCCAAATCATATTTTATCTTCTGCATCACTTCTTCAAGGACCCAGGCTCTTGATTCCTGTTTGAGCATTTGTAGCTGCTAGTAAAGTCAGACTGGGGGTGGGGGGTTGCTCTTTTTCAGAAACTTCAAAGTAGTTTTCGGTCTGATTCATCCTTCCAGAGGAGTTCTCTTCAAACTAAGGAAAAAAGGCTTGACAGAGGCTTCCAGAACAGCTCCTCTCCCTTTGCCAGTGTGAGCTGGCTCTGGAACAACCCATCTGGCTTTTTCTCCTGGTATTGAATCCTCTAGAAAATGAAAACCCTCCAACACTGCCTGAACCTGGCAGTGCTCAGTTCCATCTCCTGAGGGACCATGAGTGACAGTTGCTGTTCAACTCCCCTGTATGTCCTGTCTCCTCTGCATCTGCAGAGCCTTCTTTGCCAAGAGCCAATCTTCTGGATTAGAGCATGTCAAATTCCATGTCCTGAGTCAACAGAGACTCCTTTGGCTTTACTTTATAGCCAGTTGATAGTCATAGGGAATAACTTGAAATTTTAGGACATAACTTTGTCCTTTCAGCTGAGAACAACACGCCTCTACCCTCCTCAAGCACTTTGCTATGTATGCTACAGCTGGCCCTCACTGTGTCTCTGGCATGGAATTAGAAATAATTGCAGGTACAGTAGAGAAGTCATGGCAAACCCATCAGGTACATTGTATTAAGCTTCATGAAGGCAGTGGCCTGGAGCTGACTCTTCCTCTGGCTCTGGGGAGTTCTTCCTTGCCAGGTCAGGGACACTCAGCTAACCCAGGCTGCTCTCTAGGAAGGGACATGGTCCACTGAAGTACAGAAGTTGGATCCAAAACCATGCAGCTCCTTCTCAATGTTCCATTTCATTGTGAATAATTTAGATCTCAGGCTTTGCTGCAGAAAGGCTGGTCTAGTGTATTTGAAGAAGTGATTTCCAGCTCCTAAGTCAAGCATCAGCAGCCTGGTATTCCAGACATGCCCTCCATTGTTTGTTCCTTCCTGTCTGTCTGCAGCATGAGAATGCAATTTCACTACCTCCAAGAAAGCTCTGAGAATAAAAGCTCAAATACTCTTTCAAGGGGATGTAATTGAGTATCCGGCAGGGACAGTCTGTGCCCAGCACCTTCCTTCCACATTTTTTCCCCAAAAAGAGCAATTTTTCTCAGGGTAAAAGCAAAAGCCATTTAGACTGGTAAATTTACCACATTGAGACTGGTAAATGTTATGATCTTGCCAAAAAGTCTGCCCTCAGTATGTGAAAATACTTTGTGAAAGCTGGATTATAGCTGCAATGGCTCTCATATATAAAGAGGGAGCACGCAGTGAATGATGTGAGTAGGCTGGAGGAACATGTAGGTGGCTCTTGTGTTGCTGTGGGCTGAGAGGAACTTTCCCTCCCCAGGAACTAAACCTTGGCTCACTTGAACAGAAAGGCATTGTGTATAGAGTGGTTTTGGAATTGTTAGCACCTGTCTGAATCACAGAACAGCTTTATTTAATGTATTACTGGGGTGTTCACTCTGTTATCACCAAATGTGGTTTGTTTATTAAGTCTTATGATCAAGTCCGTGAAATGTCCTGGAAAATGCCTCTGCCTGTTCATCCCATGTCTTCTGAGTCACAAAAGCAGAACTAGCAATTGCAAATGAAGAGGAGTACAGTGTCCTAAGTGCACTAAAGCAAATATGACAAAAAAGTAAGAGTTGCAGATTCATGGTTTATGAGAATTGTCCAGACTAATTTCTAACATACATTTTGAGTGAAATAAAGCCTCGGGGGCTGGTTTTTCTGTTATTTATCAAACTTGTATTTAACATAGAAAAGGATAAACAATGAAATCCTCTAGGGCAGGCAAACCTTACAAAAAGCTGCATGGTGCAACAGACATATTGAATTAATTTTTCCTTGTTTGGACTTGACAATTTCAGTTGTCGAATTTTCTTCCTTTGGATGAGGCTCAGGCTCTGAAACATCCTGTCTGCTTCCAACTGCTTTCAGCTCTGAATGGCAGAGCAGAGACACTTTCTTTTTCAAGACAGAAATCTCATTATTGCACCTGCAGACCTTGGTTTAGGCTTTGCCAGGATCTGAGTGCTCTCTGCTCCCTGTGGCACAGCTCCCAGCTGGTAGGAGAGGGGATTCTCTTGGAGGTTGGATACTTACTTGGTGGGTGCTCTGGGCATCAACTTCATGTGTCCTGAGTGCAGACCCAAAGTGGAGCAAGCAGCCCTTTATCTCCAGCAGCTCTTACCTCCTTTCCTGATGACATGGGAAGCCCACACTGAGCATCAGGAGTGGAGCTCGGGGAAGGATGGATGGAGATGACCAAGACAAGAAGCCAAAAAATGCACAATTTGAGCATGATGGGAATATCTGCATTAGGAAAAGTTTTAATACCAGTGGTCTTGGGTTCACAGGATTTCTTGTCTGCCCTCTTGTGAAGTCTTTATGTGCCTCATAAATATGAAATACAACAGTCTGCAGTGACCTGTGGGGACAATTTTATTCAGTTTTTGAGCTCAATACTCCAGTCATGAAAGCATTTTCCATATATCTTTGTGGGAGCAGACACAGACAAGCATTTGAATGTGTGTACCCACTGAGCCTAAAGTAACAGCCTGGGAAGAAAATCTCCATTGCTATTACGATTTGCCTCATCATAAATTCCGTCCAGAAATGGAGATGAATCATGTCTTTAGAACTCATTTCCTTAAAATTAGCCTAAATTCAGGTGCAAGTGCAAGCAACCTGGATCCTGGATGCTTTTACGTGCTGTACAATGAGTGTGACTGCTGAATTATCTCCCTTCTCTCTGTCAGCAGGAAAAAGTCCCTGGAGAGAAGTACAGGAAAGATTCCATGAACCCACTGAGCTCAGGAACTTGTTCCAAACAGCCCCCTTAGCCCCCATGAGCAAAGGCAATGAACCATGGAAATGACCTGTGAAAATGCTTGAAATCTGGTGTTTTAATGTTCCCAAGGATCTGAATTTTTACAGTATAGCTCTGATTTTTCTGGCCCTCATCAACATTGACCTGTTGATGAGATTGTTAGATCACATTAGATTCATTCAGAAGATGGATATGCATCTCAACTGACATTTCAGCAATCTGACATTTCAAAAAAGCACTAACAAGGAAAATGCTAACTAATCTCACAAAACTGAAAATTTACAAAAATTTGTCTCTCAAGTACTGTCAACATATGAAAGCCAAAAATCTTCTACAGAAACAAAAGGTGGCACAATTCACCTGGATGAGTTGGCAAAAGTACATTTCTCCCTTGCTTTGTCTGTCTGTCTGTCTGAGAGGAGCTAGCACCAGGGCATGATGAATCCCAAAGCCTGCTTTGAGCAGCTCAGAATGTTAGCAAGTGAATAATAACTACAGCAAACCAGCATGTGATTGCTGAAGTGTTTGTACCTGCAACAGAATAAATCTGTTCTGCAGCAATACCGGATGAGAGTCACCCACCTCTGGCACTCAGGACATCTCAGTGCTGTTGGGCTTGTGCATGTACAGCCCGTGCTGCCCTCACCCTCCTGATTCACAGCAGGGAACGTGGCAAAGGGGCCACACAGCAAAGGAGCCCAGGGGTGAGCCCTGTGTGTTCCTGCAGCCTTTGCCAGGCTGCTGCAGAGATGCCGGTGGCAGCCTGAATGCCCCGGGGCTCAGCTCAGACCGCAGCCCAGCCGGGATGCAGAGAGTGCAGCCGGCCATCCCGGGTGCCCCCCGGGCATGCTGGGCTGCTGCTCCTATTGTCACATTATGTTTCACTTTTCACTCTATCCTCTGCACCAAATGAGAGCAGGAAGGGACTGGGGATAAGCACAAGACCCTCAGATGTTCTCTGCTAAAACTCTGGGATGAAGAGGAAGAGAGATGCCACAAAGTAGTGGAGATGCTTCACCCCCATGTAGCTTTTGTGCTGAATGTCCAGAAAAGAGCAGAGAGCAGACAGGGGAGATCATGGCACATCCACCCTTCATCTGTTATGTTATGTTGCTCTCTGGACCTGCACTGTCAGGCTGTGCCGTTGCCGATGTGTGGGTTGTGATACACCTCAGGAAAAAGTAGGAAGAGACCTGCCATTGGCTCCTTCCTGTGCAGTGTGTCATCTGGCAGCTGTGTATATCACAGGGAACACAGGGACCACTCTGCCGCTGAGCAAAGCTGCTTCACTGAGTAGTCAGAGACACTTGGAGAGGGAAAAAGCAAAGCAAAAGGCAGCTCTTGTTTTTTGTTTCTGCAAGCTCTGAAAACTCTTGGGAAACAGAAATCTGATGGATTAAGGACTGTATGGAGAACCAGTAAAGCAGATTTCCAAGGATAAATTGCAGATTGAAGAAGAACAGTGCCCAAAAGGAAATATTCACTAAGATTTCTTCCTTGGTGCAGAGAGAAAATGTGTGGGGATCTCTGATATTTCAGCCTGTGCATCAGCTTTTCTGTGGGGGACATATGGGACTTAAGGACAGCCAACAGGGAACCTCTGAGGTGAAGCTGACATGTCCCCAGCACAGACAGAAGAACCCATTTATCAACTCTTTTCTCTAGTTTGCAACCATGGGACAGATTTTTAAAACACAAGTGTGTGTGTTCCCTCCTGCAACCATTGGCTTTAACAGCTGAGCTGGCAGAAGGCACTGAGGAGTGTGTGGCTGGACCAGGGCTCTGCTGCCCCAGCCATGAGACAGCACAACTGGTTCCCCTTGCAGTACATGCCCAAGCCCTTCTGGAGAGCAGAGAACCACAACACCACCAACTTCTTCTCTGCATTGTACGGCTTCCCTAATCAGTCCTTCTTCCACAGTGACTTGAACCTGGAGGACTTGGGGGACTTCAACAGTGGAGCCAAGTATGAGGGTGAGTCCCAGAGCCGGACGGTGAAGGCGCTGCTGATTGTTGCCTACTCTGTGATCATCTGCATCTCTCTCTTTGGCAACATCCTGGTGTGCCACGTGGTCATCAAGAACAAGAGGATGCACTCTGCCACCAACCTCTTCATCGTAAACCTGGCCGTGGCTGACGTGATGATCACCACCCTGAACACCCCCTTCACACTGGTGAGCCCTGTCCAGCCGTGCCTGCTGGTGTCTGTGTGTGCTGTCAGCTGTGTGCTCTAGGGTTGAATGGGCTGGGAGCAGGCTGGTATCCAGACTTACTTTTGCCCCCTTTCCCCTTCTGCCTTCTGGAGAGGGTGTAGTCATGGCCCCCATCCCAAACACCCCCTGAGCAAGTGGAGCTGGGGGCTCATGCCTCCACCTCGCAGTCCTTTGCAGGGGTCACTCTGCTGCAGCTTTCCATCTCTCAGGGCAAGGCACAGATCTGGGAGCCCTTTTTGCCTCTAGATGGGGAAGGGAAGTGGGGACAAGTTTGACACGAGAAAATCAAACTAATGGTTGGTTTCCTATGGAAACAACATGAACAAGGTCAGTCCCTGTGTAACATCTGAGGGAAGTGCTTAGGCTGCACTGAACAGTGTCAGTGGTATGTCCCTCGCTTGGCCACTACAGAGAGTGCTTCCTGGGGCTAATAATCCTTTTCTTATTTTCAGTGACTAAAAAATATATGATGTAAAAGAACATTAAATGAATGAGGTGGGAAAAATTAAAGATTAATTTCTTGCCCTGCTGTCACAGACTGTAAATGCCATGTAAACAGGACTCTGCTCCTGGATCTGACCCTGTGCTCCTGTTCAAAATCCTCCTGCTTCATCCCTGCCCCGAGTGCTCTTCTACCTTCCAAAAGCAGGTCTTGAATTATTGCTATTGAATCTTGCTATTTGAATTCACCCTTTCTTAAACTGATGCTGTTTCTTTGGTGGAATTTCCCTGCCTTGCTCTGATGGGATTTGCATCCCGTAATTTGTTCAGGGAGATCCTGATGCCCTCTTATGTGTTCTCACACCAACAGCCACACACTGGGCACCTATAATTAAATTTCTGTCAGCTCTCTCAGGAACGAGCTTTACATCAGCTCCAGACATCCAGCACACTGCTCCAGTTCAGTGACAGTCAGTGCTGCAAGAGTCGCCCCTGTAGGGAAATTAATTAGACTAATTGAAAACAGATTAGCTAGTCTTGACTGATTTTCTGTGGACAGATGCTTCGTAGTAAATATACTTTACTTCAAATTAGCTTAATCTGCAGGAAAATGAATGACATTAATTTGTAATTAATATTACACAGTCAGGAATAACAAGGGAATGAGGCAATTTAGCACATTCTCCTCTGCAGAGAAGCCATCATCAGTAACACCTCTCTGGGAAGAGGTGAGATAGATTCCGTGGATTTCTCTCACTAAGTTTGGAGACCATGCAGCTTTCAGCATCCACATGTCCAAAAGTATAATGTTTTCTGGGAGGCACCTAGTGTGCCCTGCAGAGCCTCATTGAGGAGCAGAACTAAGATTTCTTTATGTGTTCCAGAAGAGTCATGGCAAATGTACAAATGTACACAATGTACACAACATACACTGAGCACTGCTCAGGCCATTGTTTTGCTCAGTGCAGTAAATCTACCCTCAGTTTGAGACCCTCTTGCAAGATCACTGTTTCCCAAGGAAAAGCTGAGGATAAAGCACCTCCAAAGCCTCAGGGAGCTGTATGAAAGCATTTCTTCCGTACTGTGCACCTGGGAAGCCAATTTGCTTCTCTTCAGGTACTGCTCCTCTTAATCTGATGTTGTCTGTTCTTCAGGTGAGGTTTGTGAGCAGCACCTGGGTTTTTGGAAAGCTGATGTGTCACATCAGCCGGTTTGTTCAGTACTGCTCTGTCCACGTGTCTGTCCTGACCCTCGCTGCCATTGCACTGGACCGGCATCAGGTATGTTGAAGACATCACCCCTATGTTTGCTAGAAAAAAATGTGCTAAATACATAGTTGTTTCCTCCTCAAATCCTAGTATCTGGAAACCTGCTGTCTTGAGACTTGGGGAACAGAGGGGAGAACTCTAGCTTTCATGGCAGTGGACAAAACACCCATGATTTTTACAGTGAGGGTGATGAAATACTGCAACAGCCTGTCCAGAGAGGTTGTGGTTAGTGGGAATCTCTGTCCTTGGAGACACGGAAAACCACAGTTCAGTGCCAGACAGCCTGCTCTGCCTGGGCCACTGGGCTCATGGGCTCCCTGCTCTGCTCAGCCCTGCCTCAGAGCACAGCCCCACCAGCAGGGTTGGGGATAAGTGCTGAATTCAAACCTCAGTCAGCCCACATGTCCTCTCCACACAGATTCATGCGTCTGTCAGTTCTGACATTTTCCTCACTCCTTGCCTAAGACTGGACATGAGTAAGAACTATGTTAACTCATCCAGTTCAAGGTAAGAAATTCTCTCCTTCTTCTCCAGCCCTGATACTTACCAGCCAGGAAAACCTTTCAGGTCAAGCAATGAGTACAGACTGAAGGGTTTCCTCAAGGAAGTTTGTAATTTGTTCTTTAGCTGATGAGTGCTGGGAGGCCAGATCCAGCAAAGTGAGCCCTCAGGCAGACTGGATTTCTTGCAGTGTTGGTGTCACTGAAACAGTTGATACAGAAAAGCAGCTCCACGTGATAAATGCTGTGGCTGGATGAAATTCAAAACAAGAACTGGCTCCATCTGGCGTCAGAGAATCACAGGGACTGCCGGAGCACAGATGAGCCACTTCTGTCTTTTTTACCACAAAGAGTTTGACAGTCTGCCCATTTCATGTGCAATATTACAGCTCCTGAAATCAAAGCACTTCAACAATAATTCATTTTAATCAGTAGATTCTGGGTTGATTGCAAGGCATGGCTAGGTATTAAGGAGTTTAATTAATTAATCAAGAAATTTGTTTAATTAAGGGCAAACAATACATGCCCTTAAATTCAGTGGAGTGTGTTCTTCAGGGCTGGAATGAACTAGTATGGCCCATGGAGATAATGACAGAAGTGAGGAGCTGTCCTGGACAAAAAAGAAACCAACACTTGCCTCCAAAAATATAGCTACCCTGAGAAATACAGCAGTCAGATACTCCAGGGGAGTTGTATAACTTGATTAAGTAGGTATTTATAATGGGACTAGAAACTACATGCATAAAATACCAAAGACCTCATTAGCAAAGTGATCATCTGGATGACATGATAGGTCTATTTTTAATTATTGTCTCATTGCCTAAGATAATCCTCCACAGTGCATGTAGCTCAACAGAGATCTCACCACCGTGGTCTCTGGAGTCCTGCTGATGGCTCACATGGAATGTGTTTCTCTGCTCAGGCTCTGGGCCAGCAGTAACACCCAATATGTGCACAACTCCAAGCACTTACCAGCCCTAGTGCTCCCTGAAGTCCTGTAAAGAGAGTCTCTCTGCCTTTTAACACTGAAGAGATGTGGAGCTGCTGATGCATATCACATGCAACATGGGGCCCAAAGACTCACCAAGATGCTGTAAATCCTCAGGATCTGTTGTTCTCTGCAGGTGATCATGCACCCTCTCAAGCCACGCATGTCCACGGTGAAAGGAGGGATTTGCATCATCATCATCTGGGTTATGGCCAGCTGCTTCTCACTGCCTCATGCCATTTATCAGACTCTGACTAGGTTTTATATTGGGTAAGACATTTGCGTATTTTTTCTTGTATGATATTTGCAAAACCTCAGAGAAGCCAGAGCCACACCCTTCCATCCATGTTATTAGAGCAGAAAGGGTGGTGAAACAGAGATGTTCTTGTTCCCTTTGCATGGGTGCTGTGTCTGTCACAAAGGGACAATGACAATCGATGGAATTGCTTCCAGGCTGGTTCATTAGCTGTTTTGGGCTCAGAGACTGAACCATGTAATTTGGGGCAGGCACAAGGGAGAGAGCTTCCTCATCAGCAGAGGACACAGATGTCAAGATGGATGATTTCTTTCTTTTCCTGGGGATGTGTTTAAGATAACCTTCATTGGAGCCAAAGGTCTAACCTAGAGTAAAATTTCCCATTGAAAGTGGCACCTGCCCAAGACACCAAATGAGTTTTGCTACCTGTACCTGTACTGAAAACTTGTCTGAATGTCTGAGGCGTTTGTCCTCAGATGTGTGCAGCTGGTAGTGGAACTGAGAGTTCTTTCTCTTTGATCTTCAGAAACAGAACCATCCGAATGGTCTGCCTCCCCAGCTTCCCTCCTCCTGCTGATCTTTTCTGGAAGTATTTGGACCTGACTACATTTGTTCTCTTGTATGTCCTGCCCTTGCTTGTGATCTCCATCACATACACCATAGTGGCCAAAAAGCTCTGGCTGAGGAATGCCATTGGGGACCTCACCATGGAGCAATACTACGCCCACCAGCGGAAGAAGAAGATGACGCTGAAGATGCTGATGGTGGTGGTGGTCGTGTTCGCAGTGTGCTGGTTCCCCCTGAACTGCTACGTGGTGCTCATCTCCTGCAGGGCCATCCACAGCAGCAACGCTCTGTACTTCGCTTTTCACTGGTTTGCTATGAGCAGCACCTGCTACAACCCCTTCATCTACTGCTGGCTGAACGAGAGTTTCCGCACGGAGCTGCGGGCCCTGCTGTGCGTGTGCCGGCGCAGGAGCGCGGCTCAGGGCCACGCTCTGCAGCCCCTCTCCCCGCTGTTCCGCCACGCCAAGGCTGAGAACTGCCCCTACAAAAGGAGCAGCACGTGCCAGAGGGCACAGACATCCTCCAAGAGGCACTCTGCAAAGAGGGACATAACCAGCGTGCAGCCGATTGTGGCGGAAAGCTGAACCCTTCGTCTGACAGCTGGGCAGCACCACGTAGGGATTGCAAAATCGTGGGGAAAATGGGTTTGGAAAAGCCTCTGGAGTCCATCAAGTCAACCTTTTGCCCACAGCATGCAAACTTCAACCTTTGACTGGGGATCATTAAGGACCTTGTTCTCTCAGGTATCAAAATTCTTTAGGGATGAATTGCCCGCTTGTGGGCTTCAGAATGAGGGGTGTTGAGTGAATTTTTCATTGGAACAGTCAGCAAAAATTAGAAGTATTATTTAACAGGACACAAAGCCTTTCATGATCTAAGCAAACATGGGGAATGCTAAACTGGTTATACACACACTAGTTGCTCACTGTGGCTTGATGTAAAGCTGTTAGGGCTTTGACTTTGTAAATTGACATTTCTTTCGCATAAAATCTAGATTATTTTCACTTTCAACAATATTTTATTTTTCACCAGTCCTCAAGAACTGTGTTCTTTGTGGCTTCCCTGCCAGCCTGGCAGCCCTTCCCCATTGGGTCAGCCCATCTCCCTGTCCTGTAGTTATCCTGTGGGCAGCAGCAACCTTTCAGCACCTATGGAACTGGGTGCCTTCGTCTGAGATGGAACCAGCGTTGTGTTGGTTCCATCACAATGGAACAAACCAGACCTGCAGGTTTTCAACTCAAAATGCAGGAGATGGAAGAAGTTTAACCTGTAACATGTAAATGGTCATATGTTCCCTGCTCAGTTAAACTGAGCATCTGACAAACGTGCCACAGCATTCTTCTCAAGCACAGATCCTTGTGTTCCAGCTACACCGCTGGTGGCGGGGCACATCAGCAGTGCTGGTCCTGGTCCAAATGGTGCCTCTGGAATACAAGAAATAGCTGGAATTCTTGGGGATGTGTGTGCCTGACAGCTGGTACCAGCAGCTCCTGCTCTGGGGGCTCACAATGGAGCCAGCCACTGCATTACGGAGCTGGGTTTGGGTCACTAGTGAGAGGTACCTGGTGAGAGCACATGGCTAACTTCAGCCTATGGCTATGAAAAGCCACCAAAGTTGTGTTTTCCTCTTTCTCAGAAAGAATAACCAGTTTCTTTGTGTCCATTCTACACTGGCTCAGCCTTTGTGACGGTAAAGAGTTGAGCTTCAAAAGACAGTGGAAGGGAAATGAGCTTCAGCCTTGCCCTGAAAAATACTCTAAATTACAGCTCTATAGCTGAGCATTTCCACCCAGACTGACAGCATGTCACAGCTGCAAACCTGCTTGAAAGGCTGCTTAAATTTGGCAATCAAGGTGTTTTGATGGGTACAAACATATGTGATCTGAGAATGTATTTGTATTTCAAAAAGAAACTGTGAAGGAGAATGAAAGAGTAAGAGCAACACTAATCTTGCTTTTTCCTAAGTTATTGTGGGAAGGAGGAGGACAACAGCATCTGGGACAGGGACCTGGCATGGCTTGGGACACTGAAATCCCAGTGGCAATGACAGTACTAAAGCTTCAGGTCTGTGCTCCCATCTGAGGCACAGTGATGTCTTTTCCTTCACCTCTGCAGGAATTACTCTGCAGAGGATGTGCTATGGGGAAGAAATGGAATCAAAAACATCTCTTCAGGGAGCAAATACCCAAGGCTCAGGTATCAGCTCTGAGCAGGTGAGCTTTTCATTTGGTTCAGCTGGAATGGAGTCTTGCCTGGAGCTGGAACCACAGAGGCAGTACTAAAACCTTTAATTCCGTGTTACAATTACAGCACAAACCAGACATTACTCCTAAGCTGGGTGTTTTACTGTGTGAAAAATTTGGGATCCATGACACTGCAAATGGCATTTCCCTACTATTACTGTTGGGAGGTTTCTATAAACAAAATGTCTCTTCTTAAAAAATAAACCGATTAAAAATTGCAAATAAACATTGTTACTGTAACTTAATAAAGCTTATTCTCATGGAAATGCTCTTCTCTTTACATTGGAAAAAATCAGTGAGATTAAATAATGCAGTTTGCATGTATATCCCAACCCACTCCCAGAGAATTGTCAGACTCCTTACTCGGGGCAAAATAAATCAGATTCTGTTCTTGCCCCTCATCCTTCAGCATCCCTCTGCCTTGTGTCAATGGATGGATGGTGCAGGCCAAGGTCAAACCCACAGGCTGCCCATCTGACCATGGCAGTAGGCAGACATCTTTCACCTGGCAACAGTTCTCCAAGGGGAGGTTTGTTCCCAGATGAAAATTGACATTGTTTCCTCATAGCACAACCCATGCTGATCCTTGTGCAGCAATGCTTTCCTCAGTAGGAGTCTGCAGACTGTCAATGTTGAGCTGCCTTAAAAACATTGTTTCTTTGAGGTGATTGTTTTTGTAAAAGCCTGGCATACTTCCCCCTGATTACACACAACCTCCCACTGGATGCTCATGCTTTAATACATGCTCTGTTACAATATCTGTGTGGTTGTAATACAGTAAGATTTGATCCACCAATGTTCTTTGGGGGCTAACAGTCAAATAAAATACTACTTCAGCACCCTCTCTCTCCTCTGGGTTTTGTGTAACTTTTGAGTTATGAAAAGGAGAAGATATTCCCTCTTACAAGAGCATTCGCAAGAAAGCATAGACTGCTGCTCATGGCAGACATAAACCCAGGACTAAAACTTTTGTCTCCATGGGTTTTGACTTCTTTCAACATGAAAAACCCTTTGCACAAAGAGGTGCTGTGGTTTCCCAGGTAGGGAGTCAGCCATGGATGTGCCCCGACTGCAAATGCTGTTTCATTGCCATGTGCTTCCCTGCAGCTCATGCAGTCAATGGCAGCACTCTTTGCCTGGCACCTCGATCCGGGCAGGAGCATGGGATACTCTGAGGTCTCCTTGAATTTAGTCGTTTTTCTCCAATAAACACTTCCATGAGGAGAAGCACAGCCCGATTTATCGTTACGATTCAGGACGGCTCATGTAACAACACATAGGACTCTGATTTTATCAGGGGGCATTATAGCACCAGATTATTGAGAGACAGACTCTTTTATACGGTGTCTTGGTACAATCAATATGACTGGTCATTTAGCGCAACACCTCTTGACAATCTTCTTACAAGTAAACAACAAGTTAGAAAAACATCAGGTGTCAGGAGGACAGTATCTACAAGGACTGTTTTGGGTTCCTCCTTATGATTTTCCAGGCCAGACTGAGAGAGTTCTGTACTTGGCTTTCCCACAAGCTTCAGGCCACTGCCTAGAGCCTAAGAATCCATGTTCTGACCACTGTCAGTTCCCACACCTATTGATTTCTTGTGCATTTCTCCCTGGTGCTCCTGCTGGGATGCTCAACCATCCCCTGGCTCCCTTCCCCTTGCTGGGGAACTCGTGCTCTCCCTCACCTGACTGCAAACAGGGCAGGAAGTGTGAACAGCAAGTCAGCTACAGCTCTGTCACACATGAAAACTGGTCATGGAAGCCAGATTTGTTTGGAAGGGGCTGC
>VWZU01012985.1:0-11836 GCA_013397095.1 Sterrhoptilus dennistouni
ACTGAACCAATTTGTGCAATCTTTGCGCTTGTATACTTGGAATTAGCGCCGCCAACTTGATGAGTCCCAATCCACTGTCTTTAAATCTCAAATACAAGATGGCGTCACATGTACTAGGTGAAAGGTGAAGCCACTCCTTGACTACCTTCCTAATGGATAGATCAAGGGCCTCCAGGGACCCTGGTCTTGTTTCGGTATGGTCAGCCAAATATATCAGTCTCGGGATGGTATACGTCCTGAGTATATCGACCTTCTGAAGAGGTTTTAACAGTGCTTGACCAATCCGATGGAGTCAATCTTCCAGTTTCTCCACTAAGCCTGGATCGGCAAAGCCCACCCAGGGGTCGATCTGGATACCAAGATATATCTCAGCGCATCCTGTGTCGATCATGTTGAGGGGGGAACCATTAATTTGCCAAACCGGACAATCATTGATGGTATACGAGTCCTTTGTCAGCTTGATGTAAAAGCCGTGGCATTTCTCACCCTGAGTCTGGAGACCAGTAAGATCACAAAAGGTCTCCAAGATCTTGATGTTATGACACATGCCTTCCCAGGAATCGCTCACCAGCACCAGATCATCAGCAAAGGCCATGGCCGTAACTCGGAACCCACCACGATGGAATCCCTTACCCTCTGCCTCAAGCTTACAGAAAAGCGGGTCCAATGCCAAATTGAACAACAAAGGTGACATAGGGTCGCCCTGTTTGACACCAGAATTGATGTTAATTGGGTCTGTTTTCCTGTCTCTAGTGACGATGTAAGTGGTAATACCCCTGTACATCTCACTAACTAGATAGACTACATGGGGATCTATCCTCCTTTGGGTCAGACTGATAACATAGGGTTAAATTGATTTCTGAAATAGCAAGGGCCCAAGAACAGGGATCAGCTCCACTTGTAACCAGGATGTTATTCCATGCTATTGTTTTAATTAAATGAAGTATAAAGCATAACTTTGCACAGGTGGTAGGGGGAGAGAAAGGGGGAACCTTGGTAGAACGCACAGGCCCTAAAGAATAAAGTTAGGTCAGGAGGATCTGTACCGATATAATCATTAGCAGGACGCATGCCAGAATTGTCAATTGTAATATCACTTTGGTAATTAAATATTATTATTTTCTCTAACCAGAATCTTGAGCAAGAATCACACAGACTATTGTTCCTCAGGATGGAATCAATGGAACAATGGGGTTTAATGATTAACACGAATCCTTATGTAACAAGAAAGGTATAAAATCGTAACCATAAAGCATGTTGGACAAGCTGAGATCTGGGTCTGGACCCCCGGCTTCCAGAGCTCTGAAATAAAGCACCACATACAATTTCGCGATTGTTTGTTCTTTCCTCGGCTAACAAGACCTGCAATAATGTGTCGATGAGATACCGTGTCAAAAGCCTTGGCAATGTCCACAAATACGACCCCCAGATGACAATGCTCTTGTTTGGCACTCTTCACCAAAAGCTGCAACAGCTTAAGGTTCTCAGAACAACTGGATGCGCTCATAAAACCCCGCTGTCTGGACTGAATGGCACATGCACGTGACAGCCTCGCAGTAGCGATCCTGGAGAACAACCTAAACACCACCGATGCAATGGTGATGGGCCTCCAGTTATTAATATCACCAAGTCTCTCCTTACTTGAAGACTTGGGTATCAAAACTGTCCTGCAGTCCCGCAACGCATCCAGTATAGTTCCCGTAACCAGCCAGAGGTTAAAGATCACACTTAACTGGGAAAACCTTGGGTCTAGTTTAAGATGACCCAAGGTAATCCCATCTGGCCCAGGAGTGGAGGTTTTCCTGACCTCATCCATGTTCTTACCAACCTCTTTTTCCGTAATTAAGTCATGAAACAAGATGTTATCTGCTTCCCTATATATAGGGAAGGTTTCCAGACTAATAAAACCACCTGATGTCTCCCACCTCACCTTAAACACATTGCAAACAATGCCAGATGGTATTTGGCATTGGAGGGCTTCCGTATTATCCAAAATGACCCGAGCCAACCGTGCTCTGTGAAACTGAAACTGTTTCTGATAACAAAGATATTTACCCCTCTTCCTAGCTCTTTTTTGCATCCACTTGGTTGTTACTCTGGCATCTCAGCCGCAAGACCTTCGCGACTTAGAACCCCTAGGACCTTTAGGGCTAAGCCCACTCAAGCCCTCGAGAAACCTACCATAAACCTCATTCACCACCACCTGTGGATCGTATCCTTCAAGTATCCTTTTGAAGGCCTCCTGGCAGCCAGGGAATCCGCCTGCTGATAGCATCAGCCCAACGATTTTCAGGTAGTGGAGCTCTAAATGGCCCTTCAGCAGACGACCGAGGTAGTTCTCTCCCTATCTCTCTGCCCTCGATTTCTCAATCTTTCCTTGAGGGACTTTTTCCCAGAAGGCGTCTCTTATCACTAGTCTGCTTGGCTGTCTTAGATGGTAAGTGCTCCATAATTAGCTGATTGATGTTCCTGCTACCAGCAAACCTCACCACCAACTGCCTCAGGAGAGCCTCCTCCTCTTCAGTCCATACTCTTTTACGGGCCCCTTGCAAAGATGTTACCTTAGGGTGGGAGGCCTCGATCCGTTCCCAATTTCACACAAGAGGATGTTTGAATCTCTTGTGCTGGGCCAAGCCCACCTTGGTGGCGAAACTGCGAGTACACACTTCACAGACCCATTGCCCCGAGGAAACCACAGACACTTTCCCTTTACACCAAGGGACGTGACAGGCGATACTGTGGTATTTAAGATTGTGCCTACCACACTTGGAGCACCTGTAAAATATCTTACTTTGCCTGTGTGATCTTTTAAGATGTTCAATCAACCCCAACAT
The DNA here is from genome assembly GCA_013397095.1 of Sterrhoptilus dennistouni. Taxonomy (NCBI): domain Eukaryota; kingdom Metazoa; phylum Chordata; class Aves; order Passeriformes; family Zosteropidae; genus Sterrhoptilus; species Sterrhoptilus dennistouni. Next base: position 2,835 of record VWZU01012985.1, read on the forward strand.
CCAATTAAACCAGACTGAACAGCATGGACATTCTGGACTTTTGTCCAGAACCATCACCACAGGTGTTCTAACAGGCGTCGGAACTTTGTTAGTTCCCGGCAAGGCCTCAGGTGTCTTGGGCTTATTAGGTTCTCTTACTTCACACTCAGATTGCTCTTCTCTTACCAACCTCAAGGGCAAGATCTCATATGGCTCGGGAAGTTTGGCCAAACACTCCCTGGCTTTGTCTAGATGTATACCTCTCAAAGAGACCAAATTGGAGTTACAAAACTCCAAAGACACAAGATCAAACTTTTCCTCACTAAACACCAGAGGTGAAGATGGAACTTTGGCCAAGACCCTTAGATCTAAATGGTCAGTCTGAGTGGCCGTTGACACATAACGTAAAATCACTGTCTGTACCACTGTCAGACCAAGATAGCGTTTGGTCAAAGTCGGGATTGGTGATTCCAGCTGAGTCCCCCTTTCACCGGCAGTGGGGATTCAGACTGAAGACTCCCCCAGTGCTTCAGTCCAACAACGTGGGTTTTTAACAACCACACACAACCACCACAAGCTCGATTTAAAAAATGATATCAAGTGAATAATTGCATAGCTGGCTGAGGGCACACCAGCAAAACTCAAATTAACCACCTTAATGTATGGGTTATACCCACACTTCTGAGGGGGAGCCTGGCAGAAACATGGCTAATATTAATTAGCGAGACTGCATGATCAAGTGTGTCTTGAAAAATCAAAAAGGTTTTAATAAAGAAGGAAAATAATGCAAAAAAGACAACCAAGCCAAACACAATACAGAGACAAATCTCCTACTTGCTACAACATCTCAAAAAGCGTAGAGTTTCTTTGTTCTCTCTCTTTAGTACTTAACAGCCTAGGTGGGCTTTTTTGGCCCTTGGCCCAATGAGGTGAACAACGGACTCTTGAGTTACATTCCCAGAGTCCAGTCCACACTTCAGTGCTGGCTCGGAGCCAATTACAATGAGAAACCCACAGAACTTTCCAGCTAAACTTTCTAAAATGTCTAAGGGTAAACCGAAACTCTTTCCCTATTTGGAAGCACGTGCTGGAGATGTAGGGAATGCATCACCACAATAATTCACCCCTAATCCTATTACCATCTACATCATACTCAAATCCATACACTCTTACAGATATATATATATATATATATANAAGTGCTCCATAATTAGCTGATTGATGTTCCTGCTACCAGCAAACCTCACCACCAACTGCCTCAGGAGAGCCTCCTCCTCTTCAGTCCATACTCTTTTACGGGCCCCTTGCAAAGATGTTACCTTAGGGTGGGAGGCCTCGATCCGTTCCCAATTTCACACAAGAGGATGTTTGAATCTCTTGTGCTGGGCCAAGCCCACCTTGGTGGCGAAACTGCGAGTACACACTTCACAGACCCATTGCCCCGAGGAAACCACAGACACTTTCCCTTTACACCAAGGGACGTGACAGGCGATACTGTGGTATTTAAGATTGTGCCTACCACACTTGGAGCACCTGTAAAATATCTTACTTTGCCTGTGTGATCTTTTAAGATGTTCAATCAACCCCAACATCCAATTAAACCAGACTGAACAGCATGGACATTCTGGACTTTTGTCCAGAACCATCACCACAGGTGTTCTAACAGGCGTCGGAACTTTGTTAGTTCCCGGCAAGGCCTCAGGTGTCTTGGGCTTATTAGGTTCTCTTACTTCACACTCAGATTGCTCTTCTCTTACCAACCTCAAGGGCAAGATCTCATATGGCTCGGGAAGTTTGGCCAAACACTCCCTGGCTTTGTCTAGATGTATACCTCTCAAAGAGACCAAATTGGAGTTACAAAACTCCAAAGACACAAGATCAAACTTTTCCTCACTAAACACCAGAGGTGAAGATGGAACTTTGGCCAAGACCCTTAGATCTAAATGGTCAGTCTGAGTGGCCGTTGACACATAACGTAAAATCACTGTCTGTACCACTGTCAGACCAAGATAGCGTTTGGTCAAAGTCGGGATTGGTGATTCCAGCTGAGTCCCCCTTTCACCGGCAGTGGGGATTCAGACTGAAGACTCCCCCAGTGCTTCAGTCCAACAACGTGGGTTTTTAACAACCACACACAACCACCACAAGCTCGATTTAAAAAATGATATCAAGTGAATAATTGCATAGCTGGCTGAGGGCACACCAGCAAAACTCAAATTAACCACCTTAATGTATGGGTTATACCCACACTTCTGAGGGGGAGCCTGGCAGAAACATGGCTAATATTAATTAGCGAGACTGCATGATCAAGTGTGTCTTGAAAAATCAAAAAGGTTTTAATAAAGAAGGAAAATAATGCAAAAAAGACAACCAAGCCAAACACAATACAGAGACAAATCTCCTACTTGCTACAACATCTCAAAAAGCGTAGAGTTTCTTTGTTCTCTCTCTTTAGTACTTAACAGCCTAGGTGGGCTTTTTTGGCCCTTGGCCCAATGAGGTGAACAACGGACTCTTGAGTTACATTCCCAGAGTCCAGTCCACACTTCAGTGCTGGCTCGGAGCCAATTACAATGAGAAACCCACAGAACTTTCCAGCTAAACTTTCTAAAATGTCTAAGGGTAAACCGAAACTCTTTCCCTATTTGGAAGCACGTGCTGGAGATGTAGGGAATGCATCACCACAATAATTCACCCCTAATCCTATTACCATCTACATCATACTCAAATCCATACACTCTTACAGATATATATATATATATATATACACACACATACATAGATGTACATGTATATACATACAGAATGAAACCTTACACACAGTTCTCACTTAAAATTAGGTCTCTGTGTGGTACACAATGGGTTTCTCCATCTTTCTGCATTACGTACCAAGTGTAACTAGGTCCTTGAGCAAAGATGAGATGAAATCACGGGTGGGTCTGCCTTTGTCTGAGGTGGGATTAATCCAAACAGTCTTCCCTAAAATACCTTTCGTGTGTACCACTTTATCCACTGTGTACAAGGGTTCAGATTGGGCAGGACTACCTTGATTGATGGACCCTCGGGCGTTGACTATCCAGGTAGCTTTGGCTAGGTTCATTTCCCAATTTTTGAAGGTCCCTCTGCCAAGTGCCTTCAGGACAGTCTTTAGTAGTCTATTGCACTATTCAACTTTCCCGGCAGCTGGTGCATGATAAGGGAGATGATATATCCAATTAATCCCATGTTCTCTGGCCTGGGTGTTTATAAGGCTGTTCTTGAAATGAGTCTCATTGTCTAACTCAGTTCTCTCAGGGGTGCCATGTCTCCACAGGACTTGCTTTTCAAGGCCCAAGATGGTATTCCAGGCAGCAGCATGAGGCACAGGGTAGGTCTCCAACCATCCAGTGGTGGCTTCCACCATGGTTAGCATGTAGCGCTTGCCTTGGTGGGTTTGGGGAAGGGTGATGCAGTCAATTTGCCAGGCTTTTTCATACTTGTACTTCAACTATTGTTCACTGTACTACAGAGGCTTCACCTGCTTGGCTTGCTTGATTGCAGTGTACGTCTCACAATCATGGATGACCTGTAAGATGTTGTCCATAGTAAAGTTCACTTTTTGGTCACAGGCCCATCGGTATGTTGCATCTTTTCCCTGATGACCAGAGGCATCATGGGTCCAACGAGCTAGGAATAATTCTCTCTTGTGCTGCCAGTCTAGATCTACCTGTGATACTTTTACCTTGGCAGCTTTGTCTACCTGCTTGTTGTTGTAATTCTCTTTATTAGCCTGGCTCTTGAGTACGTGCACATCCACGTGTCGAACTTTTGTGGTCAGCCTCTCTACTCAGGTGGCGATGTCCTGCCAAATATCAGCGGCCCATATGGGTGTCCCTCTACGCTGCCGGTTGGCCTTTTTCTATTGATTCAGCCATTCTCACAGAGCATTAGCTACTATCTACGAGTTGGTGTAGAGATAGAGCCTCAGCCACTTCTCTCATTCAGCAGTATCCAAAGCCAGCTGGACAGCTTTAAGTGCTGCAATCTGACTCAATCCACCTTGTCCCTCAGTGGCTTGTGCAACTCATCATGTGGGGCTTTATACTGCACTTTCCACTTCCTGTTAGCGCTTTCAATTTGGCAGGAACCATCGGTGAAGAGGGCATATCATCTTTCAGTCTCTGGTAGCTTGTTATATGGTGGGACTTACTTGGCACGTGTCACTTACTCGTCCTTTTCTTCAGAAGATAATCCAAAAGTCTTACCTTCAGGCCAGTTTGTTATAACTTCCAGAATCAAAACCAGTGGTTGATCCTGAGTCTTTCTAGGCACCTTCTGCCAAAGGCTCCAGGACAGACCATGGCTCCTGGCTGTAGACTAGAGCACGTTCTTCACCTGTGGTCTCATCCTGACTGGGCCAAGGGCAAGAGCGAGCTCTTGTTTGATCTGGGTGAAGACTTGTTGCTGCTCAGGGTCCCAGTGGAAATTGTTTTTCTTGTGGGTTACTAGGTAGAGAGGGCTCACAATCTGGCTGTACTTGGGAATGTGCATTCTCCAAAAGCCTATGGCACCTAGGAAAGCTTGTTTCTTTTTTGTTGTTAGGTGGGGACATGGTGGTGATCTTGTTGATTACCTCTGTAGGGATCTGGTGACATCTATCTTACCACTTGACTCTCAGAAACTGGATTTCTTGAGCCGGTCCCTTAACCTTACTTTGCTTAATGGCAAAACCAGCTTTCAGCAGAATCTGATATTTTGTCTTGAACACTTCTCTTGCGGTGTTCCCCTATACAATGATGTCACTGATATACTGTAGATGTTTGGGGGCCTCACCCTTTTCCAGTGCAGCCTGGATCAATCTATGGCAGATGGTGGGGCTGTGCTTCCACCCCTGGGGTAGTCGGTTCCAGGTGTACTGCACACCCCTCCAGGTGAAAGCAAACAGGCCTGCACTCTGCTGCCAAAAGAATGGAGAAGAAGGCATTGGAAATATCAATGGTTGCATACTACTTTGCTGCCCTGGACTCCAGCTTGTACCCCAACATGTTGGAGCTCCAACATGTCTGGCATGGCAGCATTCAGCGGTGGCATGACCTCATTCAGACCACGGTAATCCACCATCTGTCTCTATTTTTCACTGGACTTATGCACTGGCCATATAGGGCTGTTGAAAGGTGAACGAGGCTTACTGATTATCCCTTGGCTCTCCAGTTTACCGATCATCTCATGGATAGAAATCACAGAGTCTCTGTCGGTGCAATATTGCCAGCAGTGTTCTGTTGCTGTGGTGATTGGTACCTGTTATTCTTCAACTCTCAGCAGTCCCACAGCAGAGAGGTGATCTGAGAGACTAGGTAAGGTATTCAGTTGTCTGATGTCTTCTGTCTCTGCAGCAGCTATCCCAAAAGCCCAACGATATCCTTTTGGGTCTTTGAAATACCCATTTCTGAGACAGTCTGTGAAACACAGTGGAAAGAATTCCACAACTAATAATAGTTGTTAGAACAGTATGTATTTATTGACATCAAGACATGTTGGGAATAATTTCACCATAGACATGCATAACCACCAGAGACCTTACCCCCCTTATTATTCCCTGAGGTCTTACATATGCATGACATTCCACAGTCCCCCTTCATACATACTCATTCCCTGACCCCGCAGGTCCTTGCTTTGTATGGTAATTAACTCCACACCCTTTAGGGCGTGCTCAGTCTTTTGTGGAGGTCTTTTGGATGGTCTTCAAGCAAAGTCTTCCTCATTCACCTCCTCACCTTTATCTCCCGTGTGTGCTTTGGCCCTTTTGGCATGTTTTCAAGGGAACACACAATCTTAGAGTCTGTGTTCTTTTCTTTATCTCCATTCTTAGCCCTGTTCTTTTGCTGTTTAGGCTAGTTCTTCCTCTGATTATCACCGAAGGTTCCTGATACTTGCAGTGCTTAAAACTATGCAAAAGGGTAACAGATACTGCATTTGGTGTTCACTAAATGTCTTCTAAAATGCGATCTCATATATTCTAAAGTACTACTTGGAATACATTCTAAGATACAGTATATGTTCTTAAATCTACTATGAAGGATCAGCTGGGATTTTTCAAATCCATGTCTCAAAGAAAAACCCACTCTATTATTAACAAAGGATATTTCTCAGAAGAGTCCTACTGAAATATGAGACCATAAAGTTGCATTTTTTTCTCCTAACACTGTGAGAAAAAAGGCTTTTCTCGAGCACAATGATGTGCTTGTCTTTTTTGAAGACCTTCAGTGACCTTTGCAAGGGCTTTTTGAGCTTCAGATGTCAAAGTCCTAGGTGATTTGATGTCACAGACTTCTCTTAAGAGTTCAAAAAGTGGAGCAAGTTCATAATTTGTAATTCCCAAAATAGGCCTGACCCATGTAATTTCTCCTAGAAGCTGCTGCAGATCTTGCAAGGTGTTGACACTGGTCCAGAGCTGTATCTTCTGTGGTGCATTTGTTTGTTCAGTCATCCTCCATCCCAGATATTTCCAGGGTGGGATTTCTTGAATTTTGGATGTAAAACTTTCCAGTCCAGCATTTTGAATATCAGTAACAACACGACTTTGTTCCATTTCTGCCTATGTTGGTGCTGCAATGAGCAAGTAAGTCATCCATGTAGTGTAGAATCACAGATCATGGGTGCTTCTGTCGTGCTAGAGACAGAGCTTGTGCAACAAAATATTGGCAAATCGTGGGCGAGTTCTTCATCCCTTTGCGGTAATGACTTCCAGTGCTACCTCTGCAGTGGTTCTCCTGGATTGACAGCTGGAACCGAAAAGGCGAACCTTGGGGCATCCTCTGGGTGAAGTGATAGGTTAAAAAGACAGTCCTTTAAATCAATGATAGCTAGAGGCCAGTCTCTTGGAATCATTGATAGAGAGGGAAGGCCCACTTCTAGTTTTGCTCCCCACTGGGACAGTACATCTCTCCCCCATACTGTCATGGGCTTCTGCACCACAAAGGGATGGATGGTTGCTGCCTTCCCTTTGGGACCTGTAACAGTAATCATGAATTCACTTTGCAGACATAAGGTAACTCCTCCGATTCCTGTGAGAGTATCCATGGGTGTCTCAAATTCCACTCGCTTGGCCAAAATGCATGAGAAATCACGTCTGCCCCTGTGTCCAACATGCCTAATGTAATATGAACAGTAATATGAACTGTTTTACCCGGATGTGTCAGACTGCATGTCAGCTCTGGCCATTCTTTGCTGACACGTTTTATCCAAAGGACATTAGGCACTGGGCCAAAACTCCTAAAAGGCATTTCTCAGTGTCCAGCTTGCTTATTTATATTTTCTGGAAGTACAATAGCAATAGCTATTGGGTTTTTTTTCTTGAATTACAATTGGAGCCTTGTAAGGAAGAGCTAAAATCATCAGCTTTTCATTACAATTTGCTCAGATGATAGCTGGAAAAACTGACAGTCCAAGAATTCTATTACTGTCCTTGCTTATAATTAGAAAGTCTTGTCTTTGTTCTGAAGTACCGGTAACTCCTGTGGGAATGCATTAATGACAAAAGCTTTTTAAAAAATACATTAATTTGGAAGTTGCCAGTTCGCATTGTGCCCCTGTGGGTAATAAGTTGGAATTGTTTGGGAGGTGGCTGGTGATTGTCCAGATTGCATCTGGCCCAGGTTTTCCCCAGGTACCTTTGGGCTGTTTGACTGTTCTTGTGATTGAGCTGCCATTATTTGTTTTGCCACACAATGGCACTACACGCTCTTTTTTTGGGTTACCCGTCAACAGTTTTTTATCTATGTCAAATTGAGAGCAACAAAAGTTTGCAAAATGCCTCAATTTCCTGCACTGAGGGCAAATGTTAGGTGTTTTTATGTTTTTTGCAGCTTCATGACACTTCTTTTTCAAATGACCAGACTTCCCACCCTGAAAACATGCCCCTTTAACAGAATACATTTGCAAAGCAGTGGGAGTTTTCTCAGTAGTTTTTGTTTGAGCATCAAGAGCTTTTGCAGGTTGCTCTCCCAGCACATTAGCTTGCACCGTAGCCAGATGTAAAGGTGTGCCCAGCCTACTACAAGCAGACAGCATTTGGAGAATTGAGGAAGGTTGTTCTGGCAGAGCTAAGATGACCCTCTTAAAATCCTCATTTGCACTAGCAAAAGCAAGGCTTCTAATTAAAAGGCAATGGCTCCTCAGGATACTGCCTTTGAACCGCCTGGGTTAGACAATCTAAAAAAGCACCATAGGATTTAGTTTCTCCTTGTCAAATCAGAGAATAAGCATTTTCATGAGCCCCCACAGGTTGGACAATTAAAAAAGCTCTCTGGGCTGCATTTTTAATATCTCTGAGCACAGCCGGAGGCAAAGTCACAGAATCACTGAATCACCAAATCATTAGGTTGGAAGAGACCTCCAAGATCATCAAGTCCAACCCAACTCTAACCTCACCAAGTGCCACATCTGGTCTTTTCTTAAACACAGCCAGAGATGGTGAATCCACCACCTCCCCAGGTAGATAATTCCAATACTTTATTATCCTTTTGGTAAAAAACTTTTTCCTAATATCCAGTCTATATTTCCCTTGATGCAGCTTAAGACCGTGTCCTCTCATTCTGTTAGTTGCTGCCTGAACAAAGAGACCAACTCCCACCTGATTACAACCACCTTTCAGGAAGTTGTAGAGAGTGATAAGGTCACCTCTGAGACTTCTCTTCTCCAGGCTGAACAACCCCAGTTCCCTCAGTTGTTCCTCACAGGACTTGTGCTCCAAGCCCCTCACCAGCCTTGTTGCCCTCCTCTGGATGCACTCAAGCATCTCAACATCCTTCCTAAACTGAGGGGCCCAGAACTGGACACAGCACTCAAGGTGTGGCCTCACCAGTGCCAAGTACAGGGGAAGAATGACCTCCCTGCTCCTGCTGGCCACACCATTCCTGATACAGGCCAAGATGCCATTGTCCCTCTTGGCCACCAGGGCACACTGCTGGCTCATGTTCAGCTGGCTGCTGACCAGTACCCCCAGGTCCCTTTCCTCCCAGACACTGTCCAGCCACTCCATCCCC
>VWZU01012987.1:0-15800 GCA_013397095.1 Sterrhoptilus dennistouni
ACAGTGCAGGGTCCAGGGGGATGCTGCAGCTCATGCTGGGCTGGGAAGAGCTCCCCAGCCAGCAAGTGCTGCCTGCTTTTCCTTATTCTTGCAAAAACCATTTCTTTCTCTCCCCAAGGTGCTGCTTCTCAGCTAGATATTGGAAGAAGACCCACGAGCAGGACTTCCCAGAATAATTCCCTAGGGGAAAATGAGTGGCCCAGATATTTTTTTTTTTGCTTAGGAAAAGCACCTCTAGCTCTTTGCTAAGTGAACACAAGGCTGGGAGTGAAACCTCATGGGTTAACAGTTGCACTTGATGATCTTAAAGGTCTTTTCCAACCTTAACAATTCTGTGATTCTGTTACTGGATGCAGCTAGAGCAGGCTTTTGCATCCAGGTCAAAATCCAATCCCACCTCAGCTTGGTTAATCCATCTTAGTATTTTTCTATCCCATCGCCCACCCAGCTTTGGGAGATTGATACCCTCATTAGCCCCCATTAAGAACAACACACTTTTAGTAGCTGGGTAGAATATTATTGTTATTATATTCACAGCATGGAGTATTTAATAGCTCAGAGTGAAAAACTGGTGTCCTTTATCAGGTTTTTTCTCTTTCCCAAGCAGATTCCACATGGCTCAGGGATTCAGCTCACGTCTCCAGCCCACACTGTACTGCCCAGTGTAATGATGTCTCTGCTCCACGTTGTTTGTGTGAGTGTGTCTCCAGCTATTGTAGCTGTTTGCTGGCTGTGAAATAACCCAAGCTATTATCTCATTTTATCTGCCCAGTTCTGTCAGGACATGCAGCCAGCGAACCCAAGAGCCCAGTAATCTTCCGGCAGCAAAAAGCTGGAAGTCTTAAATGGTGAATTTTCTGCTGTGCTCGAGTTTGTTCAGTTGAGTTTGCCAGTTTTAATTGGTCTCTGGAAAGCAGCTGGCATGCTAATAGTGAACATCCTGCTTTTGCAAGTTCGTGGGTAAATAACAGCTGCAGGAAATGGGGGTGTGAATGGAGCATGGATGGAAGGGGTCAGGAGGAGCCCGAGAGCAGTGGCCGCTGCAGAGGAGGAGGGAAGAGGCCTGTGAAGTGTGAATTTTGAAGGATGGCAGGTTTTGCTCTGTGGATTTACAGTAAAAGGTGGATGGTGCAGCTCTGAACGCAGCCCTGTCCCCTGAGGTGGTGCTGGCTTTGTGTCATGGGAGGGACACTGTCCCCATCAGGTGTCTCACAAAAAACGTCACTGAACTGCCTGTAAGTCTGGAAACTGCACCAGAAATCCTAATGGGGCTTATCTCTTCTACTGGCCAGAGATGTTCCTTGCTCACCCAAACCCCTTTGGGATCCATCCCTGCTCCAGAGACCCCCAAGGGCCTGGATCAGGGCACTGTTGGTCCACCCAGAGCACGGCAGCTGGTGCTGCTTTTGCTGAAATCCATGGACACACGGGAAGCAGGATATCCCTGCAGTCCCTCGGTGCCCCAGGGAGCTCAGTGTATAAATGCCCTCTGCCCACCTCTGGGGGCTTCAGCCAGCTCAGTTATTAGGAGGCTTTGGAGGGAATTATAGCAAGGATGAGATAAAGATATCAGAAGAGGCTCTTTCCTCGGGACCTTTGTCCCAGGTGTTTATTCTTCGAAATTCCAGGGGGGAAAGGAACAGAATAAGGAAATACAAGGCTTATATAACCCCTGCTCAGGGAAAAGATAGCTGGACCACAGCCAACGGGGTCAGAGAAGGAAGGAAGGGTCACTCTATATGGTGAGGAACTCCAGGGGGTCAGAAGGGAGAAACCATTCCCCCAGAGAATTACAACAGCTCAGGGCTCATGAAATCTCTGGATTGTCAGGAAGCGCCAGGACATCCCAGTAAAGAGAAACTCAGAGCCCCAGCATGCTGCTCCTGACTGGAGCCAGGGCACTGCAGACAGCCCTGGGGCAGCCATGGAGAGGGCAGAGAGCCTGGGCTGTCCCAGCAGCCAGAGGTGGCCCAGCTGGCTGTGTACTCACGCTGGATGTCGATGGTGACAGAGGTCTCCTTCCCGCCGGGAATGGCTTTGTTGGTGGCGCGGCACACGATGCTCTCCCCGTTCTCGATGTCGGAGGGCGCGATGAACAGGGTGCTCATGATGCTCTCCCTCTTGCCGTCACGGAGGAGTGTCTGCGAGGGGGAAACAGCCATCAGGAAAGGACTTTCCTACTGGAGAAGGGCCCTTTTCCCATCCCCAGGCTCAGCGAGAGCTCCTCAGCCAAGCAGCTTCTTGCAATAACAGTTCCTCTGGCTGGGATCTGCCAAAAGCCTTAGGGGAATAACAAAGATGAATTTCACTGCACTTCTCTGAGAATTGGGCTCTTAACTCCCATCTGCTTCCCTGCAGCCCTGCTGTGCCTAGGCCAGGGTGGAAAGCTCCAGTGAGACACATCACCCACCACCCCGGGAAAGAGGGAGCCAGAGGCAAATGGCTTCATGATCCTGCTGTCATCTTCTGCCAGGTGAGTGCACAAATGTCCTGGGTTGCAGTGTAGGATGTGCACACAGTATTTATTCCATCCCCATCCCCATGAGCTGTTGGAACCAGGTGGGGCAGTGTTTTCCCAGGCCCCTCCTTTGGGCTCTTCTGCTCATGGCCCATCAATGCCTTGCCCAGGACTCACAGGGAACTCCCTCCAGGAGCTCTCTCTGTTTAATGGGCCATCGAGGACCCACTGCACGACTCCTCATCCCATTGGGAGATGCTCCGCCCAGGGGGAGGAGCCAAGCATTCCCACCTGCAGAGAATCTGGGATTTGGGACAGGACAAGCAGCCCTGAGCCACTGGATTCCCAGAGGAGCAGAGCTCCCAGACCTTTCTGTGGGATCACTGCTTCAGGAAGAGCCCCTCACCTGGACTGCTCCCACCACCCTGCTCAGGGTGTGTTCTGGCCCTGTCAGTGCTCTTTTGTTTTGTTGCATTTACTTTATTTTACTTTTTTTTTCTTTCTTTCTTCTTATTAAATTGTATTTCTGACTTGAAGCCTCTCACTCATTTTGCTTTCAAACCACTACAACAAAGCTGCCTGGGCACTTCCTGTGCCATGAGAGGTGATTCCAGCTGCCAGCAGCACGGACAGACCCTGGCCATGGGTCCTTGGCTGCCACGCTGTGTCTGGCCCAGCCTATGGCAAAGCATCACCTCTCAGGTGTCACTGATGGGAGCCAGAGATCCAAACCCTGGTGGTAACCAGCCCTTGACACTGTGCTTCTTCCCCGGATTTATCTGACTTCAGCTGTGGAGCCCTGACGTGCCTCTTTTGGAAGCACAGGAGCCTGGCAGTGCTTCCTTACCACCCCCTAATCCTCCTGCAAATTCTTACAGCAGGTCACGTCACCCCATAACCCTGACTTTGATAACCTGAACCCTGGGAGCTCTCAAGATGTTGTCTGGTTTTCAGTCTTTTAATCATTCCTCAACCTCTGACCTCTCTCTGGTTTATCAAAAGTGGATTTTGGACCCTGCCAGGCAGCTTTTCCTTCTAAGCCAGTATTCTTCAAGTTTGTTGCTGTCAGTGTAAGGCAGGGCTTTGTTGGGGGATAAACAGATGTCAGCAGGATGTGTGTGTGTGGCACTTGGGGACATGGTTTAGTGGTGGCCCTGGCAGTGCTGGGGGAGTGGCTGGATTTGATTTTGGAGGGCTTTTCCCACCTAAATGATTCCTTGATTCCAACACTGATGCTTTCCCTGGGCTCACCATGGCACAGCCATGTTTGTGCCTCTCAGGCACATGAGACAAGCAATGATGTGATGCTGGGAAAATCAGAATCCCAGAGCCATTAAGGTTGGAAAAGCCCTCTGAGGTCAAGTCCATCCATTTCCTCAGCACTGACTTGTTAAAACACCTCCCTCTCCACCACCCACACAAGTTTTTGGAACACTTCCAGGGATGGGGAACCCACCACCATCATGCTGAGAGCCTGTTTCAATGTCTCAATACCTTTCCAGTAAAGAAATTTTATTGATATCCAATCTAAACATCCCCTGGCACAATTTGAGGCCATTTCCTCTCATCCTGTCCTTGTTCCCTGGGATCTGAGCCCAACTCCTGCCCCGGCTCCCAATCCTGTCAGGGAGTTGTGGAGAGCAAGAAGGTTCCCCCGAGCCTCTTTTTCTCCAGGCTGAGCCCCCACAGCTCCCCCAGACACTCCTGGTCCTCCAGCCCCTTCCCCAGCTCTGTTCCCACCTCTGGACACAGGATGATGCTCTGTCCTTGTTTTATTGTCACCCCGTGTGCTCTTCCCTTGGGGAACAGCCCCACTTTTGGTGCTGGGGTTGGGGTGAACCCTAAATCTGTGCAGGATTTCCCCTATTTGGGATTAACCTCCAAACCCTGCAGGATCTTGTAATGTTCCCTGTCAATATGGGTCAGGGGGGTTTCAGGCAGCTGTGGGTGCTCTGTGCTGCCTGGCTGGGATTGCAAATGGATCAGTTGGTGGACTGGAAATTCAGAGTAACAAAGAAATTATCACTCAGTGTGAGTGGTTTCAGGCAGTCAGTAACCCAAACAAGGATTCTTTTGGGCTGGCTGGAATATCTGGATCAAAGGAAAGCTGGGTTGGGTTTCAGTTTTCTTGGAAAAGCAGAAAGAGGTAAAGTGAGGAAATATTTTACAGGGAGCTTCAAAAGGGAAACGTTTCTAGACCCCAAAGACCTCAAAAATCCAAACTTCCTACTCAAGAAAATGTCTAAAATTGCCTGCTAGCTTTTCTAAAAGCTGATTTTCTTTTTTAATGTGGAAGGGCTTCACGGAAACCTTCAGGAATTCAGGAGAAAATGAGGTTCAGCTTCCAAAACAGAGGTTTTCCTGACTCCAGGAGGAAGAAGGATGCAGAACTGGGCTCCCCTCCCAGCCCATCCCTGCCAACTGCTCAGAATGCCCTGGAGATCTCTGTGCTGTGGGAGATGGATCTGCAGCCTGCAAAACTCTCCTTTGGAAGGGTGTTCTGTTGGGAATATTTTAAAGATGGGCATTCCCCATCTCTGGTCCCCACTGCTGGTGGGTCTGGAAGGGTGAGAGCCCAAAATTCGTCTCCTCAGGGCCAGGCCTGACAGCCCTGGAAGGGAAGGCTGGGGGTGAGGGAGATAAACTGTGAACAACTGCACGTCAACAGCCTGGATTTTAATTAATTCCACTCGATTTGAGAGAGAGAGAGAGAGAGAGGGAGGTCAGTTCTCTCTGGCTCTAATTAGTGCTGCCTCTCACATCTCAGGCAGGGAGATGGGGCAGGTTCCCCTCTGCTCATCCTCAGCTGCAGGGAAACAGCTCAGCCTCAGGAGGAGGAAGAGGAGGAGGAGGAGGAGGAAGCAGGGAGGGTGTCCTGCCTCCTCTGCTCTCCCCAGCAAATCAGGATATTTCTGGAATGAGGCTGGATGGGACCTTCGCAGTGGCAGCAGAGGATGAAATGTTTATTAAAGATCTCGAGGAACGGCTCTGACTGCCCACTTTGAAGTCTTGGCTGCAAACTGACCCGTTCTAGGGCTCGAATTTTGCTGTTTAGAAATTTTCATTAAAGCTGTCGAGTGTTGCTGAATCTTTCAGGCTCAGCAGCCACCAGGAGCCCAGAAACAGGAGAACATCTGGGGGTCTCCTTCCCAGTGTGCTGCTGGTTGCTCTTTGATGATTTCCTTCACGACCCAATAAAGACTTTCTGTCTAAATTAAAAAAAAAGGCCAAGAACCCTGACAATTTTTCATGGAAAATTGCAGTTGGAGAGGGGACACATGTCACTGCAACCAGCCCTTTGATCCAGAGGTTCTGTTGCAGAGCCAGAACCAGGGCTGGGTCAGTGCCGCTCTACACAACATCAACACCACACCCAGGTGGGATTAAATGGGGGAAAAGTGGGATTAACCAGGAGTGAGAAGGTACAAAAAGCCAAATTCAGAGCAGAAAACCCATTTTGGTGACAATATGTAGCTTCTCACTTGCATCCTGCTGACTGTTTTCCTTCCAGTCTCCCCACTGGGAAAGGTTTTTTGGGGGATGCAGGGTGAGAGTCTCAGCCCTAAATGTTTTGGGGTTGTGTGAAGTGTCAGGCCTGGTACCCCTTTCATGAGCCAGGCCTTGTCCCAGCCTCACCTTGGAATAGGTGGCTCCATTGATGACCTCTCCCCTCCTCATCCAGATGATGGAGGCTGCTGGCTTGGCGTTGTCAGCGTGGCAGGTCAGGTTCAGGGGGTCTCCTGCCCTCAGGCTGATGATGGGCCCCCCCATAATGACAGGGTCGTCTGGAGGAACTGCAAGGAGAGAGCACAGGGCAGATAATGTCATCTGAATTGTGAAATCCAACCTTTCTGTGAGGGCAGGGCTGCCAGGACTGGCCTGTGACCTCTCACACTCTGCAGAGTTTGGGGTGGCCATGGCAGTGCTGCCCCTGTCCCCAAGTTAGAGCCACCTGCCTTTGCTGCTCTTATGAAAGCTGTGCCCCAAATTTAAACTCCAGCAGCAGCAGCTGGAGAAGCAGGCCCTCCCTCTCCCTGGCTCTTCAACATCATCCCCAATCCCATGGATGCCTCACATTATCCCAGGGAAACAGTGAGGAACCTCCTTGTTGCTGACAACCCCTCACTGAGAGCCTTCCCAGCCCACACCACTATCCAAAGTCACTGAGCTCTTCCCAACCACGACCTTGGGAAGCCAAACTTCCTCCAGACAGATGTGCTGCCCATCCATCCATGGCCTGGCTGGGGTTCCTGGGGCCCCTGTGGGGCCGGCAGGAATGGGAAGGACACATGAAAAGAATTATCAAGAAATGGGAAATTGCTCCTTCACGCCCTGCTCAGAAGTGGGTGGCAGAACCCTCCAACCCTCATCATCCTTTGGGTGAAATCCAACAGTTTTCTGCCAAAGTGGAGCTGGTTTGTCGGAGTCCAGGACATCCCCTGGGATGAGCTGGGACCTGAGGAAGAGAGTTTGAGCCCTGGACAGGGGGTGTGGAGCTGGTCCAGGGGGTTTGGAGACCTTGGCACAGCCCAGGAAAACACTGGGGTTGATTTTAGTCCATGGGAGAGGCTTCCAACACTGAGAGAGGAATTGCAAACCACAAAGGTGTGAAAACAGTGGTTTAGCACAGCAGAAGATGCAAAATTCAGTAGTTTTAGGGTTTTTAGAATAGAGGCAAATGGGGGACAAAATGGAGGAATTTGGGTGGTACCTCGTGTCCCTCTCCTTCTTCCTCATCCTCCATCCCCTGAGGTGGTGATGGCACAGGGCAGTGACAGTGGGTTGGGTCAGAGCAGAAATGACCCTTTTAGTGTGAGCCCTGGGCATTGGTGTGAAATTGTAAATACCCCACCCGTGGTTATCTGTATAAATGTGAGGTGACCCCCATCGGGGGCAGTCCCCTCATGTCCCAGCCCTGCCCAGACCTCGGCTGGGAGTGGAGAAAACTCTGAGATATCACATAATAAACAACACGAGAAACCTGAAAACAGAACCTTGAGGACTCTGCTTTTTTCTACCGATGCGACTCGGGGCTTTTAGAGGGCCAAGGACTTTCAACAACCTGAAACCCAACCCAAGACTGGTCGATGCTCTTCCCCTCAGAGCCAAATCTGCCCTAAACCCCCTCCAAAATCCCCAAACTCATCTCCACTCCTCAACTCTCCCCACGTCGTGGTTGGCTGAGGAGGATTTAAAAACTCCTCACTGGCTCTTCCAGCACCGGGCTGGGCTCAGGAATTGGGCAGGGATTATGTTCCCTGACAATCCAGAGGTGGCAGCTGCCCCAGGCTGGGATTTGCAGGAGATGCAGATGTGCTGGGGGCACACCCTGCTGAGCACACACCGCCTGCCAGGCGCCGGGAGTAATGGGATTTTTCAGCTCACTGGGTGGAACCCAAGGACCGGGGAGAAAAGCTTTTCTACACAGATCCAAAATGTACTTTTTATTTTATTTTATTTTATTATTTTTTTTTTTCTCCCAGGCTAAAAGAGTGGAAAAAAGAAAGTGAAAATCTGTGGTTTGGGTTAGTTGGAATGCCCGTCACTGGGATGTGGAAGTGGGAACGAGTTATTTAACTATAAAAGGAAGTTTGAATTTTAATTTTAAAAAATTTATTTATTTTATTTCATTGGATGAGTTCATGCTCTTTAAAACCAGATCTGGCATTTTTCAATAGTTCTTTTTTCCCCTCACTGAATCCATTAATTGAATTTGACCTCTGCTTGTAAAAAAATATTGAAAATTCATCTTGTAGAGTAGGAGAATAAACCAACTCACAAATCCTTCTCTGAAGACCATCTTGGAATTTAATAAAGGAACTTTTATGGTGGGATGTTTGACATTCCTGCCTTTTTTTCCTGCTATTCCTGCAGCAACATCTCCCCTGCAAAGCAATATAGAGTGTCCACCAGGGGATATTATGGGACAGGGCACAACATAACACAAATAAACACGGAATCACTTCTCCGGCCTGTGCCAGAAATCCTCAGTTTTTATAGTTTTTCTCCTGTTTTTCCCCATGGGATCAGCAGCCAACCTTGAGGAGCTGCTTGTGGCAATGAGGAGAGGATGGGTTCTGGCTCCCTCTTCCCAAGTAAGTGGTTTTCATTGCCCAGCCCTCCAGGTAGCCCTGAATTATTGATGTCTCCAGGCTCCCTAACAGGGAAATTTGCTTGGGGTGGAGGGTCTGATGAAGAGGAATCAGTGATGTCTCTCTAACCTCTGCAATATGAAGGATGGATTTATTCCTTCCCCACCCCAACTCCAGCCTGGGAGAGGAGGAGGAGGAGAAGAATAAAAAGATGAAAAGGGAAGAAGAAGAAAGGAGGGAAAGCAAAAAGCAGTAGCATGGAGCCATGATCCATTATTCATCCACTCTGCTCCCAGGATTGGCTGTTATTATGAGGCACCACTACAGAATCTGGTCTCCTAATTTTTAATCACGTAGCTATGGAAGCACCAGCCTTCATGATTAAAGCAGGGATATAAATAGGAAGAGTTGTTTGGGGTTGCAGGGTGGTTATTCCTGACAGCAAAGCAAGTGGAGTTAACCCACACATGCCCAGGAGGATTAAAATGATGGAGAAGGGATCCAGGAGAGCTCGAGCCCATGGGAACAGAAAGCTGGATGGAAAAGGCCTCAAGGTGCATCAGGGGAGGTGTGGTTGGGATATTAGGGAAAAATTCTTTGCTGAAAGGGTGGTGAGGTGGGAACAGGGTGCCCAAGGCAGTGGTGGAATCCCCATCCCCATCCCTGGATGTGGCACTTGGGGACGTGGTTAGTGGTGAACATGGTGGGGGACTCCATGGGCTTGCAGGGCATTTCCAACCTGAATGATTCCATCAGTCTGTGACATGCAGCTTTTTATGGGGTGGGAGTCCCCATGAATCATCTCCAAATGGACGTGAGAGTGAGACCTTCTGGGGTGGAGGTGAATCAGGTCTCCTGTTCCCCACAACTGGACACTTGTCCCTCTCTTCACCACAGACAAAACTTTCAAAAAAAATGCTGACAAGCTTCTCCCTGCCAAACCCCTCGTTTTCTGTCAAAATACAGGAATTGCTGGATATTTTTAAACCAGTCTTGGACAGGCTTAAATCCATTCTCCATAGCTCTGGGCTGTCTGACTGAGAGGGGACAGCTTGGGGTCTCTGCTCCCTGCCCTTTGGAAAAGTGCACTCACAGCACATCATCATCATGAAGAAACACAACTAAATGATGCTGCTCTTGGTGCATTCTTCAGCTTTTAGAATTAGTCTTTAATCACCCTGCACACTGTGATTAATTAGTGACCCCCACAGGACTGGGCTGAGACCCCAGGCCAATGCTGCCTTTGAGTCAGGGATGACGTGGGTGCCTTTAAATGCTCCCTGCACTTGGACAAGGATATGGTAAGCAAACAGAGCCTCAGTCATTAGCAATATTTACTGAGATCCTCCAGCAGCCAGGTCCTGGAAGGGGAGGAAGCAAAAAGCCCTGCAGCCACCAGCACATTTTCCCTAATTAAAGCTGTTTTCCTGTGTTTCTGTTGCTGGTACCTGACTGCTGCTGGGTTTGTGTAACCAACCTCCTCTTCTTGGGGCCAACCTCTTGTTTGGGGTTAAGTGATTCAACCCCAACACCTGCAAGGGCCACCCAGCTGCTGGGCTGGAGAGGCAGACACTGAGCAGCCCCTGAGGGTTGCCCTGGGCTAAATATCTGCAAGGAAAGCTCAGCTGGTGTCAGACTCAGCACAAGAGCCCCCTTGGATGAGGCTTTGCTGGGGCATTGCTCATCTTCATGGCTCTTCTTCCCCAGGGGGTCTGTGGCATTTGGGGTTCTGGGCCCAGCTCATGTGGGAGTTAAACAAATATCAGTGACCAGAGGATGCTCCTGGTGATCACAATGGGCCACTGGAAGGTGCTTCCTGGCCCCAAAGCTGAGAGAACGAGTGTGAAACATTTGGGTGTGTTCAGCCTGGAGAGGGGAAGGCTCTGGGGAGAACTGAGAGCTGCTTCCAGGGCTTAAAGGGGCTCCAGGAGAGCTGGAGAGGGACTGGGGACAAGGGATGGAGGGACAGGACACAGGGAATGGCTTCCCACTGCCAGAGGGCAGGGAGGGATGGGAGATTGGGCCGGAATTGTTCCCTGGGAGGGTGGAGAGGCACAGAGTGCCCAGGAAAGCTGTGGTTGCCCCATCCCTGGAAGAATCCCAGACCAGGCTGGACAGGACTTGGATCAACCTGGGATAGTAGGAGTCCCTGCCCATTGCAGGGGTGGCCCTGGATGGGCTTTAGGGTCCCTTCCAAACCTATTCTGTGATTCTGTGATGCATCAAGAGCATCCCCAGCCTCCCCAGCAGGGACAGCTGCCTCGCAGTGAGAACACAAAGCCCCGTGGAGATGAAAAAGCCAAGCTGAGCACAGGTTCCTTTGCTCCTGTGTTTTGTCTCTGCAGCGAGGGAAGCCCTGGGGAGGCAGCCCAGGGGGATTCAGCTCAGCCTCAGCTGAGGATGGATGTGGGAGCTTTGCTGAAGTGTTTGTGCATTCAGACACGGCCTTGCAGCTTGTCAGGGAGGCATGTTCAGCTCTTGTAGACAAGCCAGGCTTATGAGGCATCACACAAGAGTTGCTGGGTCTGACCCAGGCCTGGTGCTGCCCTGACCCTTGGGGAGGTTTTGGGATACAAACCCTGCACACAGAGCTTGCCTTTGCAAATCCCAGCTCTGCTCCACGCTGGGGCATTCACAGTCCAGCTTTGCTGGCTGGCAAGGCACTTGTGAAAGAAGCAGGATTCGACCTGCAGCCTCTGGAAGGTCCTTGCCTGGAAGATGGTGATCCTCTGATCCAGTGGAAGGTGGGGTTGGACTAAGTGGCCTCCCAACCCCACATATTCTGTGTATCCATGATCCTGTCCTGGTCCAAAAGCTGGTCAATGTATCAAATACTTTGGGGATGTGACTTTGGCAATAAGCTCTTGCTGATGATACTCAGCAGAATGAAGAGTTAATTGGCCGTGGTCTCATTTCTGTGCATCATTTGGGATCAGAACATCCTCCCCTCTGCTTGAGAACTGCAGGGAGCTGCCTCCTCTTCCCAGACAGTGTCTGCTTTCCCCACCAGCCTCGGGGGCGTTTTGGAGCTTTAGTGGTGTTGCTCTGCACAAAGCTTTTGAGATTCTGGGGGCTTTTGGCCACAGTCGTGGATGCTGAGCTCCCTGGAGCTGATCAAAGGAAAAGAGCAGCCCCCCTACCAGGCAAAATCAGCAGAGCTTGGCTTGTTAAACTGGCAAAATCAAGGCTGGGAGGCTTCACTGGGATGAGTTACAGTGAAAGAACCAGGAGAAGGTTGGGAGAAGACAAAGGAAAAAGCAGGAAAATTTGGATGCTGGGGGAGAAAGGAGGTTCTCTGTTTCATCAAGTGTCTAGGAAAGCTTTCCAAGGGGAGGAAAAGGGTTAGAACACAAAACTGCTTTTAGGATGAAGCTTGCTACACTGGATAAGAGAATCCCCTTACAGGGATTGTGTTTCTGGCAGGGTTTTCCAGCAGACTGCTCAGGGTCTTGCTGTATTATCAACCCTGAAGGCTGCGAATTGTGAGGGCCTAAACCACTGCAGAGCAGCTTACAGCTCCAGTAGTGCTTAGCTTTCCATTTATCAGGCCTTTACACATTTAGGATTCAGATTTCCAGCAGTTCTTCAGAGCTAGGAAGGATATAAACAGACTCTTAGGCTTTGTCCAACACTTGAAAGGCTGGGATTTTGCTGTCTGAGCATTGTCGTGGGCTGGGCTCCTCAGGGCAGCACCAAGTGGGGACTTGGGGCAGGACTGTGGGGCTTGGTGACCTAAAATCTGGAGGAAATCCAGCCCTGGATGGCAATTGCATCCTCCCCTGGCACCCTTCCTGCATCAATCCCAGGCCAAGCCCTGGGACTGGTGGCAGTGGGATGGGATTCTTGTTCTAGAGCTGTCCCATAATCCTTGCTTGGTCAGGGATGGATGGATGGATGGATGGATGGATGGATGGATGGATGGATGGATGGAGAAAGGAGGATGTTGTGTCTACAGATCCCCTGTTGTCCCTTCTGTGTCCTGGCCACATCTTCCCCAGCCTGATGCTGCTCTGTGTTGGGAAAGATGGGACAGGAAGGGCTTGTGGATATGATTGCCTGGAAAGAAATACTGGAGATGTAAAACCTGTGAGGGAAATAGAAATGAAATTCAGCTTTGAGATGTGATCATGGCAGGCAGGAAGACGGGGATGAGCTGGAGATGGGTGGAAGGACAGAAAACAAAAGGACCCAAGGGTGCAGCCCCTCTCCACCCTGCCAAGGCAGCAGGGAAAAGGTGGATAAGAAAAGTCTCTTTAGAGTTTAGAATACAGGATGAGATGGTGATAGAGCAGTTCTCATGGGCTGCAGGCAAAGTCTGTAGGGTTTGTATCTGGCGCCGGTTGGTGACTGTAAATTAGAATATTCAACACAAAAGGAGATGGAACGGATTGGAACAAGGTCCTCACTCTCTCTCCTACTGCTCTTACCCCTCTCAGCTCCTTTACCTCCCTCACCTCACCCTCTCTCTCTCTCNAGATGCCCCCACAGCTCTGCTGCCTCATTCCTCTCACCTCCCCATGGGAGCTGAGCCTGGACAGCCTGAAAAATGCTGGGCAGCCCCTGGTGCCCCCGAACGGCCCCGGCTGAAGAAGGAGAGGAAAGAGAAATGCAGGAGAACAGCACAGCCCGGGGAAAAACACGCTAAAAAATAAATCAAAAGAAACAAGGCGAGCCAGGGAGAAAAATAGTGATGAAAGTTTAAATAGTGCATCTCTCTCTGGGTCCTATTTGTCTTGTGGCACTTTCAGAGTGTGTGTGTGAGCAGGAGGGGCCCGGGCAGTTGCTGCCTCCTCTCCATCCCAAACAGACACCTGTATCCCTATTTCCCTCCTGTCTCTGCAGCTGAGCTTAACTCCTGGACCCTCCTCACATTAAGGAGTTAATGAGAAACAAACCACTAATATTTCCTAAAATTCCCTCCCCACTTTTTTTTTTCTTTTTTTTTTTTTTTTTTTTTTTTTTTTTTTTTTTTTTTTTTTTTCTTTTCTTTTCTGCTTATGATTTGTCTTTTATTTCATCCAGCTGCTGGAAGTCTCACACGTTGCACGTTTCTAGGGTCAGCAGGATGAATTTCTCCAGTGGAACAGCATCTTGCTGGAGAATGCAGATCCTTAAAATTCAGAAATGATTCCTAGAGATGGTTTCATCTCACTGCAGCAAAGCTCAGCTCTGCTTTCCCACTCACTGCCCGGGAGGGACTGATTTTCCTCCATCTAAACCCTCTCCAGGTCATTTTGAGGAATATCACTGGAATACTCTGCTTTTTTCCCTGCCGAGGAGGGGTTTGCTCCCAGATTCTTGGCTAGAAAACATTTTAAATATTCAGTTTTTTCACAATGGATTGGAATTAAACCAAATGCCCAAGTTCTGAAATCCTTTTGTGAGAGCTGGGCAGGATCCATTTTGGAGAGCACACAAGCAGATCTGTCATGGGATGAGGGAGCGTTTGTATTCCAGTGAAAAGCCTTCTATGGGAGGAGAAAAAAGTTTTGGCAGCCCCCTCCCACCCTTTAACAAAGAGCCAGATGCTGTGCAGGCAGGTGGCTGGCCAGGTATGGATTGTTTACTTGGAGTGTTCCCTCTGCAAAGAGTAAAAAAACTTAAAATTTTCCTCTCCCAGCTGAAAGGGCAGCACAATGGTAAAGGACAGATTGCATTTGTCAGCTTCTTGTTTGATTCTCCCCGCCAAGGCAGTGTTTTTGGAGGGATCAAGCCCTCACTCAGGGTGGGGGGATTTGGGAGGAGTTGTTTTGCTTTGCTGGGTCTGCTCTGGCTGCCCGTGAAATGAAGAGTGTTGCCCACGACTGAGAGAGGTGGGTCTGTGAGATCCAGGGTGACCATGATTAATGGTTCCAATCCTGCCTGTCAGGATGGTGGGAAGTCAGGGTGAAGCTTCCCAGGTGTGTCAGCAGGGATGGGAGAGGAATGGAGCAAAAAATGACCTGCCCACCCAGCCTTGTTACCACTGCTGTAATCAAATTTACTGCTGAGAGCTCCTGTCACACACAGGATCCCTGTGCTGGGGATGCTCCTCCCCAGCACAGACAGCTGAGTATAAAATCATGGAATTGTGGAATGGTTTGAGCTGGAAAGGACCTTAAAGCTCATCTTTTCTATGGGCAGGGACACCTTCCTGTATCCCAGCCCCATCCAAGCTGGCCTTGGACACTTGCAGGGATGGGGCAGCCACAGCTGCTCTGAGCACGGGGGAAACTGAGGCACAGATAGACCAGACCAGGTGTTCTGAATCCCAGGCTTTCCCAGCTGGAATTTCCCTTCATCCCTGCTCTTGTGCAAGCCTCCTGCTCTGTCTGGCTGCCCTGCACCAAGACCTGTGCAAAACCCTCACCTGCTTTGGAGGGATGGCAGGGGCTGAGCCACATTTGGGTGTCCCATGTAGGACCTTCTGTGAGAAAAGGAGGCCCAGGGGGGACAACTCCCTGACAGGAGAGTGGAACCAGGTGAAGGTCTGGCTCTGCTCCCAGAGAACAGACAGGACAAGAGGAATCAGCCTCAGATTGCATGAGGGGAGGGTCAGGTTGGACATCAGGAGGAATTTCCCCATGGAAAGGGTGCTCAGGGATTGCCTAGGGTGGTGTTGGAGTCCCCACCTCTGGAGGTGTTCAAGGAACAACTGGATGTGGCACTCAGTGCTCTGGGCTGACAAGGGGGGATTGGTCACAGCTCGGACTTGATGCTCTGGGAGATCTTTTCCAGCCAAAACGATTCTGGAACTCTCCAAATGAATCTGGGACTCTGCAGAGGCTGCAGGATCCTCACTAATCCTACCCTGGATTGGTTAGAGATGCTTTTGGGGCAGATTCTGAAACTAAAGCACAGCCCTGGGTCAATCTCCTCTGGAGGGAACAGGGACCTGGATCCAGTGGAGCCCCTGGGACTGAGGAGCAGAGATGCTCCAAGCACATCTCACTCTGCTGTAGCTACAAACACCCTCCCACAGAGAGAAATGCAAAGCTGAAGGAAAAGGCTGTGCCATCCCCTGGCTCATCTCAGCTGCAGGACATGCCTGAACCTTCTCCTGGGAGGGGGATCAGCAGGAACATCATTATCTCCCCAATGTAGGGCAGCACCCCCTGCCTCCTCCTCCCCCTGTGTGCAGCTCCCGGGTGCAGACTGACAGATCAGAGAAAGCAGGCAAAAACCCCTGAATTCATTATTTTTCCCGTATGTCAGGTAGTTTCAAATTGTTAAAAAAAAAGAGAGAGAGAGAGAGAGAGAGAGAGAAGAAA
>VWZU01012987.1:23244-79685 GCA_013397095.1 Sterrhoptilus dennistouni
CCAAAACACACTGAGGAGCATTTGTTGGGCTGTCCATCTCTAGTCACTGTAACCACCATGGTCACTGTTCCCACTGCATTCCGTGCTGGGAGAGCACCCACAGCACACTCCAGAGTCCTGGCTATGGCTGTTCACACCCTCTGCAGCCATGGAAAGGGAGGGAAAAGCCTTATCTGTGTGGGAAATTATGGGCTGGCACTGGTTTTTTGGGGAGCTCGTTTCTGCAGGAGCCACAGGCAGGAATATGCTGCAGGTTTGGATGGGTCCCCTGATGTAGGAGCATCTGTGGAGGGCAGGGAGAAGGAACTCTGCAGACCTGAGATATTCTAGACACACGGGGGTTTATTGCAAGGGTGGTGGGTAAAAAGGGCTTTGCCTTCAGCCACCAGCCTGGGCTGGAGGGAACCCCAAAGAGAGAGGGAGAGAGAGAGGGGGTGAGGTGAGGGAGGTAAAAGAGCTGAGAGGGGTAAGAGAGAGGTAAGAGCAAGAGAGGGAGGACCTTGTTCCAATCCATTCCATCTCCTTTTGTGTTGAATATTCTAATTTACAGTGACCAACCGGCACCAGATACAAAACCTACAGACTTTGCCTGCAGCCCATGAGAACTGCTCTATCACCACATCATCCTGTATTCTAAACTCTAAAGAGACTTTTCTTATCCACCTTTTCCCTGCTGCCTTGGCAGGGTGGAGAGGGGCTGCACCCTTGGGTCCTTTTGTTTTCTGTCCTTCCACCCATCTCCAGCTCATCCCCGTCTTCCTGCCTGCCATGATCACATCTCAAAGCTGAATTTCATTTCTATTTCACTCACAGGTTTTACATCTCCAGTATTTCTTACCAGACAATCATATCCACAATCCCTTCCTGTCCCATCTTTCCCAACACCCTGAGAGCACAAAAGTGATGGACTCACAGTCCTAGTCCCAAGTACCAACATGCTGTGACCATGCTGAGGACACTGGTGCTGCTTTGACCTGCTGGAGAGACACCAGCAAGTGCCAGTGGCCACCTCAGCCCTGGTCACTGCACTCCAGGGATGGAACCAGCACTGTGCCAGCTCATGGTGCAAAACCAGGAGCATCCTCAGAGCCTGTGGCTTTGCTGCACACACAGAGGTGTCCCTACAACTCCCTCCCTCACACTGTGCCACCCATCAGCACCATTCCATGATTTCCCAGGCTGTGGCTCATCCTGGCTGTGCCAAGTCCTGCCAGCTCCTCTCGGGGGGTTCACACAAGTTCATCAGGACTGTGGTTGACAGTGGGATTTGCCACCTGAGGTGACAAATTTGTTTCTCATTTCCCTGGCGATTTTGTTCTCCAACGTGCCCAAAGAGAAAGGGATGAGTGTTCCCATTTGCCCAAGAGGAGTGTCCAAGTGGCTGTCGGGTGCCCTGGCAAAGCCAGGGATTAACACAGCAATTCCTCTGTCCTTGCTCTGCTCTTGTCCATATGGGGCCCGAGCAGACAGCAATTAGAGCTGACACTGAGCTGCAAAGATCGTCTGGAGATCCTGACCAGGATGAGCAACACTTGGAGGTCAGGAGAGCAGGAATACTTCAGAAGAAATGAGTCATTCCAGTTGAGAGAAGGATGCTGCTGCTCCTGCCCTGGGCTTGTTCTGTACCAGTTCAATTCACCATTTGCTGTGCTGCACTGAGGCAAAGGCAGAGACAACACCTGACACGGGGGTTCAGCTCTGCCCTCCTGGTTTCTCCTTTGTTGGATCCTCAAATGGGTCAAATAGATTTAGAAACCTGAAGGCTTGAGGTGGTTGCCTGTTCCTGACAAACCTGGAGTGCTCTCTGCAAATAAAACCCCCAACACTCGCCAGATTTCAAAAGTGATTCGGATGAGGGAATTGTCCCCAAAGCAAGAAGTGCTGTTAATTTTCTCCTTCACTGCAGCAAGGCTGCTGGAGGAGAGGGGTGGGGCTCCAGGCAGACGTCCCAGCCCTGCCCGGGTGGCAGAGCTGGATGATTCTCAGCTCTCGTGAATATTCAGGTGTGATGTGAATAAAGAACACCCACTTTCCTCCTCTGATTCCCCAGGGCAGGGAGAAAATCCTCTTAACACAACCTTTTCCAGCCCCACAGGGGGAACGAGTGGGGTGCAGGAATGGGAGCAGCACAAACACCCTCGGAGGGTTCTGCCCTTCCCACCTCCCTCTCGGTACCTGTCCCTCCACTCTGGTACCACTGAGGCATCACACGTGCACCCAGGGGACACTGCCAGCACCAGCCCCTCCAGTCCTGTCACCCTGTGAGCAGGGCAGGGGTCCCTGCTGACTGCCAGCTCTGCAGGTGCTGAGAGGAGCAGGCAAAACCCCATCAGGAGTCATCACGCCTTCACAGAACGAACAATAAACTCCAACACTTCATTCTGGACAGACGAGATGGAATTTTTCAGTTTTCCCATGACAAAAAAACCTGAAAAAAGGAAGGTTATTCACCTAATTTTAACTCAGTCATTTCTTTTCTTTCTTCCTCTCTGGAGGGAAGAAATGGAGGAAAGAAGAGGACAAAGCTTAAAACCTTATCAAACGACTTCACATGAGTGTCTTCCACTGAGATCAAGGAGGAAAAAGAGCATCTTGGCCTGTTCACTGATAAACTTTTCATCCCAGCTGCTGCATCTTCCCAAAGTATCTCCCCAAACCCCGTGGGCAGCGTGCCCTGTGTCCATCTCCCTCCCTTGCTGAGGGCACTGTCTGTATCCACAGCATCCTTAGCCCTGCAGAACTGCCCCCACTCCCTTCCTGTGGCTGGGTTTGCCCATCTAGAGGCCAACGGGGAGTTCCAGCTCAAAGTGGAGCTGCCTGGATGGAGGAACTGCAGGTGGAGGGCTAAACCAGAGCTGGGGTGGAGTCCTGGATTAAAGGAAAAACCAGGACTGGCTAAAGATGCAGTAAAGGCCCCCATGCCCAGTGAGGCTTGGATTTGGGGATTAGGGATGAAGCCATCAGGTAAAAGTGGAGAAGTTGGTGAAACTGTAATAAGACACAATTTTCAAAGCCTGTCAGATTCAGGGTTTGAACTGGAAGGATGATTTATCCAGAGGCTTGGGTCAGAGACTGTGCTGTTCATTCCCTCCAGCAGCCTCTGCTACACTGTTCTTTAGGATGATTCAGCCTCCTACTCGGGAGAGGCAAAGCAACAGTCCATGTACCCACCCCACACTGCCACTGCCAAAAGTCTGATCATCCATTTTCTGGAGCACTACAGACAGAGCTGGCCCTCCCAGAAACCACACTCTGCTCACCAGTAATTCCCTCCATGCTGAAAAAGAAATGAAAAACCCTCAAACCACCTGATGAATATTTTGTTTGGCCCACTGCTATTAAAAAATAAAATCTCCCAATTCCTCGTTGGATGATTGCTTGCAATGCTGAGCACCAGCCTTGGTTTTGGAGCTATTAAGCTGCGTGTTAAATGTGAGCAAGAGTTGGGTTTAGGGTCGCTGGGGGAAATCCACCCCGTTCCTGCTATTGCTCTGAGCACAGCCGTGCCCTGAGCAGGAAGTGTGGGATGAGCACTTTGGGATCTCAGCATGGCAGAGACTCACAGGCAGAGCTCTTTGAAGCTGGGAGGGGCTGAAACACCACAGGTTTGGGTCTGGCCCTGTAGTTTCATAGAATATCCTGAGCTGGATAAGGATCATCAAGTGCAGGTCCTGGCCCTGCACAGACACCCAGCAACCCCACTTATGGTTCTTCTGAGCTTGTCTCTCTAGCCAGCTCTGCTCTTCAGATCCCATATAAACCAGTTATTCCTTTGGGTCCAGATTTCAGACAGAGATGTGGCTTTGCTTGGAAGAAAGGAGTGGCTCACACTTGGTGTTACTTAGGAAGGTTTTTATTCAGGGCAAAAGCCCAGAGTGCCAAGTGTGTAAGAGTGTGAGTGTTTTTTCTCTTACTTCTCCTTAAGTACAGGGGCGTTACTGATGGAAATGAGGGGGAGTGATTTAGGTGCAGGGGGCACTGACATGGCCATTTTGGGGTAAAAGGGGTGTGGAGGTACCTGAAGCCTTGGCTGAGCCATCTGGCTCAGCCAGAGCCAGAGCACCGGGGTGTGTCAACGGATAAGATACAATAGGAGGTACAATAGACTGGGACAGGCTATTGAGGAGGACAATGGGGAGGGGGAGACCTACTGAGAAGTTTAACGACAGAGATTAAGAAAAGGGGGTGGGGGTAGGGATGGACCATTACAGGAATTTAATAACAAAAAAATCATACAGAACTTTAGAAAACCCAAAATGCACATCACAACATCTACTCCGTGCTTTGAGCTCCTTGAGCTTTGGCAGGCTCCGAGCCTGAGCTTTCGTGGAGCAGGAGGAGGTGGATGAGCGAGGAGATGCCAATTCAGATTTCACTCTGAGGCAAACCAGAGAAATGAGTTACTGCCACTTCCTCTGTTTTTTCGCCCAAATACCACAACCAACACACGGAGCATTATAACCAACCCAGAGGCAACTCTGTGGGATAAAATAAAGAGAAGCAGATGAAAGAAACCCTCTTATCCTTAATTTACTCCGGTTAATTTTAGTCTAATTCGATCACAATGTTCTTCTGTAAATATCAGCCCTTCTTTAATAAGGCAGCGTTGGCCACAGAGGCTGTGATTGCGATGTAATCACCCGGTGTGTCGTAATAGACTTGCTCTGTTAATTGTTAGGAGGAACTGGAGCTATTCTGAGGCAGGTATGGGATTGCAAAGAGAGATAATTATAACCCCATCTAATTAGTAATTATAGCGGACCTTTCCTAGAAATTATTTTTTTTATTCAAATATTCCCCTGGTTGTCCTAAACTGCCGCCTGTGCTGCTGTCAGGAGGTCCCTGGGTGACACTGGTGGCAGGACAGGGTTTGGGCACTGGGGCTGCTGTGTCCCTGTCCCCATGGCCTCACCCAGGGATGTGATGGAGCATCTGCCAGGGGAGGGAGCAGGGAGACAGGCAGAGCTGAGACAGGAGAGGGTGCTCTCGCTGCAGCAATGGAGACGTGGAGGGACATGGGATGTCCTGGGGGCTCGCAGGGTGAGGGGTCCTGCTGCCTCCACCCACATCCCTGGAATGCTGCTCCTCCCGGAGTCTGCAACAGCAGCAGGAATCAGAAAGGGTTTAGGGGAGATGGGAAGACAGGAGAGGCTGCACAGAAAGCTGGGAGCTGGCTGGGAATGGCTCCTGTTTCATTTTTTCAGTTGTGTTAATGGGCACAATCCCCCCAGACTTTCCTGTGACACAGGACAGAGCCCAGGGCTCTCGGCCACAGTGACACATCAGAACACATCAGAGGAGATGTCTTGGTCCAGGGAGACAAAGGGGGACAGGCACACCCGGGGTGGGGCAGCTTTCCAGGTGGGTGGGATTGGATGAACTGGTTTTGTCCCAGCTGAGGTCTGCCCAAATCGATTGTTTTTCAGTTCAGTTCAGTTGGAGCAGAATCCTTCGTTCCAAAAGGGGAAACTTTTCAAACCTCTGCAATTTTCCTCTCCCACTCTTCTTGCTGCCTCTGCACCAGCCAAAGCTGTCTCTGAACAGCAAAATACCTCCAAGTGCTGCCTGGAGAGCTGAGACAGAAGCCAACACAGCCAGGAAATGGAGCAGCACGACCTGAGGAGCCTCTGCATAGAAATCCTTGCTCCAGGATGTTTCCTGAACCTGTATTCCCTTTTTCAGCTCTTCCAGAGGTGCAGTGGGTGCTCCCTTTCCTCCCCACCCCAACGCCATCCTACTGTGGATCCTTGTGATGCCCTGGGACCACCCAAGGTGCTCTGGAGGAGTTGCACAGCTCAGCCTCTGCAGCACGGACAGGCAGGACTTTGCTGCCAACCTGCCCAGCCTGCCAAGAAATGGTGCAACCTCAGGAATTAGGCAGAAAAGAATCAACAAGCAGGAAACCTCAGTGATGGAGCGGGAGCTGTCCTGACGTGGTCCTTTCTGTGAAGACAGAGTTGGGAGATGTGAGGTGTAATTAAACACAGCTGCTGAAAGCTGGCCTTAAAGGATTTAATCTCTGAAATCCAGGCTCTAATTACCGGGCTGCACCAATTCTGACCCTATTTTTTTAATCGAGTTATTTCCTCCAAGCGGCGCCTTCTCCGGGGGCTCGCCTGGGCAGCAGCGTCAGCTCGCAGCTGGGAATGGGATAACTAGGCCAGCACTGCAGGAATTCTCTGGGATTGTTTTTTTTTTCGGCATGTCTCAGTATCATTCCAGCAGGGAACACCCCGCAGACAGGAACCTGTGAGCAGCACTCGTGTGTGTGTGTGTCTGGGGTGGGGAATCATGGAAAAGGGAGCAGGAGGCAGCGGGTGAGGCGTGGGGCTCACGGTGCCGCCGCGTACTGAGGGATGCTGCTCTGAGAGCGGGATGCTGAACCTGGAGCAGGATGTTAATTTGAGAGCATGATGCTAATCTGAGAGTGGGATGCTGCTCTGAGAGTGGGATGTTAACTAAGTCTGGGATGTGTTGCTGTTAGGGACATGAAAGAACCACACTCTCACCGGTCAGGTTGAAGTGAGGAAAAGAAGGGGCAGTTTATTATGATTTAGGGTTTAAATAGGATTAGGAATTTGGTCAAGGGTTGGTAGATGAGAGGAACACCTCTCTGACCCCAATGGTCAATTCAGAAGTCCATCACTGAGAGATATGAAAACACTCTACATTGTTTTGAGAGACTCCAGAAGAAATATGTAAACAATCATCAGAAGGCTAAAGAATCAGGGTGACAGAGTGGGATGCTAATCCAAGAATGGGATGCTCATCTGAGAGTGGGATGCTAATCTGAGAGTCGCATGCTAATCTAAATCTGGGATGCTAAACCAGGAGCAGGATGGTAATCTGAGAGCAGGATGTTAATTTTAGAGTGGGACAGCAATCTGAGATCAGGATGTTAATCTGAGAGCAGGATACTAATCTGAGATAGGGATGTTCCATTGGGAGCAGGATGCCAGCCCAAGAGCAGGACATCAATCCAAGACTGGGATGCTAATCCAAGCACAGAGATGCCCATTTCCCATCCCTGAAACAAAAGAAATCCCCCTGAAGCACCTTGCTGTGGTTCAGCTGCTGTTGCTGTGTGTGGATGGACAGACCACCACCTCCACCTCCATCTGGAGCTGGCCTGGAGCGGGATGTGCTGCATCCCGCTGCGTTATCACCATGGCTCCCACCTCTCTAATCAGGGCTTCTCACTCCCAGACAGAGCTGCTGACCTTGATCCCTTCCAGTTCGAGGCCCCTCGGTGGCAAAGTGATTAAATTAAGCCCTGGTTCATAGAGAGGGCTGAAAACAGGGAGGGAGGAAAAAAAAGAAGTGCCCAAGAACAACAAAAATCCGCACTCCTGAGAACAATTTCCTTCTATGGATTTTTAAGACCAGCGGCTGGAGAATCACTTTCTCGTTTCTGTGCTGTCTCTCCAGTCAATAAATAAGAGGGAAATAAAGGATTTCAGAGAAAATAGAATGCAGTCAAAAGGTAAATTGTGGTCTTAAAAGCCCCTAAGAGACTGTCACCGACTTTGAAATGTTTCCTAGTTTGAGACCATTTCTTCCTGACTACATGGTTTCCGCTCCTTTATTTGCATCTCTGGGAGGTAATCTTTAAAACTGATTTTCCCCTGGTTGCATTTCATTGGCAAAGAAACTAAACAGGCTGCTGCATTACAGTAATAACATCAACACTGCAGCCACCTTCGCCTTAATTATTTCTCTGTCTTGCCAACAGAACCAGTTAAACGAGATTTATATTTGGGCGGGGAGGAGGGGGGCGAAGTGGCAAGTGTGTGGATGGGTGAGATAACTTGGAAAAACCGATTTCTCCCTTGTTATGTGTCGCCAGCAGTAAAAAAAAAAGGTAAAACAATTATAAAAAATACAGGAGGTAAAAGGTTTGGGCCATTTAAGTAATAATAATGTCAGCGTTTCACCTGTCTCTTGCTTAATTATTTCCTTCTCTCAGCTCTGCCACCTGAACCAGTTTAGATAAGATTTCAGCTTGGATAAAGAGGAAGAACCTGTATTCTCCAAAGCAGATAAGCTGCTTTTTCCAGTCAAAAGGAAGAGAATACGTCACTAAAGCCTTCCCGCTGCCTACTCCAGATTTATCAACAGCCTCTTAGCAAAAGTCTTGCCACTAAAAGCTTGTGAAGTTTTGCAAAATACTACCAGATAAGAGAGAAGCACTTGTAAAGACAAGAAAGAGGCTGGATGTGCAAAGTAGCTCCTCACAATCCATGTCCTGCCAACACACGCTCAAGGTCATCCCAAAAAGCCCCAGGGAGGGGGAAACCTGTGTTTAAGGAGAGTCCACAGGCCCTGCGAAGGTCTCCTTGCACATGCAGGATGTCCAAGCTGCCTTCTGAACTGTGCTTAAAAATCAACTCCTTCCAGACCTCCTGCTCTGTCCTTTTAGGTCTCCCTCCTTTCCAAGACATCCACTTTTGTCCATCACCAAGGGGCTTTAGAACAGCTCTAAAGCCAGGACTTGCCAGGAAAAGAGCTTGATGGAAAATAAGCCCATAGAATTATAGAATCCCAGAGTGGTTTGGGTTGGAAGGGACCTTAAAGATCATTTTGTTCCAACCCCCTGCTATGGGCAGGGACTCCTGCTACCCAACCAGGTTGCTCCAAGCCTCAAGCTCCAGAAAACCCCACTGCCACCATCCCTCCTATCCACCTTCACCATAGATACAGCTTTGATCTTCCATCTGACTCTCTCTCTTGACTGACATCACAGAGATCACAGAACCTCAGAATCCCAGACTGGTTTGGGTTGGGAAGCACCTTAAAACCCATCCCAGTTCCACCTGGGACAACCTTCCACCAGAACAAGTTGCTCCAAGCTCTGTCCAACCTGACCTTGAACATTTCCAGGGATGGGGTAGCCGCTTCGGGCAACCCAGAATTTCTTCCCAATATCCAACCCAAATCTCTCTCAGTTTAAAGCCATTTCCCTCCTGGAGCCCTTGCAGCCAGGAAGAGGAGGGGGGGCACTCCTGCTGCAGGGCTGTGGTTCTGCCAGGCCCAGAGAACCCCGGTGGGTTGGGATCCACAGCGGGTTGGGATCCACAGCGGGTTGGGATCCATGATGGGTTGGGATCCATGATGGGTTGGGATCCACGATGGGTTGGGATCCATGGCAGGTTGGGATGCACGGCGGGTTGGGATCCATGGTGGGTTGGGATCCATGATGGGTTGGGATCCATGATGGGTTGGGATCCACGATGGGTTGGGATCCATGATGGGTTGGGATCCATGGCAGGTTGGGATGCATGGCGGGTTGGGATCCATGATGNTCCATGGTGGGTTGGGATCCGTGGCGGGTTGGGAGCCATGGCAGGTTGGGATGCCTGGCGGGTTGGGATGCACAGCAGGTTGGGATCCACGGCAGGTCGGGATCCCTGGTGGGTTGGGATCCCTGGTGGGTTGGGATCCACAGTGGGTTAGGATGCACGGCAGGTTGGGATGCACGTCTCTGGATCCCAGCCTGTTCCCGCTGCTCCCGCAGCGCTTCCAGCCAAACCCTGCCAAGCTGCACGTTCCGCTGCTGCCGAGGCACCCGGCGCTGCAGATGGGCCTCGAGGGGCTGTGTGCAAACATTCCCCCACACCTCGGGCGCCGCGAAGCCGCGGCTGGATCCCGTCCATCCACAGCCTGGGCTGAGCAGGAGCTGCCGCCGGCAGAGGATGAGACACTCTTGGCTGCTCTGCACTGCACGACACCTCTGGTAGTGCAGAGAAGCATGTTAAAAGGGAAAGAAGCAGCTCCCCACTACAAAGCCAAGAATTTTTTCCTCTGCTTGTACTGCAGAGTTTACTTTTATTATACAATTTTCACTCTTCGTGGCTCAGATGTTTTGCCCGTGTTTCATTGCTGACCCATGGGCCAATCCTCAAAGCAGTATTTGCTCAGGGTTTTGCGTCTGTGTGGCTTTAAAGTTCTTTCTTTTTTAAATAGATTCGGCGTGTGCAAAAGTTTTTTTTCTCGATTTATAACAGGCAGGGGAGTGATGATGGATTTTTGTGCTGGAAGCCAGGCGAGCATATGAGGAGGGAGAACCTGAGCAGCCTGGGATAGTGGAAGGTGTCTGTGCCCTGGCAGAAGGTTGGAATGAGGTGGCCTTTAAGGTCCTTTCCAGCCCAAACTCTTGTGGGATTCTGTGGTGCATCCTGGGCTGTGATGTATGTGCAGGGTGGAGCAAAGCCCTCCCAGCAGGAATGGTGCTTGTCCCTGTGCACTGCCTGTTCTCAGCTGCTGACCCAGGAGGGCTGAGAAACCTCCCCCAGGAATCACCTCCCAGCTCTGTGCTCTCCTTATCACCCCAAACCTGGAAGGTAATCCGCTGCTCCTGCTGCATCCAGCAGTGGGGCTGGATTTGGCCCCGTGGCTCTTCC
Organism: Sterrhoptilus dennistouni; assembly: GCA_013397095.1. Classification (NCBI taxonomy): domain Eukaryota; kingdom Metazoa; phylum Chordata; class Aves; order Passeriformes; family Zosteropidae; genus Sterrhoptilus; species Sterrhoptilus dennistouni. The sequence continues at coordinate 33,645 of VWZU01012987.1, forward strand.
CACAGAGCCACCCTGCTGCTGTTTGTGCTCCTCCAGCTTCCCTTCCCCGGCCTCGCCTTCCTACCCTGCCTCGTGCCTGATTATATTGGGTCTGCATGTGTAAGTACAGCCTCCTGCCATCCTAATCATCCAAAGTGGCTATTTGAATAACAGTTGTTGGTGCCTGTAGCTTCCTGTAATTTTCCGAAGGAAACAAATCCATGCAGACTGCAATTTTGCGCCTATGAATTTTGAATGAATGTCTCTGAGAGCCTCGATTTCTCTCTGCCTTCCGTCCTCCCCTCCCCTCGCCTGCCTCCCAGGCCCAGCTGAGACAGAGGCTGCCACCAAAAGGGCAGTAAGTTAGTGGCTCCTTTCAGGTGGAGGGTTTTGGGCTGGGAAGGCTTCATCCCTCCCAGGACAGGCACCAAAACACGGCGGCATGGGCAGAGTTTGCTGGGGGAAGGCTGAGTTGTACCCAACCCATGGAAACAGATTTGCTCCATAGCAGGACAAAGCAGAGCATGGAAGAAGCATCATTTGGGCATCAGGTGTCAGGATTTTTCCTTGTGTTGCTGCCTCCAAAGTTATTTTGGGAGGTCCCTCACTACCCAGCTCTGATGGTATCTTTGCTTTGGGGCTGTTCCTGCTGGACAAGCTCTTCACCTTCTAACTCAGACCGGCTGGATGACATTTCTCCTCCAGAGCTGATGCTCCTGGTGGCAGCTGCCCCTATTTATTGTGGAATCATGGAATGGTTTGGGTTGGAAGGGACCTTAGAGCTCATCTTGTTCCACTCCCCTGCCATGGGCAGGGACACCTTCCAATATCCCAGGTGGCTCCAAGTCCTGTCCAGCCTGGCCTTGGACACTTCCAGGGATTGGGCAGCTTCTCTGAGCAATCTGTGCCAGGGCTTCCCCACCCTCACAGGGAAGAATTCCTTCCCAACATCCAACCCAAACCTACTCTTGTTTTATTTTAAAATCATTATAACCTTCTCCCTCTCAAGTTTCCCCTCCTGTTCCTCTGCACGCCGTTTTATGACACTGAAGGTTCTCCTTTTTTACGACATTGTTGTTTTTAAAGTGTTTTTATCACCTGGTTTTATTACTAAATTACCGTGGAGCACCCCAAGTGCTGCAGGAGCGAAGAGGGAGAGCAGCTCTGGAAATGCAGCAACTCCTTCCTGAACAGCTTGCAGCCTCGCCAGGGAAGGGGCTGTGATTTGGTGATGGATGGAGTGCTTGTTATCCAGTATATTTTTATCCATACATATATATAAAGCACTTTGTGATCCCAGCGGATACAAGGCACTATATAAATGTAAATCATTATCATTATCATTAAATACCTTCTGTATCTTCTAAACCCACCCGTTGGAATCCGATGTGTATGGGGCAGCTGCTCTCTGGGTTTTGTTGGGGAACCAAATGTGAGAGCTGTGATTTTTGTCTTCGTTAGCAATTAAATGGGATCTCATGAAAGGCTCTTATTTTTCCGTTGCAATTTTTTTTTTCACGCTGCCACTGATTTGAAAGTCACTTCTCACCCACTAAGAGGAATCTCTGCAGAATTCCCTAGCAACAACCTGAATAAGAAACAAACACCTCGGGTGTGAGGATGTTCCTGGGATTATCCAAACCCGCCATGGGCTGTCCAGCACTCATCGCCACGAGGATGAGGAGAGGATCCACGGGGTCATGGGGAGGAGAGTTCAGCTCCTCCATGATTCATGACTCAGTGGGGATTACAGACACTTCTCTCCACAAATGTGACTCTGCAGTGTTTCTGCTTGGCTGCTGCCCAGCCCCAGGAATGAGTGACTGCACCAAGCTCCTGCACGCCCTCCTGGAGCTGCAGTGAGTGCAGGGACCACATTTGTGACCCAAAGACTCCTGTTCCTGCCTCACCCTGCTCCTTTTCCTTCTTTTTCCTGTTCTTTAAGAGACAGATTTGAGCCTGAGGGATCTGAAGGATTGCACATGGAAGCTTCGGCACCACAGAAATGACCTGAGGCCATGTGTGTTTCCACTGAGGTCATAAATGACCAGATTCCCTTTCTGCCCATGGGACAAGCCAAGCACTCAGCACCCTGAGAGCCCCTTCCCCGACTTTCCTCCCCTATTTGGTTGCTAAAGCCTGTCTTCCTTCCTGCACTTCCAGGAAAACCACCCAGCGACAGCTACTGACAGATTCTCCCTGAGGGAATCCATCTCCAGCTGCATTATCCTAGAGTTGTAAAATCCTGGAATGGTTTAGGTCCTTAGATATCATCTCATTGCACCCCTCTTCCATGGGCAGGGACACATTGCACCAGGCCAGGTTGCTCCAAGCCCTGTCCAGCCTGGCCTTAAACCTCCTGTTTGGGAGGCTGGTCTAAGATAAAAGTGGACTTTGCAGTGCAGTTTTTTTATCCTTCCAATGCTGCATTGGCATTTCCCAAAGGGCGATGACTGAAGCAGGGTCAGGCTGCACTCAGAACGTAGTGAAGGGCAGGTCCTGGCCCCAGAGACAGGGGATCAGTTGTTCTGAGCCCCCAAGGGACCATCATCAACAGTATTTCATTTCCTCTTGTCATGACAACCAAGGGGATGGATTTGGAAACCTTGGATGTGTCACAGGTCTGAGCCCTGGCCTTTAAACCCCACTAACCTGCAAGCAGTGGCTTGCAAAGGTTTTGCAATATTTAGTTAATGGAACAAGGTTTTTTCCTAGTTCTCTATTTTTTTCATTCTATTTTCCCCAGCCTCTCAGGAGCTGCAGCCTCCTGCTGCCCAGGGGAAATCTTCCATTTAGCTACATTTTCCTTTCTCATTTCATGCTGTAATGGGGATTCATCATAGGTGTTAAATCCATAATTTGCCATGAATCCCTTGTCTCTCTCTGTGGAGGTCAGAGTTGAGTTTAAAGGAACCCGATACTGTGGCTTTGTGTCTGTCCCTGGGGGAGAGCACCAGCCCAGTTCCCTGGAGCAGGAGGAGGCTGGAGAGCCCTGGATGGGTCATCCAATGCCATGTCCATGCTTTCCACCTCTCTGCCAACTGAAGGGGGCAAATTTGAGCTCACTAGGCACGTTTAATATCAATAAAAGAGTAATAATCCCTTCCAGAGGGTCATTTGTCCATCCTGGCATGTGAGAAACACCCTGAGGTAAGAGAGGTTATTCTCTTGTTAATTACCAAGGACACCCACAGGTCAGTCTTTAAGACATGACTATCCAGTTTTACATCCCAGTTGGAGCCAAAAGGAATGCCACAGCTCCAAACCCATCCCAGTGCTCCTGCTGGATTGGGAGACTGGCATCCGTCACACTGACAGGGGCACCAAAAGCAACCGGGATTTGTGACAGAGATATCTCAACCCAAGCTGTGACAGAGAGATTTGTGACAGGCCTCCCAACCCTTCCTTCACCACCAGCTGGGAGATGCTGGGAGATGCTGGGAGCTGTGCTGGGAGCTGGGAGATGCCGGGAGATGCTGGGAGCTGCTGGGAGCTGTGCTGGGAGCTGGGAGATGCTGGGAGATGCTGGGAGATGCTGGGAGATGCTGGAGATGCTGGCTGAGCTGGGAGATGCTGGGAGCTCTGAACCATCCAATGGATGTCAGAGAAGCTCAAGCAGAGCGGGGCAAGGCTGGCCAACACTTCACGGACCAAGGAAATGCATGACAAGCAAAAAAGGGCTAGCCAAGCTCTTGGAACCAAGAAAACAACATTCCTGCGGGCTGGACATGGGCAGAGGGCTGGGAGTCCCTTCAGGCAGCCTCTCCCAAAGGCCAGTCCTGCCCTGCTGAGCCTCCACTCCATTTGTCACCCCGGGGATCGATGGCAAAGCGGGGGCTGTCGCTCAGGCGATGCCACGCTCCAAGAGCCTCGTTCCTCTCCGCCGGCTGATGAGGGGAGAGGAGGGAGTCAATACTCGTGTCAGGTCACTAACAACCCTCTGCAATCAGCACCACACATGGTCCGTGTGCGCAGCTGGGAGAGGCACAAAAGGCGCTGCTGCGGGCACAGATGCGGATGCAGATGGAGGAGCTGAGGGTCTTGATTGGCAACAGGGAGAATCGTGCGTGGGAGTGAGAGCAAAGAGAGGTTTGCGTGTGCGCGGGGGGCCCGGCTGGTGCAGGGTGAGAGGTGTCAGCGATGCAGAAGCGCATGAAGCAAAATGATGCCTGATGTCCACAGGCAGCGCAGGGAGATGGAGGCGCTGGGTGCAGCAGAGGGAAAGGCTGGAGCGATGTGGAAGGAACCACTCCTGGCCTCCTGATGGTTCGTGCAGAGCAGGAGAACTGCAGTGAGGTGCACAGGGGGTGCAGGCAGAGGGATGAGCACAGCAGCACAGAGGAGTCCTGACATGCAGCACTCCTATTGCCATAATCCCCAGCCTTCTGAGGATAGTTTACATACCTTCCTGCAAAGTCTCTCAAAACAATCTATATTGTTTTCATTCCTCTTGGTGATAGACTTCTGTATTGACCACTGAAGCCAGAGAGGTGTTCCGCTCAATGACCAATCCTTCACCAAATCCCAAATACTATATAAACCCTAAATCATAATAAACCTTCCTTCTTTTCCCTGCATCTACCTGACGGGTGAGTGTGGTTCTTTTCGTGTCCCTACCTGTGACACACTCCCACATCATTTCACAGCACCCTCACGGCCATCACAGCCTGCAGTAACAGGGGGTCAGGGCAGTGGCAGAGCCAGCAGAAGGGGTTGGGAAGAGATGAAGGGATGACTAAAAGTCAGGAAAGTTTTTTTTATGGGGCTGGGAAGAGATGAAGGGATGACTAAAAATCAGGAAGTTTTTTTTATTTTTTTATTTTATCAGCCCTCTGTGCTCTGCATCCATCAGGTCAGCCCAGCCCAGCAGAACTGCAGGGAGAAACCAAATGCTTCGTGTTCGATAAAACCAGGGGTCAGAGCCACGGTGCCCTCCCTGCATCGAGACAAGGAATCGCAGATTGGCACAGGAACACCAACATTAATCATTTCTATCCCTGTCTCTTCCTATTTGCTCTGTGGTACTGCAGCCTTCAGTGTGCAGGCAGGAGTGCTGGTGTGGCTCTGAGGGCTTAGGGAAGGGGAGCTTTGATGGGAGAGGCGTCATCAGTCAACCCCAGGGCCCAGAGCATTAGAAAAATACAAAATTTTTTGGAGCAGGGTTTGAGGGAGCAGAGGCAGCATCTGGTTAGTGCTGGCCTGGCCCTGCTGACCTTCCCCTGATGTGACTGGACAGCAGCCCCTGCTCAGACACAGCCCTGTCCTGTGGGGAGGGACAAGGACCTGTCAGGGTGGGACCAGAGGAGCCCATGGAGATGCTCCAGGGCTGGAGCCCCTCTGCTCTGGAGCCAGGCTGGGAGAGCTGGGGGTGCTCACCTGGAGAGGAGAAGCTCCAGGGAGAGCTCAGAGCCCCTGGCAGGGCCTAAAGGGGCTCCAAGAGAGATGGGGAGTGGTTTTGGACAAGGGCCTGGAGGGACAAGACACAGAAAATGGTTTCCCACTGCCAGAGCGCAGGGTTTGGTGGGATATTGGGAAGAAATTGTTCCCTGTGAGGGTGGAGAGACCCTGGCACAGGGTGCTCAGAGAACTGTGGCTGTCCCATTCCTGAGCGTGTTCCAGGCCAGGTTGGACAGAGCTTGGAACAGCCTGGGACAGTGGAAGAGCAGGGAAGCAGAGCTAAAGGACCTTTAATATCTCTTCCAAGCCAAAGCATTCCATTGTTCTATGATATTTATAATTTTTAATGTGTATAAGGTGAAACAAACCCCTTCCTTAGCTTTCTTCTCGCCATGCTTGTAGGACTACAAAGTCGTTACTCCCCTGCTACAGCCCTGGCAGAGCCCGAGGTGGGTGGCTCTGTCCCGTGGAGTGTTTCATCCTGGCACCCACCTCCAGCCCAGATGTATTTACTGGGGATGTAAAGATGTCATTTTTCTTGTCTCCTTCGAAGTGAGGAGAATAGTTCTCATGTAGATGCTGCCTTCCCTTCTTCTCCTTCACCTCCTCCTCTTCCTCCACCTTCTCCTCACAGACCCCTCCAGAAGGGGGCCAGCAGCACTTCCCAACACCCAGGTGAAACCCACCTTGGGAGGACCCATCTCAAGACCCATATTTTTACCCTCTCTGGGGTCTGTTTTTCCTTGAGGCAGAGGCTGCCTTCCACCTCTGAGCCCTTGGGTTTGCCTGTGAGCAATGGTCAATCCCATGGAGATGCCTTCCCACCCCAGAGCCACACAGGGATGGGAGCAAGGAAACCCTCTGCCATCAAAAGGAGCTGGCTCAGAGAGCTGTAAACTTAAGCTGCTCAGACATGACATCAAATATTTAGGTTATTTGGGATTTGCGCTCGATTGTTTGATGTTTCTGTTTCGTTCCCAGTAGAGCCGGTTGCTGCTTTTGCCACTGAAAATATTCCCAGCAGAAAATGCAGCTTTGTGAAGGCCCAAAGTTGTTCAAGGAGAAGAGACTGTCTGGAAGAAAATGATCACATTTTCATCACTTCTTCTTTTTTTTTTTTTTTTTTCATTTTTGTTCTGAATTGACATCCCAGCTCTACATGCTCTGAATTTAGCATTCAGAGAATTGAATTCTATTAAAAAGTGTGGAAAAAAGGGTTCCAAGCTGAACTATTTCTGGATTTGAAACATCACCTCCTCACATTTTCTCCTTGCTGCTCAGCATTACAAACAAATGTTGAGAAAGGGCCTTACCCAGGACATAACCTCTTTATTTTCTGATCCAACTCCACTGAAGAGCTTGAAATCTGGGAAATGCAGATGTCTCAAGCTGCCAAGCATCGTTTTGGTAATGGAAATGCTTACTCTGCTCTGCAGGGGAGGACTGGAAAAGACTTGGCAAGAATGAAGATTGGAATAAAATAAAAAATAAAATAAAAAAGAGGAAAATGGCTGTGATTGAATGTGGATGCACCTGACACCCCAGTGACCCTCCTCCTGTCCCTGCCTTGTGCCATTGTAGGAGAGACAGGAGCTCTCACTTCAAATTAACTTAATCTGTAGAGTTAAATAATTCATGTTGATTTAAGAAAGCTTTATTCCTAATGGGACACACATGAAGACAGAGTTAATATTGGAAGAGGCCGTGGAAGGGAGGAGAGAGAGAATTAGACTATAAAAGGTGAAGGTACAAGTTAATTGCCTATCAATTATTCACCTTAAGTCTCTGGAAGTATCTCCCCTGCCTCTCTCCTCACACCCTCAAATTCCATTTTCCTGCTTGTGGCCCATTTCCCACTGGCACCTCTGGGACCAAATTTTCCCTGTGCCAAGGAAAAGGTGCCTGGGAGTTTCCTGGGACAGCTCAAGGTACATGGCCGGGCTGGAGGTGCCACATCTCCCCCTGGAGAGGCCAGACCAGGACAGTCGTGGGATGCTCCTGCCAAGGTGCCATGAAGGAGAGGAGGAGCCATCCAGTTTCCCAACACCTCGTCATCCATCTGCTTCATGGTGCTGGTTCCTCCATCCTCTGGGTACGGCAGGTCCTGCCAGGCCTGTCAGAGTCCAGGACATCCCCTTGGATGAGCTGGGACCCGAGGAAGGGAGTTTGAGCCCTGGACAGGGGGTGTGGAGCTGGTCCAGGGGGTTTGGAGACCTTGGCACAGCCCAGGAAGACACTGGGTTTTATTTTAGTCTCCAACACTGAGAGAGGAATTGCAAACCACAANAAGATGGTGGAAGTTTGGTGGTACCTCGTGTCCCTCTCCTTCTCCCTCGCCCTCCATCCCCTGAGGTGGTGATGGCACAGGGCAGTGACAGTGGGTTGGGTCAGAGCCGAAATGACCCTTTTAGTGTGAGCCCTGGGCATTGGTGTGAAATTGTAAATACCCCACCCGTGGTTATCTGTATAAATGTGAGGTGACCCCCATCGGGGGCAGTCCCCTCATGTCCCAGCCCTGCCCAGACCTCGGCTGGGAGCGGAGAAAACTCTGAGATATCAAACAATAAACAACACGAGAAACCAGAAAACAGAACCTTGAGGACTCTGGTTTTTTATACCGACGCGACTTGGAGCTTTTGGAGGGCCAAGGACTTTCATCAACCTAAATCTTGGGTGAGGAAATCCAACCTGAGACAGGCCAAGGTGTCACCACAAGCTGAGGTGTCACCACAGGCTGAGGTGTCAATGCAGGTTGAGGTGTCACCACAGTCCGAGTTGTCACCGCCGGCCAAGGTGTCACCGCACCGCGGCCACGTCGGCACCATGAGTTGGGGCTCTCCTCTCCCTCCTCGCTCCCTCCCAGGGAAACCAAAGCTCTCTTCAAAGTTTCTCCTCACTTGGCTGCCTCCGAGATCTGGGAACTCAACACTAATTAACGTGTCTGCAAATCCCAGCTCGGCCGCCGGGGCCTCGAATTCCTTCACGGTCCCGCGAGTGCGGGAGGATCCACGAGCGATCCCTCTGGCTCCTGGAGCTACACGGATGGCAGATGCATATTTTAACAACACACATCTGTTGGCAATATAATCTCTTGTATTTGCCCTCCCTGCTCTGAGCTTTGATGGAAGACCGGAGGGAACTCTCCAGTGGTTACAGCCAAAGTGTTTGCTTTGCAATTTCGCTCGATTGCTGCCTGATTTTATTTTTAAATTTCTCCGAGTCCTAATCAGGCTCTTACTTTATTTAATTAATACCCTGGCTTAGTTAAATAGATTATAAATTAAGCAGCCCTGCCATTAGAGATGTACCAGGTAGCAAATAGCCCTCCAGTGGCTTCCCAGAGCCTGCCTGGCTTGGGCTCCCCTGCCAAGCTGCCTTGACATCCTTTGCTTGCAGAAAATCTGGATGCCTCCATATGTCTCAAATCCCTTCCCAGCAGATTTATCAGCCTTTCCTGCTTGGGGCAGTTATCCTGAGGAGATTGGGCAGTGACTCCTTCCCCAGAGTTTGGGCAATGGTGGGAGGGAAGGAGAAGGGGAACCCTCCAGCTTTGGGATGCATTAACAAGATTTCCCAGCAATATTTGTCCCTGGAACTCCACAAAGGAAAGATTTTTTCCCTGATGCTGATGACATTAATAGGCTCGTCTGTTTGAGTGTTTGGACTTCCAAGGCTATGGAATGATCTGTTCCACTACATTTAACCATGTAGATTTGAAAACAATGTGACAAAACCTTAAATATTTAATTAAAATATGGTGTAGCTCTGCATCTGAGCAGGGAAGTAGGAGGCAGCAGCCCCATAAAGCTGTTGTCAGACATGAATGACAGCACTTGAAGCCTGAATCTGGAGGCATTGGGGGATTTCTTGATACCAAGGAAGTGGAAAAGCTGGCAAGGACAGACAAGGCAGCACCAACCCATACAAAAAACCAGGCAGGGTTATTTTTCCAGAGACAAGGCTGGGGATGATAGAGCAGGGTAGAGTCCCCAGAACTGCCTCTAACACCCAACTGGCTGAACTCTCTTGAGTCACCAAGAAACAGCAGCACATTCTGGGCTCCCAGCCCCAGAACCTCTCAGCTCTGCCTCGGCTGTGATCCATCATTTCCTTGGGAGCTGCATGGTGTGCACCTGGCCCCAGGGATGCCTTGGGGATTCCTCTCCTGCCCAGGGGAAGTCTGCAGCCTCAGGTGAAGCTGGGCAGACTGGAATGAAGGAACACTTCCCAGGCATCTCCCTGTGAGCAGCTCAGGAGCCTGGCACATTCCTTCCCAACCCAGGGAGGTGGAATCTGGGAGATGCAGCTCCCTCCAGACACAGCTGCTTAGCTCATGGCTACAGCAGGCTCACACACTGCATGCTAAGAGCAGAGATGTCTGCACAGCTGGTGGCACTGCACATCTGGAAGCACCAGAAATGTCTCTCCCCTTTCACAGACGTGTTACCCCCTTGTCAGGCCATGAATTCAGCCTGAAAAGCTGCACATTGTCCCCAGCTGTCAGAAACACCGGGGCTTGAGGCTTCTACTCTTCATGTCCCACTTCTGTCCCCTCTAATGGGGTGGCTAAAACACAGAGCACAGATCCCACTGCAGCCCTGCCCTTGCTGCCAACACAGGACACCCCATACCAAAGGAACTGGTCACCAGCCCCCTGCAAAGGTGGGATCATCACTCCTACCTCCCCAACCAGCCTGAAATGTCACAGAATCACACCATCTCCAGAGCTGGAAGGGACCCACGAGGATCATTGAGCCCAACCCCAGGCCCTGCACAGACACCCCAAAAATCCCACCCTGTGCCTGAGAGTGTTGTCCAAACAGTCCTGGAGCTCTGGCAGCCGTGGGGCCATGAGCACTTTTCCTCCCTCAGAACATCTCCATAAATACCCCTAAAGTTAAAGATGAGCTGCCAGTGGGTTCCAAACCCACACTGGCTCATCGATTTGGCCTAAATTGAACACTCTGTAACTTTAATTTTCTTAAAAGGAAAACACTCTGCAAATATAAGTCGCTGAACATCTTAGGTAAATGTACCAATTAGCAGCTACCATGTATATCCACATAAACATTAACTACCAGCTATTCAACGCATTCCATAACCCCAAAGATAATAACGATTTCCTTTTGATCCATAAAAACATCTCTCTGCTCAATCAACGCTTCGCAGCAGCTCTGACGTACGCCCTGGGACTAAATTAGTTTTGAAATCTTTAGCTCTAATTAAATAACATTATTTCTTTTGTCTGGCTCCCTGCAATGTATTCTGCCTTCACGACGGAAGGAGGGAGCACAGGCAAAGGAGGGGCTGTCGGTGAGCAAGACAGCGTTCCCCTTTTCCCATTCATTTCCAGGATTATTTCGTGTATGGGCACATGTCAGAGCTCTGAGCTGCTGCCAAGGGTTGATTGAGCAGAGGGAGGAAATCAAAGGAAAATCATCATCATTGTCAGGGTCAGGGAAGGAAGGGCTGGCAGCTGTGGAAGTTTGGGTGTAGGGAACATTGTAGGGTTGTAGAGGGAGGAAAACAAATGCAGAGGAAATTGCAAACCAGGAATTTGAACTCATTTTCATAGTGCAGATTCCTGTGAGGTGCACCTTCAACCGCAGCTGGTACCTTAATTCACTTTTTTTTTTGTCTGCTTAAAACTAATCAGTGTTGATCCGACTAAAAGCATCAAATTCTTGATTTGGATCTTTTCAAAAGGTTTGTTCTTTTTTTTTTTTTCTCCCTAGAAACTAACCAGGAATAAAAACAACAAGGAAAAAAAAAGAAATCCAATCTTCAATTTAAACAAACTTAAATATGCAAATGGTTTCAACTTTGAGGGTTGAATAATCAGGATGAATCTGGTAGCAACAACACAGACTGGGTTTTGTCCAAGTTGTTCAAGAAAAATACCATTTTCATTAACTTCTCTGGAGCCACATCCACGCTGGGAATGATGTGTCTGCCTTTTCCCAGCACTCCTGTGGGGAGAGTCTCCCTCCTGCTCTGCCAGATGGACAACAAACCCCTCCATCTCCCCACCCATCTCCCACACAAAAAGGTCCTCTACATGATTTTGGGAGCCACTTCCAGTTTGCAATCCCAGGCAATATCCTCCTGTGCTGCTCATGGGAAAGATTAATTACTGAGAAACGCAGGTGATAAAATATTAGTGTGTGGATAGTTTAAAAATACTGCAATAGTATGAAATGGGGTGGAGCTGTCCCAGTCCTGTAGGCAGGGCAATGCATAAGTGATGACACCGACACTCTTCATATCCTTAAATTTATGGACAGACTCTCTTGAATGGGGACATAAATCCATAAAGCTGAAGTGCCAAACACTTGGTGCCTGTGTTACTCCTAGAACCGTCATACTCCACCCCAGAACTGCTCCACACCGGAAATAATTTCCTTTGATCCTGTTCTCAGGACTGAGAGCTGCTCTCACTATGGATTCATTCCCAGTCCTCGTGATCCAGTGTAGGAACATCCATGGAGGGCAGGGAGAAGGAACTCTGCAGACTTGAGATATTCTAGAAACACGGGGGTTTATTGCAAGGGTGGTGGGTAAAAAGGGCTTTGCCTTCAGCCACCAGCCTGGGCTGGAGGGAGCCCCAAAGAGAGAGGGAGAGAGAGAGAGAGAGAGGGTAGATCTAAGGGGTAGAAACAGGGTAAGAGTAGGGGAAAAGAGGGTGGAAAAAGCGTGGAGAAAAAGCAGGAGCAAGAGAGAGAGAGGAAGAGAGGGAAGAAGGAAGAGAGGGAAGAAGCAAGAGAGTACAAGAGGGCAGAAGGGAAGAGCGGAGAAAAAGAGCAAGCACGTTGTTACAATATATTATATCTCTTTTTGTGTTGAATATTCTAATTTATAGTGACCAACCAGTGCAAGATACAAAACCTACAGACTTTGCATGCAGCCTATAAGAACTACGATATTACCATGTAATTTTATATTCTAAACTCTAAAGACTACTTTCTTATCTGTTTTCTCCCTGATGCCTTTGGCAGAGTGGAAAGGCGACATTCCCGAGTCCTTTTGTTTTCCTGTCCCTCAACCCATCTCCAGCTCATCCCCGTCTTCCTGCCTGCCATGATCACATCTCAGAGCTTCCCTTCATTTCTATTTCACTCACAGGTTTTACATCTCCAGTATTTCTTACCATACAATCACATCCATAAGCCCTTCCTGTTCCATCTTTCCCAACAATCCAGCACCAAAACATTCTGTCAAAAGCCACTCAAGTGTGACCACGAAGGCAGGAGAAACCCCCAGGAAATCCCCTGAGGGTGTGAGGGACTCACCGAGGACGGTCAGCCGGGCAGGTCTGGATCGGATGGCGGCTTGGATGGCCTGGCACTCGTACACGGCGTCATCCTGGAGGTCAGCCCGCAGGATTTTCAGGTGGTGCTGACCCGACAGGTGGTCTCCTACCACCAGATAGCGTGGATAACCTGCCGAAGGCAAAGCCTGGGTCAGGAGGAGGCTGGAGCCGTGAGACCAGGCATGAGGAGAGCAGAGCCCCAGCATCCCACAGCAATTCTCAGGATCCAGGCAGCTTCCTCCCCTCCTTGGCAGCCAGCCCGAAGAGAGAGAGAGAGAAAGAACCTGCTTGTCGTCCCTGATTTTCTTGCTTTCAAGTGTTTGAGCCTTTGCAGCACCGTTCTCACCCTGCTTCATGAAAACAATGTGTATTAGAATTTATCTGTGTGTTTTGCATAGTTGTTCTCTGAGAGAGAATTTGACTGATGGTCATAGTGACCAATGGAGTCAGGAGGTTGTGACCTCCTTGGGCCAATCTGGGCCCTCTGTACAAAATGTATATAAGTAAATTGGAGTCAGATAATAAAAGGAGCTTTCCATGTCTGACCCTGCTGTGCCTGCTGTCCTGTGTGAGGGTCCACACCCACATCAAAATTTGTTACCCCTCTAAGGGCAGGGGTAACACCTGCTGAATTCAGGAAAGAGACTGCAAGTTTTGCTCTACAGGTTCAAAAAAGAAGGGCTGATGAAGGAGCATTAACTGAAATCCCAAGGAGTCACAGGATCATAGAATGTTAAGTGTTGGAAGGTTTGGTTTTGACCTTAAAGATCATCAGGACTCAAGTCCCCCTGTCATGGGCAGGGACATCTCGCACCAGATCAGGTTGTTCAAGGCTTTCTCCAGCCTGGCTTTGAACCCTTCCAGGGCTGGGCCATTCACAACCTCCCTGGGCAAGACAAAGGGATGAGCCATTCCACCAGGAAACCCAGCCCCTCCTGCTCCTCTGCAGCCCACCACGGAACATCCTCAGCTCCTGATGTCAGCTCTGGTGACACCCTGGAATACAACCACGATTAGCCCTGTGTAAAGCCTGGGCAGGGGTCTGGGGGCTCCAGCAGCCCTGGTCAGCCTGGGCAGGTGTGGTCACACACCTGGTCAGTCTGGCTGGACACACAGAATGGACACACAGGAGGAAAGGCACCACCTCTCCACCCCGCTGGTGCCCAATGCCCTGTGTAACACAGGGCTGGCACACACTTGTGCCTCTGTTGTTTTCTCGAGTTATCAACAGCAGGATTTGCTCTCCTGAACCGTGAGAAGTACAAATGATGGGTTTGTTTGTGTTGTGCTAATTAGACACTGGCTGAGCTGGTATCACGCGAGCTGGCAGCTCCTGTGGCTTCCAGCAGCCCCGGCTCTGTTAATTGTGGAAGTCATTCACATCAGCTCCCTACTTCATTGGAGCTCTTGTTACCCAGTCGTGTTGCAAGGTCTTGCATGGAGAGCTCAGCTCTCTAATAGATGCAAAAAAATTGTGGCTCAGAGCTTTGAAAAACAGGCGAAGACGGGGCTGCTCGCTCGGGCACGGCTGTAAATGAGCAATTATATGTATTAATAAAAAAACAGAGGAAAAGAAGAAGCAGGCACTGCACTTTAGGGAAGAGCAGAGTCTCTGGAGACCAAAAAGCATGGCGCCTACCCTGGTTTCCAAGTGCTGCTTCTTGCCTTGGGGAAAACCCTCTCAGGAGCTGAGCAGTGTCACATCTGCCCAAACTCTGCAGAGCCTTGGGGGGACTCTGCAGCCCTTGAAGGGCTCCAAGTCCTCCCAGGCTGTTTCCAGCAAACACTCTCCTTGCTCACGTGAAATATTCCAGTTCCAAATTAGTGTTTTCCAGCAAAGTACACAGAGTAAACTCTAAACTTCCCCAGTATTGCACCAGTCTTCACTGCAATAAACCCCCAAACACAGTGTTTCTGTATTATTGCATTTATTTTATTTTATTTTATTTTACCTTTTTTACCTTTCTTCTTATTAAATTGCATTTCTGACTTGGAGCCTCTCACTTGTTTTGCTTTCAAACCACTACACTATAAAAACCCCCAAACCATAACAATCTTTCTCTCCTCACTTCTCAACTTGACGGGTGAGTGTGGTTCTTTCGTATCTAGCGACATCCCCCAAATAAATGTCGGTCAAGGAGAGCTCCTGCTTTCCCTGTTTATGGTGGGTGGTTTCTTGACTTACTTGAGAGATCCCGTCCGACTCCCAGGGCCAGCCCGTCCTTGATCCAGAGCACGATGCCATTGTACTCGGGGATGGCGCAGAGCAGCGTCACCGGCTGCCCCGCGATCACCACCTGGTCCTGCGGCTGCTGCGTGAACGACGACGCCTGGCCTGGGCAGGGGGACAAGAGAGGGACAGGGAGATGTCAGTCCTCCAGTGGTTTCCAGCATGGTGATGTGACAGTCCAGGATGATCCTGGCACGGGAGAAATGGGAGGCTGAGCTCTGCAGCTCTTAAATATGTGATTGATTAATGACGTGATTGCCCCGTGGAATGGTTTGGGTTGGAGGGGGGCCTTTAAAGCTCATCCTGTTCACAGGGAACAATTCCTGCCCAATCTCCCAGCCAGCCCTGCCCTCTGGCAGTGGGAAGCCATTCCCTGTGTCCTGTCCCTCCATCCCTTGTCCCCAGTCCCTCTCCAGTTCTCCTGGAGCCCCTTTAGGCCCTGGCAGGGGCTCTGAGCTCTCCCTGGAGCTTCTCCTTTCCAGCTCTCCCAGCCTGGCTCCAGCCCTGGAGCATCTCTCTGCCTCCTCTGGACTCATTCCAGAAGCTCCACATCTTTCCCGTGCTGAAGACCCAGAGGTGGACACAGCACTTAGTGACAAATATTTGCAATATTTTTGCTCCCTGGGGGGAAAAAAAAAAGCTCCAACCAAGAGGCACCAGCATTTTCTGTAACTGTTTTATTCCAAATTGTGGTGGTAGCGTTCCAGCCACAATGATCACAGACAGAGGAGCAGCAGGATGTCCAGCAGCAGCAATATTTTATATTACACATAATAAAAGAGGATGTTGGTCCTCTGCTTCTGAGCCTTGCTCCCACCTCGTGTGGTCTCTGAAATCAGGATGTGCAGATAACAACCTGCTGTAAAACATGCAGGGAAACAACCAAGTGCTGCTGTTCTCCTCCCTCCCCAGGTGTAACCTCCTGGCATTTGCTGGGAGCTTCCCACACATCTGGAGGGAAAAGGAAGGCCCAGCTCTGCCTTTTGCTGGAGCTGCATCATCAAACTCACAAATCTCTCTCCTCACCCTTCCCTTCCTGGGATGCTCCAACAACAAACCCCAGCCCCAGGTCACCTCCTGCCAAGGTGAGATGTCTCACACCTCAGGTGAGACACGGTGCTTTTCATTTTCCATGGGAAATACTCCAGTCACTGTAATCTTTCCCATAGCAGAGTTTACTGAGCATTATGTTTTATTTTCACTCTCCCTTGGCTTTGTCACGATTGAAAATCATCCAGAGAATCTCAGAAACGGTTTGGGTTGGGAGGGATCTTAAAGACCATCTCATATCACCCCCTGCCATGGGCAGGGACACCTTCCACTATCCAAACCCCAATGTCCAACCTGGCCTTGGACATTCCAGGGGTTCAAAGTGTTCTAAGGATTCAAAGTCCTAAATCCTGCTATTTTTTTAGATTTCCATAATGAATGAATAGGACAACCCCTAAATCCCCCTGCAGAGCCACAGCCCAAAGCTGGAAGATCCTAAAAGTGGGGCCATTTCAGGCAGATCTGCTGACACCTGTGAGTGCAGTCTGTAGTGTGAGTTGGTTGTGGAGCATTGCTATTGCTCTGCCACCACTTAGTCTTGCTCTGATTCTGGATTCAGGAGATGATCTGGGAAGGAGAGGTGCTGGGGGAAAGGCAGAACCACTGAATTGCCCCTCACTGTGGGGTTTGTAAGAGCAGGAGCCTCTGTGGGTGGGAATTATGGCCCTGCATCAGGCAGGAATTCAGAGCCTGTGCCCTTCACTGAGTGTCTGTTCAGCCCATGGAAGGGGACTGGGCTGGAGGAAAAATTGCTCTTTCAAACCAATTTGTCAAAATGGGACAGTCTCCATGTGATCCACCCCAAATCAATTCAATCCTAATTTACACCGACTCCATTTAATCATTGACTGATGATTAATCCAGAACCAAGGTTAAGTGTGACACAAGTTCTTGCAATCTGAACTTGTTTCCAGATGAGCTGCTGGGCCTTTCCTACAGGGCAAGGCTCCAAAGCTCCATCATCTCCCAGCTCGTGCTGCTGAACCAACGTGTGCCCCCACATCAGTGCTTATATTTCAATTTAATTTATTACAGCTTCAGCTCCCTCTTAGCCACCTAAAGGAGCACAAGGAAAAGCAGAGATGTCCTTTCTAAATTCCAGATGCTTTGCATTGCAGGAAGGCAAAAAAGCCCAACTGAAATTTTTGCAGGTCTTCAGGAGGAACTTGGGCTCCTAATTCCTGCGTATTTCAGAGATCTCAGGCCTCCCAGCAGCCACAAAGCTCCAAGGAACTCTGATTTTCACCCCAGATATTCCATAAGACCACAGTGGTGTCGTGCCTGCAAATAGGGCAGGTTAGTTCCAGAGGAGATTCCAGATTTTGGGAGACATTCACTAGAAGTCACGGTGGCCTCTGACACCACTACAAACACTTCTGATGAGTCCAGATTTAAATATTTGATTTCAAAGACAATATGAATCAGCTCTGTAATTTTTTTGTTTGTGGATCCATAAAGGACAAGCACTCACAGGACAGCAGGGAAAAGTGGGATGAGAGAGAAAACTCAGAAAGCAGAAAAAAAGTGGGTGTTTTGCTTTGTTGTTTTGTTGTTTTGTTTTAATACACACTTTCCGCCCACTAACTGGGTTTTCACAGCTCACTCTGTAATCCTGACAATTCTCAAGGCAGAGCCAGGCGAGCAGGGACGGCGCAGGAAGGCAGCAATAACCCAAAAAAGATTTGTTTTATCAGTGAGAATTATCAGGTTGTCAGCTGGGAGCTGCACGAGCCCTAATGAGAAAGCAAAGGCACAAAGTGGTGTCTGTGCCCTCTGCAAATGCCCATTAAGCACAGGCTTCATTTGGTAATTGCTGCTGGAAATGGAGCTCTTTTTATGTTTTATTTTCCCCTTTTTTCCCCTCTTATTTCTTGATTTGCTTTAAAGACGAGCTGATGGCCACGGAAAATCAGAGCAGAAACGTGGCATATGTCTCCTGTCTTTCCCTTCCCTGTGTTTGTTCACGGTGAAGAATTGTCACTTAAACCCATTTTTTTTATTCATCCAAGGTTCCATTTCAACTACAAACAGCTCTGACTCAGTCACAGGAGAGGAAAGATGGGTGTAAGGACCTTAAGAGCATTACCTGGCCCAGTCCCTGCTCCACAGCAGGATCATCTTTCCCTAAATCACAGATAAAAAATTAAAAAAAAAAAAAAAGAAGAAGAAAGTACTGAAGGCAGAGCTCAACTCGCTTTCAAATCAGCTTAAAGTCTGATTACTGGGTTTAACTGGGTTTGGAAGATCAGAGACCCGTCCACGTTACAGCTTATGTCTTAATGTCAAAGGAACAAGTAATTTGCAGAAAAGTTTTAAGGGAGATAAGATACTTGACAGAAAATAACTGAAAATGGGGCAATTGGGAGAAGATGATTTACAAATGCAGGCAGAGCGTTTTCAGTACAAGAAAATGGGCTGAAAGATGTCAGTTGGGTATTTTTCCAGGGATGTTTAAAATGGTATTACAAAATGATGCTTTGGTTTCAAAGCAGGGGGTTTGACTCCAACCTGTTGGGCAAGCAGGAGCTTCCCAGTTTCTCCCCTTCCACTAAACAGAGTTTCAGCAAAAAAATACTGGTTAATCCAAATCCCTGTAGAGATTGGAGTTCATCAGGGAATCATGGAATTGTTTGGGTGGGAAGGGAACTTAAAAGACCATCCAATTTCAGACCATGGGCAGGGACACCTTTCACTATCCCAGGTGGCTCCAAGCCCTGTCCAGCCTGGCCTTGGACACTCCCAGGGATCCAGGGGCAGCCACAGCTGCTCTGGGCACCCTGTGCCAGGGCCGCCTCACCCTCACAGGAAGGAATTCCTTCCTAATCTTCCATCCAGCCCTGCCCTCTGGCAGTGGGAAGCCATTCCCTGTGTCCTGTCCCTCCATCCCTTGTCCCCAGTCCCTCTCCAGCTCTCCTGGAGCTCCTTTAGGCCCTGGCAGGGGCTCTGAGCTCTCCCTGGATCCTTCTCCTCTCCAGGTGAGCACCCCCAGCTCTCCCAGCCTGGCTCCAGAGGGGCTCCAGCCCTGGAGCATCTCCATGGCCTCTCTGGATTCACTCCAGCAGCTTCTCCCTGTGCTGAGAACCCAGAGGTGGACACAGCTCACCACATGAGCCCAACCAAGAGTCCAGGCATGGCACCCTCATCACCCATCTCCTTGTCACTTCCTGCTGTACAAATAATCCCAAATCTGGATTTGGGAAGTGCTGCACAGCAAAGCAGGGAGATGCAGGAACATGTCCACTGGAAGTCACTGGGCACTGACTCTGCCCCTGAGAGTCTCCCTGTGAGGATCTGTTCACCCAGCACAGCGATGCTCTGAGCAGAAGCAAAGATCAGGGCTCTGAATCTGTTGGGAAAGATGGGACAGGAAAGACTTATGGATATGATTGTCTGGTAAGAAATACTGGAGATGTAAAACCTGTGAGTGACATAGAAATGAAGGGCAGCTCTGAGATGTGATCATGGCAGGCAGGAAGACGGGGATGAGCTGGAGATGGGTGGAAGGACAGAAAACAAAAGGACCCAAGGGTGCAGCCCCTCCCCACCCTGCCAAGGCAGCAGGGAACAAGTGCATAAGAAAAGTCTCTTTAGAGTTTAGAATACAGGATGATGTGGTGATAGAGCAGTTCTCATGGGCTGCAGGCAAAGTCTGTAGGGTTTGTATCTGGCGCCGGTTGGTGACTGTAAATTAGAATATTCAACACAAAAGGAGATAGAATGGATTGGAACAAGGTCCTTGCTCTCTTACTTTTGCTCTTTTTCCCCCTACGCTCTTGCTCTTCTACCTTTTAGCCCTCTTAGCTCTTTTACCTCCCTCACCTCACCCCCTCTCTCTCTCCCTCTCTCTTCGGGGTTCCCTCCAGCCCAGGCTGGTGGCTGAAGGCAAAGCCCTTTTTACCCACCACCCTTGCAATAAACCCCCGTGTTTCTAGAATATCTCAGGTCTGCAGAGTTCCTTGTCCCTGCCATCCACAGATGTCTCTACACGAATCCATTGTTGATTTTTTTGGTTTTGTTTTAAAAGCAAACAGATATGGAAATGAGATGCCAACGATGCCACTTGGCCACAGCCCAGCACAACCCCAGTGTCCCACCTGCACTCTGGAGCTGCCCTGAAACTGGGAGTGTTTTGTCACCAGAGGTCACAACCTGCTGTTGTAGGTGAGGGTTTGGTGTCAGAGGAGCTCTTGATCCCAGAGCCTCCCCATCTCCTCCTGGTTGCTGCTTTGCCCTGCTCCCTGAGGAACTGCCCAGGCACCAGCAGGACCCCCTTTCTCCTGCCTTCCCCAAGGAGTGTCTCTCATGGGGGGCACTTCTGCAGCCACTGAAATCCCCAGGACAAGGGACAAAAGGGGACAATAAAGGCACCACAGTGAATAGTGAGCAGGCAAGAACACTAACCCGGCTTTCAAAAACCCCAGGTAGGATCCTTGTGAAGCCACAAGCATGTCATAAAAGCTAAAGGAATAATAATAAAAAAAGAGGAATAAAGAGAGAACCACTTTAGATGTCTTTATATTTCCTTAATGCATTTTGCACCTGTGGCTCCTGTTTTTTCAGTGTTTCTCTGTAACGTTGCCTTGTTCTTTCAAACAAAGGCTGAGACTCTTCTCTGTTTGTGACTTCCAAGGGAAATAACTCTGCCAGTGCCAGCGCGTTGCTTTTCAGACATCCCAATGCCCACAGGATGGAGAGAAAGCCCAAAAATTCTGTTTTACAACCCAGAAAACAGAGGAAGGCACCAGCACAGTGACATTGCCACGGTCTGTGCTGCAGCAGGACCTTGAAACCCCTTCCATTGCTGAAACCAGAGTTGGTGACAGGCTTTTAAACCTCTCTGAAGGCTGAAATATGTTTGCATGAGTTCCTGGCTGAATTATTTCAGCTTGCAGCCTCCCGTGCCCAAACCAGCAACCGGGAGCAGCAGAAAGTTAAATTTTCATTACCCAAGAGGAGTGAGTATTGTAGCAGGAAGCGAGGGACTCACCGAGGGAACAATGACTCATTAGAAATGGAGACATCGTGGCTGCTTTTATGTAAGTGAAGCTTTGAATGTCCATTGTGCTCTGAAAAGAATTAGTCCTTTTTTTTTTGTTGAGGAGAGCAGCATAGAAGTGGGGAAGGAGGACTATGAGCTCCTTGTCAAAATATTGCTGTTCTGAAATGAAAGGCCTGGTGATTAGGAGTGGTGGGACATTCTCCTTGTCCCTCAGTGGGAAGAGCTGATCCTTCCCTCAGCTCGGAGCTGTCACGACGCCGTGGCAGGAGGATGATCAAGGGGCTCTCCTGTGACATCCTAATCCCACACAACGTCCCAGGAGGGTCCTCCTTCAGACCAGGCAGATCCCACCTGATGGAAATCAGGGCATTTCAGCCCAGCTCGGGGCTGGTTCCCTGTGGCTGGTTCCTGGAGATGGAGCCATGGATTGGCCATGGAGAGGACTGGGAAGGGATGGCTCTGCACCCACTCAGCTCCTGCCATGGCCCCATCACATCACAGCTTTCAGAGCTCCTTTGGGTCCCCTCCCTGGAGCCAAGGACATGGAGCCCCCTGCACAGGGCCCATCGTGCTCCGGAACACGCGCCCACATTGATTTTCAGATGAGCAGGAAAAGCAAGCAGACAAAAGCCTTACATTATTTACAAAGCTCTCTGGAATTGTCAGTCATGGGGACGCACAGGGAAGAGCCGTGCAGCTGCTCATTACCTGCCTGCATCCCAATTCCCTCCCTGGTGGAGACAACACCCAGACCTGCACTGAGCTGGAACAGGGAACAGGAAGGAAAGAGGGAGCCACATGTTCCCAGGGGCAAGGATTTCTCCAGACAAGGACGGAGATGAGTTTTTCTTACACCAATGGAGAGGCTAAAGGGCTGTGGCTGCCCAGACAGGAGCAGCCTGTCCTCAGTGAGGAGATGTGGATCAGCCTCCCCACAGAAGAGCCCCTTGCTGCTGATGGCCACAGCCATGCCAGGCACTTCCTTGGGCTTCACAGCACAAATTGGAAAGAGAGGTAGCTTGAGTTCAGCCCTTGCATAAGATTTCATTTTCTTTTTTTTTTTTTAAATTTGGCTTCCTTGGGGAGAAAATAAAATCAAATCCGTTTGAACAAAAAAATGTCAGTCTGGCCTTTTTTAGTGTGGCTGGGTAAGTCTGGCTCACGTGGCCTCAGTGCTGAATTATTCGACTTGAAAGAAACCAAAGCACAAGAAGGGATGACTCAGGTGTCTGGGGTGCTGCTGGTCCCCCACCAGCTGTGACATGGCAGAGGTGTCCCCGCTCCAAGAGGGAAGCAGGAGCTGAGCTCGTGCCTTGCTCACCCACAAACATACAGGGAGATGAGACTTTCTCTGGAATTACAGCCTGGGGAGGTCGCCACTGATTCCAGCCACTTGTGCAGCTCCGAGGGGAAGGTGTGGGATGCACTGAGGTGAGATCAAAGCCAAAGAGATGCCCAGGAAAAGCAGTGAAAGGCAGGGCAATGAATCTGGGGAAGGGGCTGGAGCAGGCTGAGGGAGGCTGGAGCAAAGGAGGCTCAGGGGGGACCTTCTCTTTCTCTAATACCCCTGACAGGATGGTGCAGCCAGGTCGGGGTCAGACTCTGCTCCCAGGGAACAAGGGACAGGACACGAGGAAATGGCCTCAAGTCACAGCAGGGGAGGTTTAGGGTGGATAATTTGGGAAAACACAAGAGGAAATGGCCTCAAGTCACAGCAGGGGAGGTTTAGGTTGGATAATTTGGGAAAACCTTCACAGAAAGGGTTGCAGAGCACTGGAAGGGGCTGTCCAGGGCAGTGGTGGGTCCCCATCCCTGGGGTGTCCACAAGATGGGTGGATGTGGCACTTGGGGACGTGGCTTAGTGGTGAACGTGCTGCAGATGCTGGTTAAGGGTTGGACTTGATGATCTTAAGTCTTTTTCAAACGAAATGATCCTGTGGTCCTAATTCCAGCTGCCAGAGTGGAGTTGAAGGTGCAGAGCCCTCCTGCCTGGCCTCTGGGAGGGAACACGTTGTCTCCTGGCCGTGCCCAGCTCTCGGCAAACCCACGTGCTGAGCTGAGCTCATCCTGCACTGATGTCAGATATTGTCCTAGCACCGCTCTGAGAGGAACCATCAACATCCCACTGCGTCCACTAAGCACCTTCAAACAGGAGACAGGGAAATTTTTGAGTAAGACATTAAACCTTCCAGAGATCTTTTTTTTTGTCTATTAGTCACACAGGCAAGAGATCTGAACCATCGAGTGTTCCGCTGGCTTTGATACCCACACGAATTCCCAGCACTGCTTTCAAAGTCACTGTGAGCAGTTTGATCAGCCATGCAGAAAGGGCTGAAATGTCATCCCCTGCTCTGTTATTAGCTGCCAATTGGGAAAGGTGTAAGAGTATCCTTACCGTGGGGATATTTATTAGCCAACTCTCCCCCAGCAGCAGCAGCAGCAGCTGGGAGAATTTACCTCTTGTGAGATGAATGGGGACCTGCACTGAGAGGAAACAAACTGATGTGCTGCATCCAGGTGCCAAAAAAGCAGCATTGGAGTGACCTGAGAGACTGGATCAGGCTGAATATTCCGGCTCCACGGATGGCTCCAGGCTCTGGGAATGGCTCCTGGCTGCCCCTGCTCTCCCAGCCTCACCTGCTGCCCAGGTAACACCCAGCTCTGAGCTGGGTGTTATCTCTCAGCATTATCTCCCAATTAGCCAAAAGCTGGGATTTGTGCTTTGGGGCACACAGGGCTTTTGCAGGGTTGGAGGTAGAGGCAGCAAACTGGATTTGGTGGTGTTTTACCTGGGGCCAGCACAGGAGGAAGGGGGAAAGCAGGTGAGGTGTCGCACGGAGGTGGCAGAAGAACTGAAGGGTCAGCAAGAGGCAAAGCTGGTGGTGTCACTAAAGCTGTGGCAGAGGGGAGAGGTATGAGAGCTTCCCCACACTCTGGGGTGGGGACAGCACCTCATCCCAGTGCCTGGGCTGCTATAGCTCCCTCTCCAAGGGCTCTGAGCCTCTGCCAAGGCTGCTCGGGGCACAGGGGGCTGCCTGTCCTCGCTGGGAACAAGGACAGTGGCTCCAGCAGCTGTTCCAGAGGCACTGGAAACCCTGTGCAGGTGCTGAGCACCAAAAATCCCTCATGGAGACAAGAGCAGAGGGGAACAGATTTCCTCACATTGATCCACCTGCAGCCCCAGCTCCATTGAACACTGCCAAGGCCTCCAAGAAATGTTTTGTTCCTGTTGCTCCTCAGGAAGCCGTGGCACAGTGAGGAATCACCATTTCTTCTCCTGCCAAGGTGCAGAGTCCTGCCACAGCTCCCCAGGGCCAGGCCATGGGCTCAGAGGGGGAGAACAGAGCAGAGGATGCTCCTGCTCCAGAAATTCCAGCCAAGCAGCTCTCTGTGGCAACCCCAGCTGCTTTTTGGATGATAACTATTTGTAGCTCAGAAAAGAGGTCGAAGGTCTCCAGCCACAGGAGTCTTGCACAGACACCCCTGGGATTTAAAACCTCCCACTTGAATCGGCAGAGAAGGAAAAAGAACTTTTCCTTCTAAAAATACCAGCGGATGTGCAAACCAGTGGGCAGCAGCCTGCCTGCACCAAGCCTCCCAGATAAAATCCTCAAGGATTTTATCCCTTGTGGCCTTCTGAAATCTCCCAGGTGATCCCTCTTTTCCTGGATTACAGTCCATCCAAGTGCCTCCCCTTTGCCCACCCTTTGTTCCCAGATCAGGGCTGCTCCTTTGAAATAAGAGTCCTTTAAATCTCAGCTCGTCTTCGAGTTTAGAGGGCACAGAGGACGCTCGTCCATAGGAAAACGAGAAGGATGAATAATCCATTTCACAAACGATTTGGAGATTTCAAAGTCTGGCTCTGCTCCCAGGAAGAGCGGCAACTGGAAGTTGTGCAGTTCACGGGGTGGAAAACTAGAGCAAAGAGCTTGCCTTGGGTCGCACCATGTTTCACTTCCAGCCTCGTTTTTCAAAATCTGTTATCGCACGCTTTGAGGCGCGGGGGGAAATCAGAGTGGAGACGCAGCTCAGAGCAGAAAATGCAGATATTTAATGTTGCATTCTCTGCACATGGAAGGGGGGTTGCATGATCTTTAAGGCCCTCTCCAACCCAAACTGCTCTGGGATTCTGTAATATTAAAATGAGTGGAAAATTCTGCTCCTTCTCAAAATAATAATTTTTAACTAGTTTTGCTACAGGTTGGTGAGACATTGTGTAGACTGGAGAATTCATCCAAATGAATTCATCATGAAATGAGTCTCTCTATGTGGTGTTTCCATCTCTGCAGGTGTTGGAAGTGCCACCATCAAAGATTCCTTCTACCAGACACTTCCCTGAACAAGAAACGCCTTGGCGGCATCAAAGCTCATGCCACAAAATTAGTGGAAAATTCTGCTCCTTCTCAAAATAATAATTTTTAACTAGTCTTGCTACAGATTGGTGAGACATTGTATAGATTGGAGAATCCATCCGAGGAGTGGAGGATTCATCCAAGGAGTGGAGAATCCATCCAAGGAGTGGAGAATCCATCCAAGGAGTGGTTAAATGAGTCTCTCTATGTGGTGTTTCCATCTCTGCAGGTGTTGGAAGTGCCACCATCAAAGATTCCTTCTACCAGACACTTCCCTGAACAAGAAACATCTTGGTGGCATCAAAGCTCATGCCACAAAATGAGTGGAAAATTCTGCTCCTTCTCAAAATAATAATTTTTAACTAGTTTTGCTACAGGTTGGTGAGACATTGTGTAGACTGGAGAATTCATCCAAATGAATTCATCATGAAATGAGTCTCTCTATGTGGTGTTTCCATCTCTGCAGGTGTTGGAAGTGCNATCCATCCAAGGAGTGGAGGATTCATCCAAGGAGTGGAGAATCCATCCAAGGAATCCATCCAAGGAGTGGTTAAATGAGTCTCTCTACGGGGTGTTTCCATCTCTGCAGGTGTTGGAAGTACCACCATTGAAGATTCCCTCTACCAGAATCTTTTCTGAAGAAGAAACGCCTTGGTGGCATCAAAGCTCATGCCACAAAATGAGTGGAAAATTCTGCCCCTTCTCAAAATAATAATTTTTAACTAGTATTGCTACAGATTGGTGAGACATTGTATAGATTGGAGAATCCATCCGAGGAGTGGAGGATTCATCCAAGGAGCGGAGAATTCATCCAAGGAATGGAGAATCCATCCAAGGAGTGGAGAATCCATCCAAGGAGTGGAGAATCCATCCAAGGAGTGGTTAAATGAGTCTCTCTACGGGGTGTTTCCATCTCTGCAGGTGTTGGAAGTGCCACTATTGAAGATTCCCTTACCAGACACTTCCCTGAACAAGAAACATCTTTGTGGCACCAAAGCNACAGCTTTTTGGCACCAAAGCTCAAGGATGGAGGACAAACAAAGCAGGAAAAAAAAAAAAAATCTGATTATTGCCCTGGAAGGCTGAGAAGCTGCTGTCTGCATGAAACACCACCTGGGTGGCTTTTGGGGGCCAGATGTGCTCAGGGATATTGCAGAGCAGGCTGTGGACTCGCTCCAGCTCTTTCTGTTTACCAGAGCAGGGCGGGATTGCTCGGGGTTGTGCTGCGTGAATTATCAGCTCTGAAGATGAAGTGGAGTGAGAATTAGCAGGTTTTCTGCTGTAATTATTGTTTGTTTGGATTTTTACAAGTGGAAGTGATTGTAAATATGTGAATTTTTTTTTTTTTAAACACATGCAAGATTCATATTTAAAATTAAAACAAATTATTCGGAAAAAAAACAGCCTAAAGTGAAGAATATGCAATACACACATTAAAAAAATGTGGCAGGGGGAAGGCAGGAGGGGTTGGAGATGCTGAGATGAACAGACAGGGAGCAGATCATGTCTGAGCAGGAAATGTTTCACACATGTGCCCATCTTGTTATCCCAGGAAGATGCTTAAAAATTCACATCCTGTAGGTGGAAGCTTAATAAAAGCTCCTCTCCATGAAAATCTTGGCCACACTATCCCCAAAGCCAAGGAAATGCCTAAAAAGTGCATTTATCCATCAGGAAAGAGGCCAGTGACCTGCACCATTGCAGACAACAACCAGCTGGTGCTTTTTACCTGAGTTTTACCCAACAAAAGCCAAGAACCACGAAAAGTGAGAGGGAACATGGATCCAGTCAATATTTACAGCCCTACAAGTGCTTTATCAGCCCTGGGAGAAGGCAGAGGGAAGGGGCTGTGCCTTGTCACTGCCAACAGACCCTGTGGCTTCTCCCTTTTCCTCCTGGAGGAGAAGGGATGGCTCCGAGGGGATTTGGATTATTTAACACGGATTTTGCCATTTGTTTTGTCACCAGTTCCTCCTCAATGGTTCCCACTGCAGAGTCAATGGCTGCCTGGTGCAAAAACCCCCGGTCCAAGAGCAGATTAAGCACATTCCAGCCTGCTGTGTTAATTAGCAGGCAATGAGAGATGCTTGTCAATAAACTCAGCTGTGCCTGACCCCCCTCCTGGGCTGATTTCTGCAGGATGGGGAGTGACAAGCCATGCTGGGGTCACTTAGGAGGTGATGTGCTCTCAGCCCAGAGGAGAGGCAAAGCTTTGGGGGAGTTCAAACAACCAGCACAACAACAAACCCCCCTTTCACTCAGGTTTTTGGGGGACAGCTGGAGGAAATCCTGTTCCACCTGGTTTGCTGGTAGAGGAGCCCTTGCTCAGGGTTCAGAGCTGATGGTATAAAGCCAAGAGTCAAAATGAAAGGAATTAATTATCATCAATAATCATAATAATAATCATAATAATTAATGGACTCGGTGATCCTTGTAGATACCTTCCAAGTCAGTGTATTCTAATATTGCATTATGTCCTAAGTGTAGAATTATACTCTCTTGGAGGAAATCAGTGGAAATCTCTCCCCAAGGTTTCCTCACTCTTGAGAATTTATCCGCAGTGGGGATAAATATCCCTAAGGAAAAATAAACAAACAAACACATAAATAAAAAAAAAAATAAGGCTCTTTTGTGGCTTAAATCAGAACAAACTTCAAATGGAAATCCCTTCTCAGGCTGAAATCCTGACAAATGTTGAAAGTCCCCAAACAGTAACACAGTTGCCTGTGCCCACGTCCATTTCTGACTTGAGGAAAAGCTCAGAAAAGCCTTCTAGGAGGCAGGAAAATAACCTGTGTGAGGCTTTAGAGAGAAAGACACATCACCATCATCATCATTTTTAAGGAGCAACGTGCACCACGGTGCCTTACGGACACCTATAAATTACCCAGCGCCCTCCTGCCAGCTCAGCCTAAGCTTGATATTGCCTGCAGTAATTATTTGGATCAAATGCAGTTTATCTGCTTCATATTTGTGTTTCTGCGCTCTCTGGTAACTTATAAATGTCACTGGAGTGTTTATTTGTTATAATGAAACTTAATGACGTTTGAAACCAACGGCTGCGGTTGCGGGCTGCAGGTTTGAAGTAATCTCTTCATCTTTGAAGCAGGAGGCCCAAAGATAACGTTAAATTATCCCAGAGAAAAGGAAGATGTATGCAGACAGATATTCAGGCCTGTGTATTATTCATTGGAGAGATGACTAGCAATGAGCCACAGTGCCTAAGGCGACGGGCTCAAAGCATTGTCACCCAGCGAAGGCAAATGTTCCTGTCCAAGGGGAGCCAGTTGTCAAGCCACAAGCCCAAGTGCATCTCAATCTGTTCTATTAAACCTTCGAAGGCATCCTGGGTGCCAGACGCCCGTGTGAGATGGCTGCCAGGGAAGAAGTGAGGTGGGGCTACTGTAAAACACAGCAGAGCTGCCTTAGGAGGGGGAGTGTGCAGGTTTGTGAGGCATCAGAGGGGTGGGGAGCAGAGCAGGAGCTTGGCAGTGCTGGGACCCCCATCCCAGCCAGCTGCTGGGTGCTGAAGGCTCCTCTCCCTCCATGCAAGACCCAGAATAAACTTTTCCAGCTTCGCTTCAGGCGCTGCTCCTTGTCCTCCCTCCTCCTGAATAATTTCCTCCCTTGGTTTCTATTTCTGCGTGTATTTATAGACTCTGGTCGTGTCTCCCCTTGAGCCTCCTCCAGACTATATAAATTTACCTCCTCCAGTCTCTCCTCTTACAAGCTGCTCTCTAATCCCAGGGCCATTCCTGCCACCACAGTCAGAGCTCTCCCTGGCTCTGCTCCGTGCTCCCATCATTGCTGCAGTGCCAGTCCCATCGCAGCCCACGTGGAGCTGCACAATTACTGCTGCCTTATCACCTCGGGACCCGCTGAAGCAAAATGCCTGTGGCAACAGCCAGGAACATCTTTCCCTCAGCTCCCTCAGCGCTGTCAGGAGTGTGGAAGTACCCAGCACTCAGGTTTAACCCCTGCAGCACAGCAGAGCTGTGGAACTGCTGGTTTTTGAGGTGTTGTCCTTCAGGTGGGCTGGGCTGGTGCTCCCACACCTCCTGCTCAGGCTGCCGCAGCTCTCAGGAATATGGAAACAGCCTCACAAAGGGCAGGGAGACTTCAGGGTCTGCAGGAAACTGGACCCCCCTGAAATTTGGCTTTTTTTGTCTTCACCTGCTTCTCCTGCACAGTGTCAGATGGGTCTGGAAACTCCCTGTGCTGCAGCATCTGCAAAGCTCCATCCTCTGGTATGGCCCTGAGCAATGGGACAGTGTGGCCAGAGGGTGAAGGAAAGGTGTTCTGCCCCACTCAGATGGGACCCCACCAGCAGCTCTGCCTCCAGCTGTGGGGTCTTCATCACTGGACATGAACCAACTGGAGTGAGGCCAGAGGAGCTCATGGAGATGCTCCAAGGGCTGGAGCTCCTCTGCTCTGGAGCCAGGCTGGGAGAGCTGGGCGTGCTCACCTGGAGAGGAGAAAGGGCTGGAAAGACCTTAGAGCACTTTGCAGGGCCTAAAGGGGCTCCAGGAGAGCTGGAGAGGGACTGGGGACAAGGGATGGAGGGACAGGACACAGGGAATGGCTTCCCCCTGCCAGAGGGCAGGGATGGATGGGAGATTGGGCAGGAATTCCTCCCTGTGAGGGTGGGCAGGCCCTGGCACAGGGTGCCCAGAGCAGCTGTGACTCCTCCAAGGCCCAGCCCAAGGGCCACATCCATCACTGGCATCTCTGTACCTGCCACCAGCTGAGGTCCCTGCCCTGGGCACCTGCAGTGCAGGGAGGTGACCCCTGCAGAGGGAAAGCCCTACGAGCAAACACTCATCAATGCTTTGTTCACTGACCCCCAGGAGTGCAGGAAAGGTGGGCTCACTGACCCCCAGGAGAGCAGGAAAGGCTGGGCTCACTGACCCCCAGGAGTGCAGGAAAGGCTGGGCTCACTGACCCCCAGGAGTGCAGGAAAGGCTGGGCTCACTGACCCCCAGGAGAGCAGGAAAGGCTGGGCTCACTGACCCCCAGGACTGCAGGAGAGCCTGGGTAACCCACTCCCTTCACCCACCTGAGCACCTGGATTGGAACCAAAGGCTGTTATTGGCAGACAAGTTACATGATGACAACCGACAGGAGAAATTTATCTTCGTCACTCACAATCCTTACACAGCCCGACCTAGAGGAGCCCCTGCAAGGATCTCACCACTGAGAGCTCATCCAAGGCCCCAGCTTTGATTCCCTATGAGCAAACCTCTCTTCCAGCTGGGAGCAACTTGGATTACCAACACACCTCTCCCCAGGGTTCTTGCAGCCCCCAGAGCCTGGGCAGGTCTCCCCTCCACACTCCCACTTGTCGCCCTAATCCTCAGCCCTCTGATGATTGTTTACATATTTTCCCTTGGAGTCTCTCAAAACAATGTAGATCGTTTTCATTCCTCTCAGTGATGGACTTCTGTATTCACCACTGGGGTCAGAGAGGCGTTCCTCTCCTTGACCAATCCTTAACCAAATCCCAAATACTATATAAACCCTAAATCATAATAAACTGCTTTTCTTTTCCCCTCTTCCACCTGACGGGTGAGTGTGGTTCTTTTCGTGTCCCTACCTGTGACACCCACAGGGTGTTAACTTTGCTTAAAAACCTCGGGGACATCGATTAATGAGGAGGAGAGAACCCGTGCAGGGCCACCTGCAACGACCTTGATAGAAACCCTTGAGAAGGGAGTTAATTCCGGACTCTGGCCGCGCTCGGCTCGGAGGGGACGTGAGCTCCGCCACCTCCCAGGCAGCTCTGGAAACAAACAAGTTGACAAATGAGGCTGCCTCTTAATGAAGCCGCAGCCAAAGTCAATACTCGGCCCTTCTATCAGGGCACAGATCAAAGATGGTCTCAAGGGCAAAGGACGTGGGCAGGGGTGGGACGGCTGTCACTCGGAGGAGGGAAGGGATGGCTGGGAAATGAAAAGGAGCAGCCTCAGGAGCAGAGGGAGACAAGGGCAACCTGAAGCAGAAAGGAAAAGGATTTAGAAGAGGAGACACGCAGAAGGTTTGGAGAGGCCTTTCTTCCACCATCACTTTTCTGTCTCCACACATCCAGAGTTACATCCTCACAAACCTGGATTTCAGCTGTTTCTCTGCTGAAGTTTTCCTTCTCCTCCCACCCAGCTGCCACAAGACTGAGATGGGGAAGGAGTGGGAATGGTCAAAAACCTTCCCAGTTCTCTCCAGTGCAGCTCCAGTCTTGGGGTCAGTATCTCCGTGTCCTTTTACTCCCAGTATTTGTTCCCATGGGTATTTACTCCTCTAGAAATGTATTAATGGAGCTAATCTTAAAGCATATTCAGAGATACAACTTGAGATGGATTTTTTTTCTCCTTTAACAAAGATGAAGCTTTTATATAGACGGGGGAAAAAGAGAAGGGAAGTGAAATCTATTCCTCCATCTATTTACAAGTATCTTGAGAGGTTTAAAACTTCACCTTCAAGTCAGGTACACTTGGGGTGATTTTCTGAGGGCAGGGATGGGCAAGAAGGAAGGAAAACAGCACAACAAATAAGGAAACACCTCCCACAACAGCAAATCATCTCCCCAATATCCACAACTGTGTGCAGCTTGGAGGAAGGATATTCTCACCAGGCAGTTGAGCCCTGCAGCTGCTTTAGCTCCATCAGTGTCCAGTGCACCCTCCAAGCCACCACTTCAGGTGAAGGAGCAGGGAATGGCCGGGACAGGAGCCCTTGGTGGGCGGTGTGAGCTGGGACTCACCTGGGACAGGCCACCCCTGCTCCCAGCCTGGCTGTGGACACCCCCAGGATGAAATTCCACACCCTGGTGCTGGCTGCCTGAGGGAGCAGGTTCCTGGGGCAGGGATTGTTCCCTCCCCATTTGGGAGGTCCCCAGCATGGACTTGACCCTCAGCTGAAGGTTCTGCTGCTCTGTGAGCTCTCCCAGTCCTTTCCTGTCTGCAAAAAAATCCACTGCCAGCTCAGCTCCCCCTTTGAAAGCTCCAGGATTGAACACTGGTCTGAGCTGACAGCAACAACGACCCAGCACACTTATCTCCAGGTCAACCTAAATATTTTATTTAGCTTCTAAAGGAGTCAATGCCTTTCTCTCTTTCTTCCTTTATTTTAAATCTCGGAATGCTACCGACTCTCATGAATATTGATGAGGATCATTAGTCACTGAACATTTCACTTCCCTTCTCTTTTTCCCCCGTCTATATAAAAGCTTCATCTTTGTTAAAGGAGAAAAAAAATCCATCTCAAGTTGTATCTCTGAATATGCTTTAAGATTAGCTCCATTAATACATTTCTAGAGGAGTAAATACCCATGGGAACAAATACTGGGAGTAAAAGGACACGGAGATACTGACCCCAAGACTGGAGCTGCACTGGAGAGAACTGGGAAGGTTTTTGACCATTCCCACTCCTTCCACCTTCATCAGCCTCAACCTGAAGGCTTCAATCACATTGAATGAACACAGGGGAGGGGGTTTGGTACAGCAAATAAACTTGGGGCAAAAAAGAAAAGCAGGACTTGCAGCATTCAGTTGGATACTTCACAGATTTCCCTATTTATTTATGATAAGAAAGGGTTTTTAGGAGGGTTTAGAATCAGCTCAAGCACAGCCATGTGCATTGCTGGGTGCTTGGCAGTGTCTTTCAGTCAAATCCAGCACAGTCCCACTTCACTGAGGAACGAAAGCAGGATCATTTTGCTGGCCAGAAACACAAAATTTCACCCCGTTTTGTCATTCCAGCAGTGAAACAGAGCTGCCTCACACTCCTCCTGTAGGAGCAGTGGGTTGGGACTGCAGGGATGGGCTTATGTGACACACGGGGAAACCCTGGGGATGGAGCTTCAAAATGAGTTATTGGAGCCTTTTCCAAGCACAGAAATGGCTCCAGCTCCCCAGTGCCCAGAACACCAGAGGGTTTCATCTTCACACCAGCCTTAGCTCCCACCCCACAGCCTGTTGGGCTGGAAATGCTCCAGCACTCCAGTTTCTGCTCACAATTTCACAGCAGATCTCCTGGTGCTGGCTCAAGAGCCATTGCAATGGCAGCCCCGGCTGTTTGTCAGTCCTGAGTGTGTCTCAGGGTGGGACTTTTACAAGGCTGCAGTGGTTTTAATTGATATTCTAAGTGACAGGAGCTTGGTACTGCTTCATTGCTCCAGTCTGGGCAGCAGCAAAGCATCTCTGCCTGCAGAAAGCAAGTGGCTGCCTCCAGGAGAGGGAGGTGGGAGATCCAGAGCAGGCAGGAACGATCCTGGTGTCTCCTTGCAGCCGTGTGTGCAGTGTCTGTGCCCCAAAAGTGCCCCCCAAAACAGCAGAAATGATGCTCTCCCTTTGTCCAGCCTTGGGTAGAGATGTGCCGCCACAACCCTGCCTTCTTTCTGACCAAAATCTGGATTGTTTTCTTGAAAGCAATGGCCTCCAGATACCTTGAGAGCTGGGGACTTCCACACAGCCAGGCAGTCGTGCCCATGTCAGGGGGATTTACAGCATCATCAGTGTCTGACTCGATGGCAGAGCCAGATCTGCCCCTCCAGGCTCTGCCCTGGTGGTCACCATGTCCTTTAGGAGTGGCCTGGCAGTGCCAGTGAATTATTTGGGTTATTGGTTGGGCTCAGTGATCTCTGAGGTCTTTTCCAGTCTAAACAGCTCCATGACTGTGTGTCAGCAGTGACTGGGATCACTGAGCCCACCTGGCAGGGTCCCCACAGACACGAGGGAGGAAAGCTGAATGACAGGCCCCGGGCTGCAGCAGCAGCTCTGCAGAGAGGGGAAAACTATCAGCAGATGCAGCTCCAAGGGAAACTCAGCTTGGAGCAGCAGGAAAAGCCAGAGCTGCCATCTCTAGACAGAAGTTTTGGACCTCCTGTCATTAATGTCCCCCCACCTCCTGATTAAAAATAAACTGCCCCAAAGCCCACAGCACCAAAAGATGACCAGGCAGCTGTGGCAAGGTGAGGTCCACAGCCTTATCTCTGCCTGTTCCAGGTGCAGTTCACAGGACAAGCTTCTACCAACAACTTGCCATATTCCTCAGGTGCACATCCCATTTCAGTGCCAGAAGGGATCAAAAGGGGCAGGGCAAGGGCAATGGAATTCAAGTGGCTGAAATAATCTATATCCCACCCTAGATATTGATCCGTGTATATAAATAATGGAATCCCAGAATGGTTTTGCTGGGAAGGACTTTAAAGCCCAGCCCGTTCCACACCCTGCCATGTGCAGGGACAGCTTCCACTATCCCAAGTTGCTCCAAATCCTGTCCAACCTGGCCCTGAACACTTCCAGGGATGGGGCATCCACAGCTTCTCTGGGAAACCTGTGCCAGGGCCTCAGCACCCTCAAAGGAAGAGTTTTCTCCCTGTATCCCATCTAACTCTGCCCTCCTTCAGCTCTAGGCCATCTCTTGTCCCACTGCTACATTCCCTTGTGAAGAGTCCCTCTCCAGCTTAAAATTCCCGAAATGTTTTTAGTGGCCCCCCTAAAGGAAGCCCCTGCAAAGGAGCAGTGCACAGACTCCCCGGGATCCAGGTTCTCCTGCACACACCTGCAGCCTGAACAGCGAGAGAAGCCGCTCCTGAAATGTCTGAAATGCTGCTACTCAGGGAGTGAGGAAGGATTGTATTCATTTATTTAAGACCACGCAGCAATAGCTTTCCACAGGGGACTGCTGCTCAAATCAATAGATAAAATGATACCCTTCGACCATTAACTGCTACAACAACAGCGTTACCGTAAAGTTCCCGAGCTTTGGATCAGATTTATGACCAGCAGAGTTGTTTTTCAGCCACTCTACAGCCGCTGTAGACAACTGGGACATCACGGATGGAGCTTTGCTCTCCCTCCTCAAAGGAGCAGAGAGCAGCAGGAAGTTGAGGGAAGATAACACAGGATCCCTCATCAGCAGCATCCTCAGAATGTGTGTGCTGCACCAGCCAGAGGGGTCCTGCCTTACCCAGTTTTCCAGCTGACCCAACCCCAGGCACAGTTTCCCTCTGGCAGCAGACACAGGCAGATCTCACACTGGTTTCCCTCAGGTTTCACTTACATCCCTGCCTCGTTCAGCCTCCAGACACACAAAGCAGCAGGGAAATGTCAATGAGACCTCTGAGATAACAACGCATCCTTAACGACTCCATGGGAGCGGCTCTATCCACTCTCCTTTCCCTTCCCAGTGCCTTTGTCAGATAAAGAACAAAAAGCTCAATGCAGTTTACCCGGAGCTGCCGGCCCCAATCAATTGTGACAGTGTCTGCTGGGGACACCAGTGACAACTTTGGGAGAGGGGAGTTCCCCCAGCACAGAGCTGGGGGTGGCACCTTCCCTGGGAGTGACAATGCAAAAGTTCCCACTCATAGTACAGGGTTAAAATGATTTTAAGCAGGGCCCCAGAATGGGATGTTGGCTTCACTGCAACCAGGATGTTATTCCATGATATTGTTTTAATCAAATTAATTATAACTTTGCTCAGGTAATGGGGAGAAGCGGGGGAATGATGGTGATTCTTAATAAAGTAGTACATAGATCTTGAGAATAAAGTTAGGTCAGGAGGATCTGTACCTGTATAATCATCAGTACAATAAATGATATTATTTTTAATTGTAATGTTAGTTTGATAACTAAATATGCTTATTCTCTCAAACCAGAATCTTAAGCAAGAACCACGAGGATCATTGTTACTTGGGTAGAATCAATGAAACAATGAGATTTAATGATTAACATGTATCCTTATGTAACAAGAAAAGTATAAAAACTTTGTTATTTTTCGATTTTGGTGGACCCAAGATCTGGGTCCTGGACTAAACCAAGCGACATGTCACAGATCTGGCCCCAAAGGACTGACCCTTTCCACTGTCAGGCCAGAGAACAAGAGGAGTTTGACCTTCTACAGCAGCACTGAGGTTGTTGGCATCTGGTAGATGAGAAAGGTCAAGTTTTACAGGGATAAGAGGGACTGGGCCCTATTTATCCTTGAGGCTCAGGAAGATTCATGCTCAGCCTGTGCTGCTGCAGATGTAAAAGTCACTTGCAAGATCCAGATTAAGTGTTCCCGTAAATCCAAGTAATTCTGAGGCAGCAACTGCCTTGCTGGGCTGTTAATGGGTGGCACAAATATGCCACTGTGCCTCAGTGCCACGCTCTAATCAGAGGTTTTCCTGGCAGGAAAGGTTCACTGAGCCCAGTTTGAACTATGGCAGGGAGCAGAAGAGGCGGTCGAGCAGAGAGACATTTGGAGCAGAGGCACAGCCAGCTCCTCTGAACAAGCCATTTTTTCCCAAAAGAGCAGGGACTCCATCCCAGAGCCCCAGCTGGCTTCTCCCCAGGCTCCTGACAGAGACAGGAGCTGCAAATCAGACCATTGTAGAAAGGATGCTCAGATCCAGGAGGAAAAAATGTTGTGAGTCCCTCTGTTCTCCACTGGAGAAATGGAAGGGTATGGTGGGGTGAATGATGAGGGGTGGGACAGCAGAAGGACGTGGAGCTGCTGGAGTGAGCCCAGAGAGGCCATGGAGATGCTCCAGGGCTGGAGCCAGGCTGGGAGAGCGGGGGGTGCTCACCTGGAGAGGAGAAGCTCCAGGGAGAGCTCAGAGCCCCTGCCAGGGCCTAAAGGAGCTCCAGGAGAGCTGGAGAGGGACTGGGGACAAGGGATGGAGGGACAGGACACAGGGAATGGCTTCCCACTGCCAGAGGGCAGGGCTGGATGGGAGATTGGGCCGGAATTGTTCCCTGGGAGGGTGGGCAGGCCCTGGCACAGGGTGCCCAGAGCAGCTGTGGCTGCCCCCACAGTGTCCCAGGCCAGGTTGGACAAGTCTTGGAGCAGCCTGGGACAGTGGAAGTTGTCCCTGCCCATGGCAGGGGGTGGAATGAGATGAGCATTAAGATCCCTTCCAAGAGAAACCATTCCATGACTCTATTGATTCTGTCCCTGAACTGGGCACAGACCTGCCCACAGCCCCACACGCAGCAATGCATCCACACTGTGCCCACCACATCATCCAGGATTTCAATATCTGCGACACACTTTAAAACCTCAACCCAGTTTGGTGTTTAAATCCATCTCCTTTCCTCTTTGTCCTCTTTGCTATTGCATTTCCCCACCTCAGCACTGCTGCCCAGCTCCCCAGGGACCCGTCAGGGGGGTGACAGAGTGCCAAGAGCTGCTGTTGGTGCCCCTGGATGATCCCTGGCAGTGTCCAAGACCAGGTTGGACAGAGCTTGGAGCAGCCTGGGACAGTGGAAAGTGCCCCTGCTCATGGTAGGGGTTGGAATGAAATGAGCATTAGAGTCTCTTACAAGATAAACCGTTCCAGGGTTCTGTGATTCTGTCCCTGAACTGGGCACAGACCTGCCCACAGCCCCACACGCAGCAATGCATCCACGCCCTGTGCCCACCACATCATCCAGGATTTCAATATTTTGTAACACGCTTTAAAACTTCAACCCAGTTTGGTGTTTAAATACATCTCCTTCCCTCTTTGTCCTCTTTGCTATTGCATTTCCCCACCTCAGCACTGCTGCCCAGCTCCCCAGGGACCCCAACTCTGCCCCTGGGCAGCGCTGCAGCAGCAGCAGGAGCCGCAGCCCTGGTTCCTGCAGGAGCTGCAGAATTGCCTCAGAGAAGCTATTAAGAAGCAGTCAAATAGAGCAACCTTTCATTGACAAGGCACTCGGCCCTTTAAACGATTCCAAATAGTGTTTTTCTTTTTATTGCTTTCTGCAGTTTAACAGCCCTGATTTCAAGTTACTTTGGCTCGTGATAAACTCCGGATCTGTAACGCCTCTATTCTCTCCCCTCTTTGGTCTCTCTCACCCACTTCTTCTTTATGTTTTTATTAAAAAAAGATCCAGGGAAACAGATAGCAGATTAAAAGGGAAACAAATTGAAATGGGTCAAATGTATCTTGCTTAGTTGACAGGGGCCCCATTAGATACTTTTAAACAGGACAAATAATCAGTTTGGAAGCATAAGTGGGCTTTTACATTTATTCTAAATTACAAACCAAATGATTGCAGCCTCAAATGGAAGCACTGGCTAATTGCACTAATATCTCACTAATTCCAGCACCAAGGAATGGGGGAAAAAAATGAATTATTTTCTCCATTTTGCCAATTATTCAATTTAGGCCAAGGTAGATTATGCAAACCCTGGGTTGAGCTTCCTCTCCATTTGGTGATCTATGACAAGGACTGGAATTCCAGTTATTAATAATGGAGGAGCTATAATTATTCTAAGGATGGATACGAGATAATTACAAGCCATAAACCCAGCTCTCATAGGCACACACACACAACTCTCTCCCCGTGTCTGGCAGCACCAAAACCTCACTGCAGACTGGAGACCCCCTGAAGCCCAGGACAAACCCCAAAGTGGAGCTGCAGTGCTCACAGGCCACGATGTGAACCCAGAGCTGGGAACACAAGCAGGAACTGGCAGCTGCTCATCACTGCAGGCAGGCAGGGCTGGTCAGAATCAGAGGCTGGAGAATTAGGAGATCCTGAAGGTTCCTTCCTGCCCAAATCACTGTATGACTCCACAGTCACAGGAGAACCATAGGTTTCTCTGATCCCTAGGAGCTGCAGTCCGTGGGGGCTGCAGGGACACAGGAATCATCCCAAACAGAGCAGGCTGGTGGCTCTCCTTGCCTTTAGCCCACCACTGTCCCTGTCCCTCTGGGCCAGCTCACCCCTCTCCCATGTCTGAGATATGTGGTTGAATCCCATCTTTGCAGGATCTCCCCCTTCTCCCAACAACCTGCTGTTGGAGCAAGTCCAGAGGAGGCCATGAACTTGACAAAAGGACAGGAGCACCTTCCTGGAGAAGATTGGGTTGTGTGGAGACCTTACAGCACCTTCCAGTACCTGAAGGAGCCACAGGGAAGCTGTAGAGGGACTCTGTCAGGAGCTGTAGTGATAGGATAAGGGGGAATGGGTACAAATGGAAATTTAGACCAGATATCAGGAAGAAATTCTTCACTGTAAGGGTGGAGAGATACTGGAACAGGTTGTCCAGGGAGGTTGTGGATGCCCCATCCCTGGAAGTGTCCAAAGCCAGGCTGGACAAGTCCTTGAGCACCTGAGTCTAGTGGGAAGTCTCCCTGAACGTGGCAGGGGGAAGTTGGTTTCTAAGGTCGCTTCCAACCCTTAACATTTTGGGAATTATGAACAAAAGAACAGAGCTTTCCATTAGCCCCAGTGCCTTCCAATAAGATCCCAAACCTTCAGAACAGAAGAGTCAAGGTGAGATTGCAGCTCAGACCGTACAACTTCCAAAGCCTCACTCTTCACCCTCCCAAAACCGCAGAATTGTCTTGTGCTGCCCAACAGCCCCACATGGCTTTCAAAGAGAAGTTGTGCACATTGAATGTGGGCAGCCCTTCCCTGAGCTGATTTCTGCAGCCCTCACCCAGCAGAGATGTTTTGCCAAGCTCTCCCAGTGGCACAGAAGGCAGAGCACTCGTGGCTGCAGCTCTGCAGCACAGGCTGCTGGTTCTGCTGTGCTTTGTGTGGTGAATGGAGACACCTTGAATTCACAATCCAGCCCCGACACAAACAGAGAGAGCGGCTGCTGCCGGAGATAACTGCGGCACAACCTTCTCCTGGCACAGCAGGCTGTGTTTTCATCCCTCTGAAGAGGAGGGTTTGTCCTTCCCCGAGCACACAGATCATTAACCGCTCACTGCTCCAGGAGGAAGATGCTGCACCAAACCCTTCTGTCCCTTTCCCCAGCCGTGCCTGCTTTCCCTGCTCCATGCTGGGCACGAGGATGGAGCCCACCCCTCATTCCTCCAAGAGCTGTGTCCATCCCACGGAGATGCCACCTGCCCACCACACGTGAGGACACAACCAGCTTTGCACAGGTGGATAAATCCCAGCTCTGTTACCATTCCAAGATCGCCTCTGGGCTGAGAATTGCGTGTTTTTGTCTCCGAACTTTGCTCCACAGTCTCATCCACCTCCTTAACCTCTTTTACCATAAAATCCTTGGCTGTTTTGCCCAGGTGTGATTGCCTCAGCAAAACACACTTTGTCAGCCCCTTCGCTTCACCTCAGCTCCTCATTTTCCCAGAGATCCTGCACGGATCAGCAGCAAAAATGCTCCCAATTCCCCAGCCGTGCCTGCTTTCCCCACTCCGTTGTGGGCACGAGGATGGAGCCCACCCTTCATCCTCCAAGAGCTCTGTCCATCCCACTGAGATGCCACCTGCCCTCCACACGTGAGGACACCAGAGCCACTGAAGTGTCTGGAAGGGGACAAACCATGGAGCTGCCCTGCCCTGCTGCCCTGCACGGGGGGGGACATTGTTGTAGGCACCTTCCAGCAGCTGGTGGCTGGTGGGAACAGGTGGTGGAGGTGAAGGCTGACACCTCTCAGAGCTTAATCGTTCCCGTTAGTAGCTTTATGAATGGCAGCCAAAAAGTGCCATAATTGCTGCAGTGGCGCTTGCTAATGACTCGAGTTAGATCTGGCAAGTAGTCAAAGGCAGGAGACACAAGAAGTGGGATTGCAGGAGCAGCATCTGAATTCCTGCCCTGGGCCACTGCAGAGGAGAGGGGAGCGAGCCCAGCTTGGGAGCTGCAGGTATGGACAGGGAGGGACCAAGCAGGATGGGTGAGCAGAGAGAGATATTCCAGCACACCCCTTGCCTGCCCTTGGGGAGAGAAGTGGGAGAAAGGACAAGTGGGAAAGGAAAAAGTGGAAATTCAAGAACAAGCCCAGATTTTCAGAGTGGCTCAAAAATCCTTTTTTTTTGAGGGAACTAAGGTGACCCACCTCCTAGAAAACATCTTTCTACTCCAAAATCACCTTGAATCAGGGTGGCACAAACTCTGGGAGAATCAGGGTGACTCAGCATCACCACCAGCCCCAGCATTACCTGCCTTGCCCTGCAGGTGCCTTGGGACATCCAGCCCACCCTGCGTGGCTCCCAGTGCTCCACCCTCACGGCCACGTTCCCAAGGACCACGGCCATGGTTCCCAAGGATGGCCCTGCACACTCCTGAGCTCACAGCACGCTCCTCCTGATTATGTATCTCTTTCTGAATGTTAACAAACAGTCGGCAGCAGCTGATTGAGTGGGTTATTAGCAGAATGAAGACAGATGGTGGAGGATTAACTCCAAAGTGTCTTCATTGCGCGGCCGTCAGCGCAGACAGCTCTCCCTCTGCCTGCGACTGTCACCAGCTCCATTTCACACCACAGCTCCCAGTGCACATCAGAGCGCGGGCCCAGCACGAGACCAGCCCGTCATCAATCACAGGAGCACAGAGCAGCCACGCTGGAGCTGTGCCTTCCTCCTCCCCAGCCAAATTCCACCCCCAAATCCAGACTTTTCCTGCTGAGGGCTGTACAAAGCGAGGAGTGGTCGCGCCGGATACGGCAGAGCAGCGCAAGGACAGTGCCCACACCGGGTTTGCTGTGCTCAGCACACAGT
Source organism: Sterrhoptilus dennistouni (assembly GCA_013397095.1). NCBI lineage: Eukaryota > Metazoa > Chordata > Aves > Passeriformes > Zosteropidae > Sterrhoptilus > Sterrhoptilus dennistouni. The sequence continues at coordinate 75,402 of VWZU01012987.1, forward strand.
GCCTGACAGCTGGGAGAGGCTCCAGCACTGCACCTGCACCTGTCTGATCACACAGAGACTGACATGAGGGACTGGTGGAACTGACGTGGGCAGAGGCAGATCCATGGACATCCATCTTGGCTCCTCATCCCGGGGCCCAGCTCAGCTGGAAGAGCCACATCTGCAGCCAGATGTGCTAATGGACATCATCCCTTGCCAGCTGGTCAGCAAACAGCACAATGCCACCAAAGACCTTTGCTGGGCATCTCCAACCCACACCGCCCTGGGAGACGCTGCCAAACTGATCTGTGAGAATCCAGACTGGACCTTCTCTGTGGGGGCAGCCAAAAATACCATCACAGAATCACAGAATACCCTGAGGTGTGAGCGACCTACAAGGATCATTGATCCAGCTCCTGGCCCTGCACAAACACAACAATCCCACCCTGGACATCCCTGGAGCACTGTCCAAGCTCTCCTGGAGCTGTGGCAGTCTCAGGGCCGTGCCCATTCCCTGGGGAGCCTGGGCAGTGCCTGAACCCTCTGGGAGAAGAACCTTTTCCCAACGTCCAACTTAAGAAATGATTTCTCATCAGTAAATGATTCTTCCACACTGTCAAGGCTCCCAGCTTCTCTTGTGCTTATCCACGTCCAAGCCACTGTAGATGTCTCCAGTAAATAACAGGAAGGTTCTAATGGTCCCTGCAATTACCTGTTTCCCCTGGGATGGAGACCCCATATCTCATATTGTCCCACTGCCTTCCTGTGCTTTCAGTTCCTTCAGCTCCCTTGCAGTTATCAATAGGGCTGTTCTTCAGCCTCTGTTTAAAGGGAGAAAAAGCTCTCACTTGGCACAGAGACAAAAGGGGCACTGCTCTGTCTCCTCACCCTGGCAAGGGAACTGGCCCAAAGAGTCTGGCTCAGGCACCTCGGGCAGGAAATTCCTGTAGATGACCAGACATCTGACCCCTCCCCAGCTCACACACCGTACAGTGTGGATCTGCACTGCGAGCCACCACAACCCTGGGAGGCTGGATGTCTGCAACTGTCGTCTGTAACTGCTTCTAATGAAAACACGAGTCCTAGGTGGTCTTTGTAGCCATGGAAATCCCCCTGACTTTTGTTTTTGGCAGATTGTACCTTTAAACATAATGGCCCTGCAGCCTGCAGGGGCCAGAAACTGGCTGCATGTCAGGCAGGAACACTTTGTTCCCTTTCCCTCACAAAAGCTTTACTTTTGGCCTTTCATGTCTCTTTGTTCTCTGCACACAAAGCCAGGCTCGGCCTGAAAAGGGGGCTCACTTCGTGTCTGACGCAGGCTCTGGATCCATCAGGGGGCCAGAGCAATCCCAAAGGATTGGGAGGATGCCCAGGGTCCTGCCAGCTCTCCAACACCCTGTGAGCATCCCCAGGGTCTGGGCACAGCCACGGGCAGCCTGTCCAAGAGGCTTGAGGGACAGGAACGTACCGAGAGGGAGGCTGCACCTTCTCACAGCCCTCGTGTCCCATGGGGCAGCCCCTTCCCATTAAAAACATCCTTTAATCAATGTTTAAAGAGCGTGTGGTAATTAACAAGCAGGAGGTGAAGCCTTGTGAAGCGCTTTCCCCATGTTATCAGCTCAGCATCGGGGCTCCCGGGAGCCTGAGGGAACCTTTGATCTTCTGAGGGATATTTGAGCCATAAACTTGCCTCCATGAGAGTTTTACTGCATGGAAACAAACTCACCTTTTACTCTCATGGAAAAAGGCTTCCTGCAGGAAGCAGACACCCCCATGGCTACCTGCTGACAAAACTCCAGCCCAGGCAGGGAGAAAGAATCATGCACTAGTTTGGAGAAAGAATCATGGAATAGTTTGGGTTAGAAGGGACCTCTCAGGGTCACCCAACCCCGGAGCAGGGACACCTTCCTCTAGACCAGGTTACTCAGAGCCCCACCCAGCCTGACCTTGGATGTTTCCAGAAAAGGAAGAGCAGTAAGACAAGAGATCACACCCTTTGTCCAAATTATTTACAATCTGAGTCCCTAAAAAGGATTTAAATCCACGCTTGAGTCAACTTTCCAATTCCCAGAGTGACCTTGCAGAAGCCAAACTGTCTGTGACACATCCTGGAGACCCTCCCATCTCACAGGGCTCTGGGCTTGCTTCTCTCACCCAGCATTAATCAGAAGGAGCTGCAGCAGGGATGGCTCCAGGAAAGGAAGCTACCAGAAGCAAGGATGCCAGTTCTTCCGAGCATAAATAGTTTTTTGTTTAGTTATTATGCTTCATAATTATTTATGATATTTCTATGGATTAATCAATGCTCATAAAAGTACTTGAGGGATGACTGGAATATAAAATAGGGAAATTTTAGCAGAAGTTTGAAGAGCAATGAAATGGTGACTCTGTGAGGTTCTGGAAGTGTCATGGTGACCACTGCCACCCAACCAGGCAAAGAAGAGTAGATGCAGCAATTACTGCAAGAGCTTCCTGTGTGACAAATCCTTCCTGAAGGAAAAGACAGTGGGTTTTGGATGCATGGAACTGCAAAGCTCCTGCTCTTCTCTTGCAGCCCACATGCACGGCCTCTAAGATGTTCCAGAGATCAAAGGGGAAGCAGGATTTTCTCCTGGGTGGGCACAAGAACCCAGCACATCCTTAGAGGTGAAGCCCCTCACTACGAGACTGCTAAAGAGGAAGAAGAACAGGAGAAGGTGAGGGGACTGCTCACCTTCAGTCATCCTGCGGTACTTCTCCTTGTACATGAACCCCAGTACTAGGCAGCATCCTCTTCCTGGGAGCCCCAGTTCTGCAAGAGAAGAGAGGGCGGGGTTAGACTGGGCTGAGGACAGGAGCAAGGCACCTGGAGCTGCTGCAGGGAGCAAATCCTGCTGGAGACACCCTTCAGGGACAGCTCCAGGAAGGTGGGGATGTAACTCAAGTCTTTGGTCAGCCTCACAGAGCTGGGCTTGGGATGAGGATCAGCATCCCCTCCCTTGCCTGTCCTGAAGCATTCCTCTATTCCAAGTGAGGGGAATGAGCTGCATCTTCCTCCACAGCAGCGTTTGGCAACAACAGGACTCTTTTATCCCTTCCTCAGCAAAGCGAAACGGGAAATGGCCCTCGGTAGGGAAGATAATTCTGGCCTGAGGAATCTCGCTCTTTAGAAGCAACCAAGTGACCCTGCGAGCAGGAGAGTGCCAGAGTCTGAGGAAGCCCAGGCCTTTGATGCCTTGATTTGTTTAATGGGGCTTTTTTGACTCTTGGTAACAAACACTGAGATCTGAGCGTGGGGTTTTTTTCCAGAAGGAGGCCGCGAGCACAGGCGCTGTCCCCTCAGAGAGGCAGAGAGCTCTCGTTCTTCAAACAAATCCTCCCGTGTCACAGCGCAGAAAATTAAGGTACCACGTCCCCAACGCTGCCTGAGGACCTGCAGAGCTCCTCGGGGGCTTCTGTGCTCTGCAGAGCCCCGCTGATCAAAGCCCCTTTGATGTTTACTTAATGTGGCTGCGGACTAAGAGCCCCCCGTGCTGCGGGAGGAGCGACGGGAAGTTTCCTGAGCTGCTCCAGGGAGGGGAAGGATATGGAGCAGGAGAGGCTGGAGAGCTTGGAGAGGCTGGAGAGAGCACCAGGACAGACTTGGCTTTCGGTGCCACCGGGCAAACATGGGGTTGAATGGCAGATCTGGAGCGTGTCCAGAGGAAGAGGGAAGTGTGATGTGATGTGATCACACACACACATCTAGAAAAAAACAGACTTCTTTTGATGCCAGGGCACTCAAGGTGCACACAGGCCCAGTCAAAGCACTTCCTCTGGCATTACACTGGGCCAGAGGAAGAGGGAAGTGTGATGTGATGTGGAGGGAATAGCCCCAGATCCAGGTGGGGATAGACCCAGATACAGAGAATCCCTCCCTGACCATCCTTGCTGCCATGGTGTCCCAGCAGAGTGGTTACATCCTCCTCTTGTGCACAGTGGGAAGCAGAATTTGAGACTAAACCTAGGAAAAAAAACAGACTTATTTTGACGGCAGGGCACTCAGGGTGCACACAAGCCCAGTCAAAGCACTTCCTCTGGCATTACACTGGGCCAGAGGAAGAGGGAAGTGTGATGTGAACACTCAGTGGTTTCTTGAATTAACAGAAAGGGGTAGGAGCATCCGTGGAGGGCAGGGAGAAGGAACTCTGCAGACCTGAGATATTCTAGACACACGGGGGTTTATTGCAGGGTCGTGGGTAAAAAGGGCTTTGCCTTCAGCCACGAGCCTGGGCTGGAGGGAACCCCAAAGAGAGAGGGAGAGAGAGAGGGGGTGAGGTGAGGGAG